>OZ020508.1:95173190-95556190 GCA_963971375.1 Platycheirus rosarum
TATATTTTATATTTTATATTTTATATTTTATATTTTATATTTTATATTTTATATTTTATATTTTATATTTTATATTTTATATTTTATATTTTATATTTTATATTTTATATTTTATATTTTATATTTTATATTTTATATTTTATATTTTATATTTTATATTTAATATTTTATATTTTATATTATATATTTTATATTTTATATTCTTTATTTTATATGTTATATTTTATATTTTATATTTTATATTTTATATTTTATATTTTATATTTTATATTTTATATTTTATATTTTATATTTTATATTTTATATTTTATATTTTATATTTTATATTTTATATTTTATATTTTATATTTTATATTTTATATTTTATATTTTATATTTTATATTTCATAGTTTATATTTTATATTTTATATTTTATATTTTTTATTTTATATGTTATATTTTATATTTTATATTTTATATTTTATATTTTATATTTAATATTTTATATTTTATATTTTATATTTTATATTTTATATTTTATATTTTATATTTTATATTTTATATTTTATATTTTATATTTTATATTTTATATTTTATATTTTATATTTAATATTTTATATTATACTGAGCAAATCAAATTGTACTAAATTCAGTAATCGTTATCTAAAGCACTAGGCATATCTCCTTTATATACCTACACCAAGAAAAATGTTCCATTATGAATATCTGGTCTCCTCAAAGTGATATAGTACTTGCAAACATGACTACAAAAACAAACCTACATACCAAACCATGGTATCTGGCTGGATCAGTTTCTATATTGTAGTTTCGACATGTAGAGGCTGCACTTACCAGAGCTAGGGGAGCTTTTGCCCTATCAAGACGGTTGTTTTATAGCAGCCGCCTTGATAGCAGGGTGAAAGTGATTTGCGACATGGCCCTCATCAGGCCAATGATGCCCTGTGTGGTTCAACGTTGTGCCATCTCTAATGGAAAAGGTGTTCGACAGACAGTGTCTTCGCACTTGTCTCGGACTTTATAGAACACCAGAGTCGGAATACAAACACTATTATTCCAACGAGGTTCTATACAACGGAGCCAATACAAACAGGATAGATAACTTTTTGATTAAGCTCATTCGCGGACACATTGCAAGGGCGATGACCTCAACTAATGAACAAATCTTCGGGGCTTACTACCCCCAAGATGAATATTTTGAAAGCACACGTTCGAATGGTTTTATCCCGCCCGAGACTTTCCTATACCTTGATGATAGTCGAGTGCTGATTCAGGATAGATGGGCGAATCCGTTGATCTACCACGTCGGCCGCAGAACAGTCGATAGGCGGATCCTCTTCGACCGAGACATAGTCGCTGGGAGCGGAGTAGAGCGCCTCCGTTTCAGTAGGGCCGTGCCCGACCGGGATCGGAAGGACGCCTTTGATCAGGTCCACCAATTCTGGTGGCTTAGTTGAAACAAATATCTTCAGTCGACATAGACTACAATTCGCCTATGGTTGACTTACATATATCATAGGTATCTTTAAGTAAGGTAAGGATGTTGCGACGGCATCAAAGAAAAAACAAATTATAAAATCACAAAAAAATAAAAACAAAAATATAAAAAAAAAGTTACTTTAAGTTATTTTTAAGTTAGTTTTAAGTAGTTTAAGATAAACCCGATAGAGTAAACCCAGTTTTTTTATTTCATTTTCTGGGTGAAAAATAAAACCCCAATATATACCTAAGATAAATTTAAGTTATTTTTAGGCCAAAAGGCATTTAAAATTAAGTTAGAGATTAATTTAGAGCGCCCGCATAGGGCCAGTGCTAGTTTTAAGATTTTTGTCTAGCATTTAAGTTGTTATAAGATAAAGTTAAATAAAAAATTATTATAAAAAAAAAAACCATAAAATAGTCTCTGACTGCCAGAATCTCTCTGGGACATGAAAGAGGAGTTAAATACCTATATACTTTTATTACGAGTATGATATAGGTGCCTGGCCTGGTCGAGGGATAGAAATGTATTCCAACAAACTCTAATAGAAACATGAACTCGCCAGAGTTGAAACGACACTAGATGTCTCACTACAAAAATGTGCATTAGCCATTAACACTATTACGAAGCTATTGCTCAAACAATGCTAGAGAAAACAGTAGTATGGTGAGATACATATGCGTACTCTTTTTTCTTGATTATTCAATTTTCTCCAAATTATGAATCAATCGCAGATAATAAGGATTAAGGCTGTAAGGCTCTCTATCTCCGACCATTCGATGTATCGACAGAAATCCGCAGTATGAAAACAGGTACGAACTTATCACAAAGGAAAACAGTATCTGAAGTTTCTAAGTGAACATGTGGTGTGAGAGCAACATATTTTACCCGAGTATGTTTGTTCCAATATTTTTGGAATATGCGCATTATATCCTGATCCAATTTTAATCCCTTTAGATATATTCCAAATATGTAATTGCAGATGGGCTTTCCAAAAATTTCTTGGAAAAATAATTTCACTGCAGCAGTTCCTTAAAAAGCTCCTTGAAAAATACTTGTAGGCAAATGAAAACTGTTTTTCCAATTTTCCATGCGGCATTCTGGCTGGAAGATTTTTACCCCTTACATTTGTTGTATACTAACTATGTAAAAAGTTCACCGAAACCGAATGCCGGTCGGTGATGATGACATAATGTCGATTGAGTAATAGCTATGATGAAACCAAAAAATAAATCAGAAACCTGGTAATCACTAAAGAAATTTTGTAGAGGAACATAATAATTATGACAAAACCTTGCGATGTAGATGAATTTATAACAAAGACATTATAATACATAGGTAGTAATAAATATTTGACACTGTTGATATTTCTATCCTTAGCACTGTAAGGTAGTAGCAAAAATGCGGATTTTAGATATGGAAGTGAAGTACCTAACTGAATGTCATCATTTTCACACCCTTAAATTAAAAATCTCCCTATAAATATAATAACACTTAATAACCAGACCCAGGGTTACCTCTGAATTTTGTTTAGAGGAATAAAAAAAAAGAATTCTAGCTGAAAAAAGTCCCATATAAACTGTAAGAAAAATATATATTATCAACCATTATATTTTAATTTGTTTTTAATATTAAAATCTTTTTTTTTCAACACAAAAATAAATAAATGTACCTAAAGCAACCTAAAACAATTCAGTCCGTTTTATTCCTAATTAAAAAGTAATTCACAAAAGAAATAAGAGTCTACAAATATCTATTAGTTGGTTGGAACACTTTACTTATGGTTCTGACCAATATTTCGGACAGCAACCCAATCTTTGAGGTGCTCATCTTATAATACGTTTAGGGCAGGTTTTAGAGTTTGTTTTTTGTCAGTGTTAATTTTGAAAACATACTTTCATCACAAGCGATGTAGACCAGGAAGAATAAACAAAAAAAATGACGAAGAAAGTAAAAAAAATAATTACAGGCAGATTTTTGGTATACCTATACAGGTTGTTATTGATGTGGCTTACAATCTGAGAAGAAACCCCAAATGTCCCGTGTACGCTAGGTCCATCATGGTGGGTCAAAGGTCAATAAAATGGGTTTTTTGCTTTTATTTCAAAAACAGTAGGCTTTAGAGAAAAAAAATTCTACAAAGAAACTGTGAAGTGCAATAGCTTATTTTAAAGAGCTACTTTAATAAATAAACTTTCAAGGATGTTTTTGAACAAAATTATCTCAGTTATGTGAGACTTAAGCACGTTTAATAAATAATTTTGGTAGAAAGCACCATTAAAAAATTGCATACTTTTGGGAAAAAATATTACATTTTGAAGTGATGTAACTTCTAAACGGCAAATGGAAAAAATGTGAACACAGTTTTCAGCGATTTTATGTAAAATAAGCTCAGCTATAAGTTTGTAGGACATGATTTCTCTCTCAAGCCTGCTGTTTTTGAAATAAAAGCAAGAAACCCATTTTGTTGACCTTTGACCAACCATATCGGACCTAGCGTACACGGGACAGTTGGGGACTTTTCTTTCTTTGTATACCACAAAATCAGCCTTTTATTATTTATTTTTTCTTGATATTATTCTCCACATTAAGATTATTATCAATCATATCAAGCATATCATTTTAGAAATTTAAAATAATAATTTAAATAGAAACAATTTTATATGTGAAAAGTATAAGAGAAAGTTGTGTAAAAATCAATTTCAACCCTCAAATTGTCAATAGGTCCAAATCATAATAACACAGAAATCCTTCGCAACATTTAAAAACGTTCTTATTATGAGTGGGAAAGATAGAGTTATTTTTAATATATTTCTTAAGTGCGAAGGACCGAGATATAAGTTGAATAGGAACAAATGAAAACAAAGAGGATCGTTTTGTCATGAATATAGATTTTTGTTCACAACTAGATTGTTTCGCACAAGCAGGGTGACGAGATGGCTTGTTTTAAAAAGGGATGACAAAAAAGAAGAAAACCGAATTTTGTAAGTGAATCGTTTGGGAGGGGTGGGTAGGCATATGTTTAAGCAGATCGCATTGTATATAAACTGCTATAATACTAAATTAATATTTTACTTACATTAAATAAGTTTTAAAAAGGTCTTTATTAACACTTAAACTCAATACACGAACTAAACTTAAATAACTGAAATAACTAACTCAACTGACTGCTAATTCTTCATATGATGTCATCTTCTGGAGTCTGAAGCACTGGAACCCAGGGATATTGATTTCATCCATGATTGAACCTTCTTTTTAGTTTTATTACCGATTTTTGATTATTGGTCGCTTTTGTTTATTAGTTGTTTTCCGGTCTATTTGGCATGGATATGATCATTGTTTGAATGTTTACATTAATGCGATTGATTGAGGAATAGACATCCGTTATGAAGTATCGCTATGGTGTACTTCGACATTAACTCCCCTCTTTCTTTTAAGAAAAACGTCCCGCTTCTTCTGTGAGTTGTTCTACTCGTATTAGTAGTGTTGTAAATCGAATTTCTTCTAAATATATTATATTGGTTCCTTGGGATGATCCCATCTTGAAATAATAAATTATACAAGTTAACGACAATTTTGTTGATGCATGCAAATACCATATCAAGAGCATGCATGAGGTGTATGCATCCAGCCAGACGCATTGTCAGCGAATTGCTGCACGAACGAATTGAAACGAGAGATCACTTGTGGGACTGTGGGAACGACAAACCTGTGATGCGATGCAGCAGTGCAATCAACATGTCAGCAGTTTTTACCTATTTAAGTTAGGATTTTCATTACATTTTTGTTCAGTCTTTACCTAGGCAGAATCGCTGCCCATTTGCTTTTTAAACTCTTAATAAATAAAAAATAAAAAAATATAAAAAAAAACATTTAGTTTTTTTTTAAATGAAACAAGTGTAAATTTGTTTAATTGGCGCCCAACGTGTTTGGCCCGGGTAAATAAGTGCAAACAAGTTCGCGTATCTTAATCCGCTTAAGTCGGCCTAAAGCAGCTCGCCGCGGTGAAAATAAAAGCAAACAGTTCGCGTATTTTATCTCGTGTAAGTCGACCTAAATAGCTCGCCACAGTGAAAATAACGTGTGCACATATTAATCCTGGGACCAGAACCTTTTGGCTAAAATCTGTAGATCGACAGCCGACAACGAGGGAGAGTAAAGAAAGGCACCAAGGCACCCTCTACCAGCGTTGTTATGTGGTTACTTACCACCCTAACGTAAGCTAGAATAAGAATTATAAAAATTAAAGAAATTTTATTTGAATTAAAACTTACATTTATTATATAAAGAAAATATTAATTTATTCATTTATTTGCAAAAACAATATTATATTATTTGAATTAAAATTTGCAATATTAATTAACGTAAAGAAAAATACAAAATTAATTTACTCACATAAACTACGTAAACAAATTAGTTTGTAATAGAAGTGATAAAAAGAAAAAAAACAAGCTACTGGCCGTAAAGTTGAGGATCAGTAATTTTCATTATTAGAAGCATTCCGATATAATTTTTTTTTTTGAAAATGCTAACCAGAAATCAAAAAGCCGTCGGGAGTAAACCTGGTGCAAGTGGTGATTTGGATAATCAACCAATCAATCCTGTTAATATTGAGCCGTCTCATAATTATGAACAAAATCAAAATGGAAGTGGTCCAACTGGGGATTCGAACGCGTCGTTCCAGTCCACCAGTAGCTTTCAGATTGGTACTGGGATACCCCAGGCCACCCCTGAATTAGAATTATTAATAACAAGTATAGTCACGCGGGTTGTTGAAGGGAAAACATGTAGGGTTATGTCTAATTCTCCACCAAACCCTGTTTCCCAGAACGTGGAAGCAATTACTACCCAAATGCGGGATAGGCTGACTCTATCAGATTCAGACACCATTCCAGGAATAGTAAGAAGTATTAGAGATTTTTCCGGCGATCCAGGGGAGTTCAGCTCCTGGAGGAAAAGTGTTGAGAGGATAATTGGAATTTATGAGCAACTCAAGGGAACCCCTAAATATTTTGCAATACTGAACGTAATTAGAAACAAAATTACTGGCAATGCAGACATTGCTTTAGAGTCATTTAATACTCCTTTAGATTGGGATAGCATTTCCCAATGTCTTTCACTCCATTACGCGGATAAACGCGACTTGGGAACCTTGGAGTACCAGATGATGAAATTGGTACAGGGGGGAAAAACAGTCCAAGAATATTATAACACCATATATTCCCATCTTTCCTTAATTCTTAACAACATTTCATGTATGAACATAGGTCCAGAGCCTATGAAAGTGCTTACAGAAACTTATCGGAATAAAGCCCTAGACACGTTCATTAGGGGATTGAGAGGAGATCTACCAAGACTACTTGGTATTCGGGAACCAACTGATCTCCCTCATGCACTTAGCTTGTGCATGAAGTTAGAAAATCAAACCTATAGAACAAGCCAGGCACATACGTCTAATAGTTCAGCAAGGAAACCCAGTTATGAACCCCCAAGGAAATCAAATCCAAATTCCTTTAATCAATTTCGTTCCTTTCCACAACAAAATTCAGGAAATCACTTTAATGGTAACCATTCCCAGAACCTTTATAGACCTATTAACAATAATAATAATCCCACTTTTAATAAAATTCCAATAAAAAAAGAGCCTGTCACCCAAGGCCCGTCCGCACAGATAAGAAATATTCACTTGAGGAACCAGCAGCAATATGGTACAAATATTGCTCGCCCATCTAATAATTTCCAGCACCGCCCATCTAATAATTACCAGCACCGCCCGAACGATAACTATAACAGCCCACAACAAAATTTCCACATATCGGAAACTATAGAAAATCCTGATGTGTCATATACTCAGTATGAACAATACGTGGCAGATTCTGATAATCTTTACGAGCAATCCTTGGAGGAATATGCTCAAAATTTTCCCGATTCACCTGGTGAATCACAATGTCAAGATTACACTGACATCCATTTTTTAGGCTAAGCGATTCCTCGCTTCCCTATTTTGAATGCCGCACAGGGAGCGGGGATATACTAAAATTCCTCATTGATACAGGATCTAGTAAGAATTACATTAGACCTGACCTTGTCATAAAACCTATCGATAATGAACAAATTTTCTATGCAAAATCAATAGCTGGTGACGTAAAAGTCAGCCAGCATACTCTTATAAATTTATTTGACCTAAGGAACATACCACTTAAATTTTTCCTTTTACCATCCCTTAAAACGTTTCATGGAATATTAGGAAATGACAGCTTAAAACAACTCTCTGCAGTGATCTATACCAAGGAGAGCTTCATGTCAATCTGTAATAACTTCAAAATCAAAATTAAACAACTTAAAGTGCAATCTGTAAATTCGCTTGATATAACTTCTCTTTCAGAGAAATTCTCAAATGTAACATCTTCACAGAAAAATTTACTATGCCCTATTCTTCAAAATAATTTGAGTTTATTTGCGGATCCCGATGAAAAATTGACATACACCACTAAAATAGTCGCAGAAATTCGAACGTCTACCAAAGAGCCCGTTTATAGTGGACATTATCCATTCCCTATGTCCCTTAAAGGGGAAGTAGAGAAGCAAGTCCAAAAATTGCTTGACGATGGCATCATTAGACCTTCACGGTCTCCATACAATTCACCAGTATGGATTGTGCCAAAGAAACCAGATTCCACTGGGGCCAAACAACACCGAATGGTAATAGACTATAGGAAATTAAATACAGTCACTATCGCAGATAGATATCCTATACCGGATATTAATATGGTCATTTCACAATTAGGGCAAAATACTTTCTTTTCGGTCCTCGATTTAAAGAGTGGATTCCACCAAATCCCCTTAAAGGAGGCAGATATCGAGAAAACATCATTCTCGATTAATAATGGAAAATACGAGTTCGTACGGTTGCCGTTCGGCCTTAAGAACGCTCCGGCAATATTCCAGAGAACTCTCGATGACATACTTCACGAACATATTGGAAAGTTTTGTCAGGTATATATAGATGATATAATTATCTATAGTAAAAATGAAAACGAGCATGCAGAGCATATAAAAACAATTTTTAACACCCTAAATAGAGCGCATATGAAAGTACATTTGGATAAATGTAAGTTCTTTCAACGCGAAGTAGAATTCTTAGGATTTGTTATTTCAGCAGGAGGTATTAAAACAAATCCAGATAAAATAAAAGCGATCTTGGATTTCCCTATGCCGGGAACTCTTAAACAACTACGATCTTTTCTTGGTCTTTCAGGGTATTATAGACGCTTTGTTAATGACTATGCAAAGCTTGCTAAACCCCTGACAGCCCTCTTAAGGGGGGAGGAAGGACGAGTTTCAAAAACCAAATCGTCCAAGCTACCCGTTCAACTTAACGAAGAGGCTATCGATGCTTTCTACAAACTTAAAAGTTCCCTTGTTTCCCAAGACATAATCTTGGCATACCCGGATTTTTCAGAGCCTTTTGATCTAACTACGGATGCCTCGAATTTCGCACTCGGAGCCGTACTTGAACAAAAAGGCAAACCTATAACTTTTATTTCAAGAACACTATCCAAAACAGAAGAACATTTTGCTACCAGTGAGAAAGAATTACTAGCTATTATATGGGCTCTAAGTTCCCTTAGAGCATACTTATATGGCACAGCAAAAGTACGTATTTTCACAGACCACCAGCCTCTTACCTTTGCTCTTAGCAATAAGAATGGTAACACCAAAATGAAAAGGTGGAAGGCTAGGCTGGAAGAGTACAATTACGAGCTTAAGTACAAACCTGGGAAAACTAATGTGGTGGCAGATGCTTTGTCTAGAGCACCTACTCATCCTGATGTTAATTCCTTAACCGTATCTCAACATAGCGACGAGAGTTCTGGCCAAGGTCTTATTAAATTCGTGGATGCACCCATAAACGGATTTAAAAACCAAATCTTACTGTCAATAGGCAACACTCCTTCATATGAATTCAAAATTATTTTTCCTACCTATCACCGGCATATAGTAGTAGAAGTAAATTACGATCAAGAAAGAATAGTCCAAATTCTAAAGAAATATCTCAATCCAAGTGTCACAAATGTAATTAAAACAGAAGAAAACATATTAGGATTAATACAGGAAATATACCCAACACACTTTAGGCAATACAAAACGCGTTTCTCTAGGAATATGGTTACAGACCTCATAGATGAGAATGAACAGGAGGACAAGATAATAAAAGAACATAACCGTGCTCATAGGAATGCACGCGAGAATAGAATGCAAATTTCCAAGAACTTCTTTTTCCCTTATATGAAAAACAAAACAGATAGAATTGCTAAATCTTGCAAAATTTGCAAGGAAAATAAGTACGAAAGACACTCTTGTAAGCCTGAGTTACAACCGACTCCCATTCCAGAATTCCCTGGACAAATAATTCACATAGATATATATTTCACAGACAAAAAGGTAATTCTAACAGCCATTGATAAATTTTCTAAGTATGCCCTCGCAAGAATAATTAGATCAAGATCCGCAGAGGACATTAAAGAGCCTCTCAGAGGATTAATACTTGCATTCGGTGTCCCACAGACAGTGATCATGGACAACGAAAAAGCTTTGGGGTCAAGTTCTATAACCTTTATGCTAGAAAATATGTTTGGTATAAAAGTTTTTAAAGCACCTCCCTATACCAGCCGTGTGAATGGACAGATTGAAAGGTTCCATTCAACCCTTTCTGAATTGATCCGATGTCTCAAAACAGACAACATTCACTCTACCTTTTCTGAATTACTAGATAGAAGCATTTATGAATATAATAGATCTCTTCACTCTACAGTCAATAAAAAACCCGTCGATATATTTTTTGGTAGGCGATTGCTTAATAATGCTGAAGACCTTGAGAACTCAAGACGAGAAACTGTTCAAGCGATTAAAAAGAAACAAAGAGCTGATTTAAGTTACCATAATAAAGGAAAACAACCTTTAAGAATCTATCGTGTAGGAGATATTATTTACGTCAAAACTAATAAAAGAGTAGGAAATAAGTTAGATCCTAGGTATAGAAAAGAAATAGTAACCGAAAACCATAATTCCACAGTTAAAACGAAATCAGGCAAAGTTGTTCATAAGAGTCTGATCAAAAATTAACTTTTATTCCAACAGGGCACTAATCACCCTATGCGGTGCGGAAGTTCAAATACTAGATTATTCCAGCTCTCAGCTGATAAAAATAAACACGGGAACTGCAAAAGTACAGAATGGTACTTTCAAAATCGTTCATATAATAGCATTGGAAGAATATGGCGACCTAATTATAAGATTGGAAGAAATGCTAAAAACAAATCCAAATCACTCCTTTTATCCAATTTTACAATTTGAAATTCAAAGAATAAAGAGTCATTTACAAAGGCTCCAATTAAAAACAAAAGACAAACGGTCCTTGAATTTTATTGGCAGTGCTTGGAAATGGATAGCGGGAAATCCCGATCACCATGACCATGAGATAATTAAGAATAAAATTAATAATGTACTAAAGAACAATAACAAACAGGCTGTCATCAATAGAATCACAATAAGTAAAATTAATGAAATAACCAATATGACAAATAGAATTTTTAAAATTGTTAATGAAAAAAGTCAAAACAAAGAAATTTGGGAAATAAAGTATAAACTTGAAATTATTAAGGAGGAAATTGTGAATGTCGCCTATGCTATTCATTGGGCTAAGGCAAATATTATCAATTCTTACATTTTAACCAGTTCCGAAATTAAACTAGCTGAACAAGTCCTTAAAAACATTCCCTTTTTGAACATAGATGAGGCATTCGAATTTGCTAATGTAAGAATTGCCTCTGACAGAAAAAATATTATTTATATAATTAGTTTACCGACCACAAGCCCAACCATATGTAACTCTTTTTTACTTAAACCGGTGAAAATTGGAAATAAAATCAATAAAATCCCGCATATCAATGTTTTAGAATGTAATGATAAACTGTATGGAATTATAAACGAATGTAAATCTTTTAATAAACATACTATTTGTAGTTCTAACAATATAATAGATATAAGTAACACAACATGCACCCCCAAGCTACTCAAGAGTCAAATGTCGTCATGCGCATTAATTAATAACCAACACGTCCCATCAGTCGAGGAAATATCACCAGATGTCCTGTTCCTGAACCAGTTTAATGGTCCTCTCAAAGTCAACAACGAATTAATCACGTTAAATGGTACCTACCTGATAAAGCATGTCAACTCCCCAATCGAAGTAAATAATAAGCTGTATGAAACCATGGAGATCACGAAGCACCAACCGTTGCCCGCTATTCTACAACCTAAGTCGAAAAATGCAACCCTGGAAGAGAAACTATCTCTCGAGATGATGAAGGAATTGAGCATTAACGGTACTTCGCAGATAGGCTTATTAACCACAAAAAACAACATCAATTTCGCTACCAACATCGGACTTACCATAATAATATTCATCTTGTTCGGTACTTACCTCATATGCAGATTCATACAAAGGAAAGAGCTAAGAAATAGCGAACCGCATCAAGTTCCTAAAAACGTAGCATCCACTGTTACCTTGGGCCTGGAAGATATTTCTCATCTTTTGAGACCAGCTACGTCGAACGCGGACGTTCGATCTTAAGGCGGGAGGAGTTAACGACAATTTTGTTGATGCATGCAAATACCATATCAAGAGCATGCATGAGGTGTATGCATCCAGCCAGACGCATTGTCAGCGAATTGCTGCACGAACGAATTGAAACGAGAGATCACTTGTGGGACTGTGGGAACGACAAACACCATTCCAGGAATAGTAAGAAGTATTAGAGATTTTTCCGGCGATCCAGGGGAGTTCAGCTCCTGGAGGAAAAGTGTTGAGAGGATAATTGGAATTTATGAGCAACTCAAGGGAACCCCTAAATATTTTGCAATACTGAACGTAATTAGAAACAAAATTACTGGCAATGCAGACATTGCTTTAGAGTCATTTAATACTCCTTTAGATTGGGATAGCATTTCCCAATGTCTTTCACTCCATTACGCGGATAAACGCGACTTGGGAACCTTGGAGTACCAGATGATGAAATTGGTACAGGGGGGAAAAACAGTCCAAGAATATTATAACACCATATATTCCCATCTTTCCTTAATTCTTAACAACATTTCATGTATGAACATAGGTCCAGAGCCTATGAAAGTGCTTACAGAAACTTATCGGAATAAAGCCCTAGACACGTTCATTAGGGGATTGAGAGGAGATCTACCAAGACTACTTGGTATTCGGGAACCAACTGATCTCCCTCATGCACTTAGCTTGTGCATGAAGTTAGAAAATCAAACCTATAGAACAAGCCAGGCACATACGTCTAATAGTTCAGCAAGGAAACCCAGTTATGAACCCCCAAGGAAATCAAATCCAAATTCCTTTAATCAATTTCGTTCCTTTCCACAACAAAATTCAGGAAATCACTTTAATGGTAACCATTCCCAGAACCTTTATAGACCTATTAACAATAATAATAATCCCACTTTTAATAAAATTCCAATAAAAAAAGAGCCTGTCACCCAAGGCCCGTCCGCACAGATAAGAAATATTCACTTGAGGAACCAGCAGCAATATGGTACAAATATTGCTCGCCCATCTAATAATTTCCAGCACCGCCCATCTAATAATTACCAGCACCGCCCGAACGATAACTATAACAGCCCACAACAAAATTTCCACATATCGGAAACTATAGAAAATCCTGATGTGTCATATACTCAGTATGAACAATACGTGGCAGATTCTGATAATCTTTACGAGCAATCCTTGGAGGAATATGCTCAAAATTTTCCCGATTCACCTGGTGAATCACAATGTCAAGATTACACTGACATCCATTTTTTAGGCTAAGCGATTCCTCGCTTCCCTATTTTGAATGCCGCACAGGGAGCGGGGATATACTAAAATTCCTCATTGATACAGGATCTAGTAAGAATTACATTAGACCTGACCTTGTCATAAAACCTATCGATAATGAACAAATTTTCTATGCAAAATCAATAGCTGGTGACGTAAAAGTCAGCCAGCATACTCTTATAAATTTATTTGACCTAAGGAACATACCACTTAAATTTTTCCTTTTACCATCCCTTAAAACGTTTCATGGAATATTAGGAAATGACAGCTTAAAACAACTCTCTGCAGTGATCTATACCAAGGAGAGCTTCATGTCAATCTGTAATAACTTCAAAATCAAAATTAAACAACTTAAAGTGCAATCTGTAAATTCGCTTGATATAACTTCTCTTTCAGAGAAATTCTCAAATGTAACATCTTCACAGAAAAATTTACTATGCCCTATTCTTCAAAATAATTTGAGTTTATTTGCGGATCCCGATGAAAAATTGACATACACCACTAAAATAGTCGCAGAAATTCGAACGTCTACCAAAGAGCCCGTTTATAGTGGACATTATCCATTCCCTATGTCCCTTAAAGGGGAAGTAGAGAAGCAAGTCCAAAAATTGCTTGACGATGGCATCATTAGACCTTCACGGTCTCCATACAATTCACCAGTATGGATTGTGCCAAAGAAACCAGATTCCACTGGGGCCAAACAACACCGAATGGTAATAGACTATAGGAAATTAAATACAGTCACTATCGCAGATAGATATCCTATACCGGATATTAATATGGTCATTTCACAATTAGGGCAAAATACTTTCTTTTCGGTCCTCGATTTAAAGAGTGGATTCCACCAAATCCCCTTAAAGGAGGCAGATATCGAGAAAACATCATTCTCGATTAATAATGGAAAATACGAGTTCGTACGGTTGCCGTTCGGCCTTAAGAACGCTCCGGCAATATTCCAGAGAACTCTCGATGACATACTTCACGAACATATTGGAAAGTTTTGTCAGGTATATATAGATGATATAATTATCTATAGTAAAAATGAAAACGAGCATGCAGAGCATATAAAAACAATTTTTAACACCCTAAATAGAGCGCATATGAAAGTACATTTGGATAAATGTAAGTTCTTTCAACGCGAAGTAGAATTCTTAGGATTTGTTATTTCAGCAGGAGGTATTAAAACAAATCCAGATAAAATAAAAGCGATCTTGGATTTCCCTATGCCGGGAACTCTTAAACAACTACGATTTTTTCTTGGTCTTTCAGGGTATTATAGACGCTTTGTTAATGACTATGCAAAGCTTGCTAAACCCCTGACAGCCCTCTTAAGGGGGGAGGAAGGACGAGTTTCAAAAACCAAATCGTCCAAGCTACCCGTTCAACTTAACGAAGAGGCTATCGATGCTTTCTACAAACTTAAAAGTTCCCTTGTTTCCCAAGACATAATCTTGGCATACCCGGATTTTTCAGAGCCTTTTGATCTAACTACGGATGCCTCGAATTTCGCACTCGGAGCCGTACTTGAACAAAAAGGCAAACCTATAACCTTTATTTCAAGAACACTATCCAAAACAGAAGAACATTTTGCTACCAGTGAGAAAGAATTACTAGCTATTATATGGGCTCTAAGTTCCCTTAGAGCATACTTATATGGCACAGCAAAAGTACGTATTTTCACAGACCACCAGCCTCTTACCTTTGCTCTTAGCAATAAGAATGGTAACACCAAAATGAAAAGGTGGAAGGCTAGGCTGGAAGAGTACAATTACGAGCTTAAGTACAAACCTGGGAAAACTAATGTGGTGGCAGATGCTTTGTCTAGAGCACCTACTCATCCTGATGTTAATTCCTTAACCGTATCTCAACATAGCGACGAGAGTTCTGGCCAAGGTCTTATTAAATTCGTGGATGCACCCATAAACGGATTTAAAAACCAAATCTTACTGTCAATAGGCAACACTCCTTCATATGAATTCAAAATTATTTTTCCTACCTATCACCGGCATATAGTAGTAGAAGTAAATTACGATCAAGAAAGAATAGTCCAAATTCTAAAGAAATATCTCAATCCAAGTGTCACAAATGTAATTAAAACAGAAGAAAACATATTAGGATTAATACAGGAAATATACCCAACACACTTTAGGCAATACAAAACGCGTTTCTCTAGGAATATGGTTACAGACCTCATAGATGAGAATGAACAGGAGGACAAGATAATAAAAGAACATAACCGTGCTCATAGGAATGCACGCGAGAATAGAATGCAAATTTCCAAGAACTTCTTTTTCCCTTATATGAAAAACAAAACAGATAGAATTGCTAAATCTTGCAAAATTTGCAAGGAAAATAAGTACGAAAGACACTCTTGTAAGCCTGAGTTACAACCGACTCCCATTCCAGAATTCCCTGGACAAATAATTCACATAGATATATATTTCACAGACAAAAAGGTAATTCTAACAGCCATTGATAAATTTTCTAAGTATGCCCTCGCAAGAATAATTAGATCAAGATCCGCAGAGGACATTAAAGAGCCTCTCAGAGGATTAATACTTGCATTCGGTGTCCCACAGACAGTGATCATGGACAACGAAAAAGCTTTGGGGTCAAGTTCTATAACCTTTATGCTAGAAAATATGTTTGGTATAAAAGTTTTTAAAGCACCTCCCTATACCAGCCGTGTGAATGGACAGATTGAAAGGTTCCATTCAACCCTTTCTGAATTGATCCGATGTCTCAAAACAGACAACATTCACTCTACCTTTTCTGAATTACTAGATAGAAGCATTTATGAATATAATAGATCTCTTCACTCTACAGTCAATAAAAAACCCGTCGATATATTTTTTGGTAGGCGATTGCTTAATAATGCTGAAGACCTTGAGAACTCAAGACGAGAAACTGTTCAAGCGATTAAAAAGAAACAAAGAGCTGATTTAAGTTACCATAATAAAGGAAAACAACCTTTAAGAATCTATCGTGTAGGAGATATTATTTACGTCAAAACTAATAAAAGAGTAGGAAATAAGTTAGATCCTAGGTATAGAAAAGAAATAGTAACCGAAAACCATAATTCCACAGTTAAAACGAAATCAGGCAAAGTTGTTCATAAGAGTCTGATCAAAAATTAACTTTTATTCCAACAGGGCACTAATCACCCTATGCGGTGCGGAAGTTCAAATACTAGATTATTCCAGCTCTCAGCTGATAAAAATAAACACGGGAACTGCAAAAGTACAGAATGGTACTTTCAAAATCGTTCATATAATAGCATTGGAAGAATATGGCGACCTAATTATAAGATTGGAAGAAATGCTAAAAACAAATCCAAATCACTCCTTTTATCCAATTTTACAATTTGAAATTCAAAGAATAAAGAGTCATTTACAAAGGCTCCAATTAAAAACAAAAGACAAACGGTCCTTGAATTTTATTGGCAGTGCTTGGAAATGGATAGCGGGAAATCCCGATCACCATGACCATGAGATAATTAAGAATAAAATTAATAATGTACTAAAGAACAATAACAAACAGGCTGTCATCAATAGAATCACAATAAGTAAAATTAATGAAATAACCAATATGACAAATAGAATTTTTAAAATTGTTAATGAAAAAAGTCAAAACAAAGAAATTTGGGAAATAAAGTATAAACTTGAAATTATTAAGGAGGAAATTGTGAATGTCGCCTATGCTATTCATTGGGCTAAGGCAAATATTATCAATTCTTACATTTTAACCAGTTCCGAAATTAAACTAGCTGAACAAGTCCTTAAAAACATTCCCTTTTTGAACATAGATGAGGCATTCGAATTTGCTAATGTAAGAATTGCCTCTGACAGAAAAAATATTATTTATATAATTAGTTTACCGACCACAAGCCCAACCATATGTAACTCTTTTTTACTTAAACCGGTGAAAATTGGAAATAAAATCAATAAAATCCCGCATATCAATGTTTTAGAATGTAATGATAAACTGTATGGAATTATAAACGAATGTAAATCTTTTAATAAACATACTATTTGTAGTTCTAACAATATAATAGATATAAGTAACACAACATGCACCCCCAAGCTACTCAAGAGTCAAATGTCGTCATGCGCATTAATTAATAACCAACACGTCCCATCAGTCGAGGAAATATCACCAGATGTCCTGTTCCTGAACCAGTTTAATGGTCCTCTCAAAGTCAACAACGAATTAATCACGTTAAATGGTACCTACCTGATAAAGCATGTCAACTCCCCAATCGAAGTAAATAATAAGCTGTATGAAACCATGGAGATCACGAAGCACCAACCGTTGCCCGCTATTCTACAACCTAAGTCGAAAAATGCAACCCTGGAAGAAAAACTATCTCTCGAGATGATGAAGGAATTGAGCATTAACGGTACTTCGCAGATAGGCTTATTAACCACAAAAAACAACATCAATTTCGCTACCAACATCGGACTTACCATAATAATATTCATCTTGTTCGGTACTTACCTCATATGCAGATTCATACAAAGGAAAGAGCTAAGAAATAGCGAACCGCATCAAGTTCCTAAAAACGTAGCATCCACTGTTACCTTGGGCCTGGAAGATATTTCTCATCTTTTGAGACCAGCTACGTCGAACGCGGACGTTCGATCTTAAGGCGGGAGGAGTTAACGACAATTTTGTTGATGCATGCAAATACCATATCAAGAGCATGCATGAGGTGTATGCATCCAGCCAGACGCATTGTCAGCGAATTGCTGCACGAACGAATTGAAACGAGAGATCACTTGTGGGACTGTGGGAACGACAAACCTGTGATGCGATGCAGCAGTGCAATCAACATGTCAGCAGTTTTTACCTATTTAAGTTAGGATTTTCATTACATTTTTGTTCAGTCTTTACCTAGGCAGAATCGCTGCCCATTTGCTTTTTAAACTCTTAATAAATAAAAAATAAAAAAATATAAAAAAAAACATTTAGTTTTTTTTTAAATGAAACAAGTGTAAATTTGTTTAATTTACATAATGCTGTTGCTGTTGTTGTTGATGACGTAATGACAGGATTGTTTGATGCTTATTCTTGTAACATCTCGATCAGGTTTATGGTTTCAAATTTAAGGTCCTCATTAGTTGACTCAAAGTAATTATTTATTTTATATATATCTATGGTGTATGTTTTTAAGTGATTTTGGATAGCAGCGGTTGGGTTCTCATATATTGTTCCGTCTATGGTTGTAGTATTTTGAAAAGTAATTAAATAAACTCCATTTATAGTTGTATTTTCAACAATGTACTCTCCAGATATTAGTATTGATCCATCTTTTATAATTTCTAAATTTAAATTTTCCTCGTTGCATTATTTCTTTCTAACATTTTTAGTTGTGCTTCTTTTAATTTATTATTAATACTACTGTGATCGGTTTTGTTGTAAAGTATGTCAAAAGGTTTGAGATTTGTAACAGAATGTATAGATTGGTTATATTGTTGGGCGGCTCTAAGTATTGCTTCATTGCTTATTGTATTTATAATTTCATATTCTTCTTTTAAACATTTTGTTAATTCTATTAGGGTTGAATGAATCATTTCTACTTGACTATTTGTAGAACTATGACCTGGATCACAGAAATAAAGTTCTATATTTAATCTATTCATTAAATTTTTAAAAACAATGGACTTAAAACCTCTTTCATTATCTAATGTTATCTTTTTACAGTTGGGAAAGATTTGTTGTAATTCTAAAACTTTGTCTTCTAAATTAAACTTGTTGTCAAGGGGGTTGACTTATAAAAATTTAGAATATGCGTCAACACATGTAAGGTATTTTGTTTGTTGTGCAGAAAAAATATCTATATGAAGGAATTCTCCCTACTTGCTTGGAATTGCAATTGGAGCCTCTCCAATTGGTGCTATTTGTGGATGTCTATCATATTTTAGTTTATTGCATATGTCGCAATGTCTGGTATATTCTTTAAATTCCTTACGCATATTGGGCCAGTAATATTCCCTTTAAATTTGTTTTATGTTTTCTCTATAATAGTTTCTATGCGCTCTAGTATGTGTTTGTTGCACAATTGCAGCTTGATCACCTATGTTTGGAATAATTTGTTGCAAAAACTTTTGTATATAGGTATTTGTTATTGAAAACTTCTAATATTTTGATTTAATATCATATAAATCTTCGGATGTGCAATGTATAGCAACGACTCCTGGTTTTAAAAATTCTTTTAAAATAATAACTAAATTACTTACTGTATCATATTCGATAATATGACGCGTTTTATTTGGAAAATTCTGTATTTTTTCTTGTATTGTGAAACCTGCTTTTCCCAATAGTATTTGATGTCTGAAATCATTTAATGGTTTGTTTGTTTCTTTTATTGTAGTGTTATCGCTACTTTCTGCAGAATGTATGGTTGCATCTGTTGACGAATCATCTGACATATTGTTTAAATTTTGCCTTGAAAGTGCGTCTGCAACAACATTAGTTGTTTGTTTTTGGAGCGTATTCTTCTATTATTGCTATTATTGAATGCCATTTTTTCATTTTTGCGTTTGGGTTTCGTGGAGAAACGGCGTAGGTTAATGGCTGATGATCTGTGTGAATTTCCAAATTGGAAACATCACAAAGATACGTTCTAAAAATTTTTAGTGCCCATATAATGGCATATAATTCTTTTTCATTTGTGGCGTAGTTTCGTTCAGTTTTGCTTAATGTTTTTCATATAAAAGTAATGGGTTTATCACCCTATGATAAAAAGCAAGTAAGTAATTCATTCATTCATTTATTTCTACTTTTCTTAACATAGTTTAACAGCAACAATGAATTTAAAAGCTATGGCTTTGCCGTCAGCTCGGTTAGCAATTTTTATCTTTATGTACAAATAATTAATTTAATTAAATATTTAATAAAATAGTAGACAATAGTTAAATGAATTTGGTTATTAATAAATAAATATTTATTGGCGTGAAAGCTCCTTGAGGAGCCAAAGCCTAGCGACTTATACTCTCAACCATTACTGTGTGTGTGTTGTTATTCTGCAAGAATGGAAGGGACTTACAGTTTAACGCCGAGTCCGAACGGTTACATGAGATGCACCTTTTCGAGACAAATTTTACTCTTGGAGGTTTTGTCAGTTCCTCGCAAGAGGCAGTACCACGGAAAAGAAGGTGGCTATGAGCTGGATTCGAACCCAGGCTCATTCGCTTAGCAGTACGACACACTAACCACTAAGACACGGAGCACGGTTATTAATAACATCGTATATTTATAAGTATCTTACAAAAATTTGTAAAGAGTTTTCCAGTCAAAACCATTCAGGATGTTGATAGTTTCTTGCAACGTTAATGTTCTCTTTCCGAAGTATGACAGGCGTTGTGACGAGAATATGGAACATATGCTGACAAAGTGGAAACAGTCTTCTTTAGATCTCAAATTGCACAAAGAACGGAATTGGTTAAAATTTCCATTGTAAGGGCTTCCGTTTAGGCTTAAAAGTTCACATCTCACTTTAAATATGAGCCATATTTCTCTAAAGTTTAGCAGGTCGTTACAGTAGTTATTTTGCAATAGAGTGGTGTTAAGTTGTGAATATAGGATTCTACTTCCAGATTCGCGTGCTTTTGCTATAAGACTATCGCGTACAGAGTTTTCACATTGCTGTATAATACGGTATAGCTGTTCTTTAAGAATGTAAAAATTGCCTGGATCCATGGAGAGAACTTCGCCGTTGTTGTTTTCTAAACTTTTCCATCTTGACATCCACCAATCCTCGTTTCTGAACTCATATAGTACCATTTTTTTGGAAAGTCGTTCATATTGGTAAGATAGCATCTTCACGATGTAATCTGCCTTTAGGTTCAGCGTATATGTAAATAGTTTAGGAAGACCAGTTTCGAGATATAGTGCATAATTATGCGTTTTCAGTGGTAGATTAAATAGCTTTTTTATGAAATTTCTTTGAAATTTTTCAATCTCCTCGTATTCGTCAATTCCCCACACCTGAGCAGCGTAACCCAGACTAGACTTAACCACGGCATCAAATATTTTATATTTTGCAGAAAGTTCGATCCGTTTTTTTAAGAATATGTTTCTCCATGAGATATTGATCAGACCACCAGATCATCGGCTAACAGAAGGACATTGATGTTTAAATCAGAGATTCGGATTCCTCCAGGAAGACAAGCTACAAAATCGTTAATGAAGAGTGCAAACAAAAGTGCACTAAGAACACATCCTTGTTTAACGCCACTATTCGTCTCGAACCACTCGGAATAGATTGACCCATCGCATACAGCTGCTTTTGACTCGGTGTATAAATCTTTTATTATATTGATGAAGTTCGAAGACAGTCCTAATTGTGAAAGCTTATAAACGAGGACATTACGATTTATGAAATCAACAAAAAGTACATATACTTTTTTTGTTTCTGGCTGGAAACGCTTTAATAGTTGAAGTTAGGGAGAAAATATGGTCAACTGTTGAAAATGTTTTTCTGAATCTAGCCTGATAGTCCGATAAAATGTTGTAAGTGTTAACCCATGTTTCTAGTCTGTTGACAAGCATACCACAAAACAATTTTGCCAGGACATTCATGAAAGAGATGCCTCGATAATTTTCAACACTATTTAGGCCTCCTTTTTTGTGGATTGGAAATATCACAGATCTTTTGAATGACAATGGGGCTTTTTCTCCCAAGATTATTTTATTAAATAACGATTTAAGTTGAAAATGTAAAGCAACAGTGGCATTCTTGAAGAACTCGTGTGGAATCCCGTCTTCACCAGGAGCTTTTCCATTTTTTCCTTTTAAGATCACAGTACTTATTTCCGTTAACGAGATTTCCGAATCAAGAATCTCATCGAGAATCATCGGCTCCGCATAAGAGAATCTCACATCAGGATTGCTGTATAGAAGACTTTTGAAATGGTTAGACAGATCTTCAGCAGGTAATCCTATTCCTATTGCAAAACTCGATCCATTAATCTCCCTGACTGTCTTCCAAAATTCCTTCGAACTTTTTATCTGGCCGAGTGAACAAGCTTGATGGTTTTCAAATTCAGTTTTTTCCGTAGGCACAATTTCTTATAAGGTGTGTGAGCTTCAAGGTACCACTTCTTAAAAATTAGACAGTTAGAATTTCGTATCGCATTGAACAGAGTAAATGATTTTTTCCGGGCTATCATACATTCTTTGTCAAACCAATTTTGTTTAAAGTAAGGACGGTTTTTGGGAGAGATGTTGTCTGTTGAATTTCTAATGCAAGATACTATTTTGTTAGCACTTACTTCGGCAGACTCGGTCGTAACATTTAAACTCGCTAGGTTTTCTTCCAATCTTTGCTGATATACAGCAGCTGTTTCTTGTTTTCATTTCAATCGTGGTAAAAGTTTCAGATCTGTTCGCTTAGGTGTAGTATCATCAACCCAGTCTACAACTATTGGCATGTGATCGGAATAGTTCTTACACAGGATTTCAATTTTTTGCACTAAATCATTCCAATCGTTATTATTCGCACAATAGTCTATCACAAATTTGTCTTGTCCTCCTAGAAATGTAAAATGCCCTTTGATGTCACCATTCGTACAGCCATTCAAAATTGTGCAATCAAACAACTGGAGAAGATCTAGAAGATTTGTTCCATTTTGATTTGAAACTCCATCCATGGATGTCCTTTGACTATAATTTATTAAATTGTTTGTTGCGCTTTGTACTGTTTTAGTTTGTAAATTGCTGGTTCTTGCATTGAAGTCACCAATAACTAAGACGCTTTTGTTTCCAAAGTGATGCATGATGTTGTTAAGTCGCTCGAAGTCCTCACTCCACTTATTGCACTTGATGTAGAATGGAATTACGTACAAGTTATGCTTACCCAAAAGTTTGACTATCGTTACTCGTTCATGCACTTCAAAACCATAAGTTGCCAACATCGAAGTTTTAATCCCATACAGAGTTCCCCCGCTTGCACGTTCTTTCGTATATGTTTTTACTGCTCCATACCAAATTAGTTTAAATCCACCATAGTACTTTGAAAACTTTTTGAAATTTTCTTTAATTACATGAGTTTCGTACAAGAAAAATACATCAAATCTTTTAACATAATTAAAAAAGTCTACAAATAAAATTTTATTTTTCCTTTACCTGACACATTATATGACAAAATATTACTAGATCTTAAATATATTGAACTGACGGCATCACAATTTCAATAATGTACTGTAGTACTAGATCTTGCATTATTTTGAGAAAGTGGCATCCCTGGTGCAGCATCATTAACTGGTCTAGACGATTGGCTATGACGTCTGTTTGACTGCGATATGAGTTTGACAGGTTCGAAGTCAAGTTCGCCAAACATTTCTCGTAGTTTTTGTTCACCGTCATTATTTTTATATTTAAGATTATTGTTAGTATTTAAATAAAATGCTTTTTCTGCAACAACCAACGAACTGTTTTTAATTTGTATTTTTTCATTCGTTTTTTTTTTTGGCTTTAATTACTTTCCTGTAGCTTAGTATATTCGGCGTTTGAACTGCATTTGTTTTATTAGGTCTCGTTGTAGGAAAACACCTGAGCCTTTGAGCTTCGATGCATTTTTTTAACATTTTCAATGCATTTTCATTTGAGCCGGTGTTGATTTTTAATTTTATAACAGAGTTATTTTCACTTAATTTGATTGTATCTGTTAGTTGGCTTGGGTCAGCAAGCAGAAGTTGGCTGATGTTTTGAATTTTTGCTTGAGGGCCAACATGCTCATTCGGGATGGTGAGAATGATGTTTTTATTTCGCAAAATCCTATTTTGCATCTCAAGCTCCTGTGATAATACTCCACCTATCATCATCATTAGACGCATCTGTCGTTAAGACATACTTTTTATCAAAGTTTTGCTGAGCCAATTCAACTTCGTGTATTAAACAATCTTTTAATTGCCTTACTGCTTCCGATCCTTCTTTGTCTAGATTTATGTCGATTTTCTTTGAGATGTATTGAGATACTTTACCATTTTCTCCCTCTAAATACTTAGTCAAAGGTTTTGCTACACTGGCATTATTCTTAATGAACTTCCTATAGTACCCTGTAAGTCCTAAAAATCTTCTCAATTGTCTTAGAGTTTTGGGTTCAGAAAAATCTTTAATCGTTTCAATTTTCTTTGGATCTGTTTTAATTATATTGTATCCGATAATATATCCTAAAAATTCTACTTCTTTTTTGTAAAATTTAGATTTTTCTAATGAAATTTTCATATTTGCATTACGTAATGTTTCAATAATGGTTTCTTAATCTTGCGAATGTTTTTCTAAACTTTCGCGATATACGATTATATCATCAATGTAGACGTGACAAATTTTGCCTAGTAGTGATGCCCTAATGGTTATTTGTTTATAAATGTTATAACAGTTATGGTTATTTTGTAGTAACAGTTATTCTTAAAGGTTATTCAGTAACCTGTTATTTTGCATATTACTTGCAATATTATAGGTACCTACTATAAGAAGACAAGTTTAGAATTCGTGAATATAAAAAAAATTGAGATACAAATCAAACATGACATTACAATCAAAAAAAAGCCTAAGGGTTTGTTGGAAAAAATGTGTCTGTCTGTCAGTATGTATAAAGAATTGCAGCCTAAACGGCACAAGCCGTTTGGTATGTGTGATTCTGTTGTCTTTTCTAAAAGGGTAAATTGGAAATTTTATATTTAGGGCTTGAAATAACGGTACCTAAACCTTTCCGTTAAGGAAAGGTTTAGTTTTTGCCGAAAACGATAGCAACGTTTTCGATGAAAATAGTTGAGAGTAGTTTATTGTAGGCCTTAGCTATCATCCTTTTAAAAACAAATTTACCGGAAAATTCTTCTAGTGGTAACGGTACCTTCAGTATAAAGCTTTTTTCATTTTCTACTCTTTCAATTTCTGTCACATTGTATATTTTAAAAATATCATAGCAGCAAAATTAGTTCTGCATACCAACATTTTTAATAATATTTTTTTTCTATTGATAATTAATTTTTGTTTTTATTTTGAAACTTCAATACTTTTAAATCTAATTAAAAATATAATTTTTAATTTTATGAAAAGCTTTATACTGAAGGTACCGTTACCACTAGAAGAATTTTCCGGTAAATTTGTTTTTAAAAGGATGATAGCTAAGGCCTACAATAAACTACTCTCAACTATTTTCATCGAAAACGTTGCTATCGTTTTCGGCAAAAACTAAACCTTTCCTTAACGGAAAGGTTTAGGTACCGTTATTTCAAGCACTAAATATAAAATTTGCAATTTACCCTTTTAGAAAAGCCAACAGAATCACACATATCAAACGGCTTGTGCCGCTTAGGCTGCAGTTCTTTATACATACTGACAGACAGACACATTTTTTCCAACAAACCCTTAGGCTTCTCTTTGATTGTAATGTCATGTTTGATTTGTATCTCAATTTTTTTTATATTCACGAATTCTAAACTTGTCTTCTTATAGTAGGTACCTATAATATTGCAAGTAATATGCAAAATAACAGGTTACTGAATAACCTTTAAGAATAACTGTTACTACAAAATAACCATAACTGTTATGACAGTTATAAAAAAATAACCATTAAGGGCATCACTAGAGGAGACTGATTATCAATTTGCCTCTGGCTTATTGTGTTTATTTAAAAAAAAAGCACTACTGCAGAGTTACCATTCGCCATTAATGGAAATTATAATACCGTTTTCTTTAGTTTTTGTTTTGAAAGTTCCAGAATTGAAGCTTTGTTAGAGCGAATGAGAGCATATTTTAAGTTTAAAGGAGAAGGTGTCGCTATGTTTTTTTTCCTTACATCTTTTCGTTTTTATTTTTCTTAAAAAAACGGTTAAAATATAATAAAAAAAATAAAAATAATGCAATATTTGTTGGCAATTATTTTTTACTTGCGATTATAGGTGCTTTCGTGCAAGTTATGCATTCGTACACAAAAATCAATTGCGATAATAATCAAACATGACATTACGATTGAGAAACGTATTTGAGTTACTGGAAAATTATCTTTGTCTGTCTGTACGAATGCATTTTGGACTACAGCTTCAACGGCTTGGTCGATCGTCTTCAAATTTATAACATAAGATTATTTTGACATTCTACTGAGGCCTTATTTCAATTTTTTTAGCTCAAATATTAACGGTACCTGTTATATAACCATTCAGTTAAAGCCTTCTGGGGAACTATTAAAAAAACACGCCTACTATCTTACCTCTTGGTGGTGTGGAAAAAGATAGATTTAATTTAATTAAATTGTTTTTAGATTTAGTTTACGGACTAAATGTTTCTGTTTTCATAAAATTTTAATAAACAGTTGGTTTCCATACATACATTTGTGTGAGAATTATACCAATTTATAATGCCCAGTATGGCAACCATTTGAGAGCTTTAAAATGGAGATAGTTTATTGAAATTGAATTGAATTGAAATCACAAAAAAAATTAATAAATAATTAAATAAACAAATAATAAAAATGAACAAATAAATAAATATGAAAATAATTTAATAAATAAATAATAAATATATCATAAAAAAATATATGTAAATTTTTTGGAATGTTTTTATTAAGCCAAATTTGATACGAGGTTATTTTCAGATAATCTACACGATAAGTTGTACCGATCAAGCAGATTTAGGACTATAACTAAAATTCTTTCAATGTTTGTTATGTTATGCAATTCTTCTGTAGAATAATGCCAAGGCAACTTGAGCATCATTTTCAAAATTTTGTTTTGTATTCTCTGCAACCTAAATAAATAACTTTGCACATTTTCCCCACACAGGCGATCCGTACAGTATAATGCTTTGAAAAATTACTTTATATATAATTAATTTATTTTCATCACTCAGCTTTGAATTTCTTTTAATAAAAGGATAAAGAATTTTTATTGTTAAATTGACTTTGTTGAGTGTTTGTTAAATATGCAATTCAAAATTTAAAGTTTTGTCTAGATGCACGCCTAAGTATTTTGCACTGGATTTCCATTTTGTCGGAGTTCCATTAATTATTAACCTTCGGCTGGGTAGAAAACAAGCTTTTCTTTTCCTAGTGAAAAAGACGGCTTGGGTGAGTCCAGCATTTAATTTGATTTGCCATTTATGGAAATACATTTGAACATCATCCAAGGCAGATTGCAAATTAGTTTCAATAACAAAACTATTCGAATCCGCTGAATAAATGCAAGTATCATCTGCAAATATAGCGATTTCACAGCCACTGAACTTAGGAAAATCACATGTGTATATTTTATACAAAAATGGCCTGAAAACAGATCCTTGAGGAACACCTGCCAAGATTTCTTTTGAGTCCGAACATGCAGTATTGACGGAAACTTTAAAAGTTTGTCCAGTTAAAAAGGAATAAATTATTTTAATTATGTACAAGGGAAAATTCAAAATGTTTAATTTATGGATCAGAGCTTTATGCCACACCGTATCAAAAGCCTTCTCGACATCAAGTAAAACTAATCCTGTCCGAACGCGAAAATTGTAAAAGGCGACAAAATGCAAATCAATAGCCACACATTTGTTTACAAATATTCACGAGGACTATGTATCAGAACTTCTACAGAAATGTCATTTATTAAGCAGATGTTTGGAGACAGAGGGGGTACACAATAGGGAGAATCTGTCGTCTGCCATAATATTACTAAGAATTTTTAAATTTAAACATTTTATCATATAATTACAGGTCTTAGAAGTAAACTCTTACAACCTAATTTTTTTTAACTTTATTCAAGGTTTTGATATTATAATTTTATTAGAAAATTTTCTAGAAGAAAAAAATGAAAATGATTTTTTAAAATATTTTAAAAATTTCAAAATATAGTGTTCATTTGCGTGTACTTAGATCCAGTGTGTATTGTAGAGCCAGTGGTGGAATTTTATGTGGGGTCAAGAAAACTATAAATAGCAATTTTGTAAACCTTATTCGTATAGAAAATAGACTTATTTTTCAATTTTTTAATGATAATTTTAAATATTCAGTAATTCCGGTGTACTTGAACTGTAATAACTGGTAGAATGACTATGAATGTTTAATAGATTTCGTCAATAGCTCCAATTTGGAGAATATTATGATCATTGGAGACTTAAAGGCACGTATTGGAGGATATCAGAATCCTTCTGTTTATAGTTTACTATCGCAAGACTCTACTAATATCAGGAGAAACTCCAAGAACGAACAATTTAACCGAAACGGTAGACTAATTTCCGAGTTATTTGAAAACTTCGAATTATTTGTGCTGAATGGATCAACTTCAGGTGACACCTCTGGAGAGTTCACTTTCCAAGTGGCCAAGGACAGTCGGTAATTGACTTTTGTGCAGTATCGGCAGCATAGTTGAATTCAGTTGTTGACTTCAAAGTGGGCATAGCAAATTTTCGATGCACTTACCAATAGAAATAAAAGTAAAATTTGTTAATGAAGGTACTCATAGAAACTCAATTAATTTTCCTAAGCTAAGATGGAAAGAAAGTAGTGTTTCCCTATAATAGCGAAAAGGCTAGCTGAATGTAAAAAATCTAAAGCATTCTGGAACAATAACCGTGAGCTGGGTGGACGTAATCGTATTATGGTGAATACTCTCGTAGCTGAGACACTAGCAGCACATTTTAAAACTCTGTTGTCGGCTGGCGGGCACCACTATTCTTTCTCTTACGTTCTACCCAATGTAATTGTCGAAGAGATGGAATGTCCAATTTCTTTTTGTGAAAAGGAGTCAATTCTACATAAGATGAAAAATAACAAAGCACCGGGAACTGATGGAATTCCAGCAGAATTTAAAAAAAATAGTACTGATCAATTTAAGAATTATCTCCTAATATACTTTAACAGATTATATAATGAGTCATATATCCCGAACAACTTTAAAGCAGTTATTTTTACACTTTATAAGAAAGGAGATTCAAACCTTCCAGAAAATTATAGAGAAATTTCTATTCTAAACTCATTGAGGAAGATTTTCGATTCAATTCTCTACGAAAGATTGACCAAATGGATCGAAGACAAAAACCTCCTAAGCATGTTTCAAGCCGGTTTTCGCTCGGGTTACTCGACGATGGACCATATATTCGCAATAACAAGTATAGCCAGAAAATCAATTGAAGAAAAGAAAAAAATATACGCTTGTTTTGTCGATTTTAAAGCAGCATTTGACAGTGTTAATGGACAGGCTTTGCTGTACAAGCTCTCAATGATGGGAATCTCCCGGAAATTCTTGACGATGTACTTCAAGTTTCTTGTCTCTTCGAGTGCCTCCGTCTGGGATGGATCGGATTTTTCAGATTGGTTTAATACGGCAGCAGGCGTACCACAAGGCTGTATTTTAAATCCAATCCTCTTTGCCCTTTGTACTGACGGTATTTATGATGTACTATCAGGTGGAATACCTTTTGCCTATACTCAGGTAAAAGTCCTGCTGTATGCTGATGACCTAGTATTACTGGCTGACAACCCTTCCACCCTCCAGTTGTAAATAAACAGGCTGAATGCATTTTGCGAGATGTGGGGGTTACTCGTTAATACAAACAACACTAAGGCCATGATTTTTGAAGCGCGCAAAAGGAGAAGGCAACGCGGAGAAAAGTGGTTCATCAATAATGTGCCAATTGAAGTTGTGCAGGAATTTAAGTATCTGGGAGTTTTACTTACACATAACCTTAATTTTTCGAAACAGGACAAACAAAAAAGCAATGAGGCCAAATGAGGCTTTGAGCTTAATGTGGCCCAAATTCTTTGCGAACAAAGAAATCGATCTAATGTCAAAATATCGTGTTTTTCACACAACAGTCAACACATGTATGTGCTATTGTGTCCAGGTTTATGGAAATACATTATTTGAAGTATTTGAAACTTTGCAGAGATATTTCTTCAAGTGATTATTCAGATTGCCGAATTCAACCCCAAACTATGCGATGTGGAATCTGGTATAACCCCTCTTTATATTTTTAATCTTAAAGCCAACTCCGATTATATAATAAGAGTTATGAATAGAAGTGGAAGAAGTCTTTATAAATCAATCATGGTAAGGCTACTGCAGACAAATGCATCCCCATTCAAAGAATGGAATGAGATTGCTCAATCCCATGAAACCCATCTATCGCTAATGGAAACAAACATCGATGAATGGCGGGGTATGTTTGCAGAGGTAGACTGCAAAAGTAGACGAGAAGATTTACACACAGCATCTACCTAGAGCAAGTTCTACAACATCCAGGAATACATATAAGAACCTCCATCACCAGCTGCCCTCGGAAGCCAACTATTTCTGCAAAAATAATTCCGTTGAAGTTATAAGCTACATTTTCAGAGCTCTCCTCGTGTTGAACTGTTTAATATTAACTTTATAGCCGACCTGTCACCAATCTGTAATCTTTGTAACAGAAGAGAGATTGAAGATACATACCATTTCATTGCAATCTGCCCAATATTGCAGGAAATTCGTCGTTTATATTTCAACGAAAGTTTTCTTTTTCTTAGTCGACTCATTGTATATACATTTTCTATAGTACTCTCATGGTGGTCATTTTTCGTCTGGCCATCTTCCTAGTTGATTCAGAACTAACTCTAAATAGTGGAGATAAGAACCTTTACCGATATTTTACCAGTATTTAATAAACTTTTGTTGTCTGTACTTATTTTATATTCACACCAATTGGCAATTTCAGCACGCCTCATTGCGACTTGATTCAGAACTAAAAAATGATGCTCCATGATAGTACTATATGCAGTGTATATACAAAGGTCGACTTTACGAAATACTTAACGGAGCAATAGGCTGGTCTACGTTATATAAGTACTGCAGACACGCCTTGACTTATCGAAACAGTTTCGTAACTTAACAGATTTAGTTTTACCAGCTAGTGCAGTTCAAATCACCTTAATTTTTCATGTTTTGTTTAAATTTTCAATTTTAAAATTGTAAATTTATATCAAATTTTTCTTTTTTTTTTTGTGTTTCAAATCACTTCAAATTTGTAATTATTTTGTGTTTCAAATCGTATTAAAATTGTTAAAATTGTTATTAAATTTATCAATTACATAAAGAAAATAATTATGAAATAGTACCTATTAGTAACTTTAGTTTTATTCTTTTTATTTTATTTTTTAAAACACAAAAATGAAATGTCATTTCAGGCAGACGGCAAAAAAGCCATGTCATTATACTTAAGTTATGGAATATTGTAAAAACATTTTTTGTACAATAAAGTATTTATCTATCAATCTATCTATCTATAGGTACAAAATATAAGCTGAACAGAGTATAACAATCAAACATGACATATCGATCATAGAGAAGCCTAAAACAGTGATCGACAAAAAATGTCTGTCTGTCTTTCCGTCTGTGTGTATAACGAGCTGCAGCCTAAACGGCTTAAGCGATTACCTTCGAATTGGGTATGTGTGATTCTTTTGACATTCCTCAGAGGGGAAATTGAAATTTTATTTTTAGGCCTAAAAATAACAGTACCTGCCTTATAACCGTTTAGGAAAATCTTATTTTTCTCGAGAACGGCTCCAACGATATTGATGAAAATTTTAGAATTTTTGTTTTTGGTAATTTTAGAAATTTTTCTTTTTTGAAAAATCAATATTTTTAAAATATTTTAAATTTTATAATCAGATGTATATTAATAAACTCTAATTTCCAAAATAAAAAAAAAAATTCAGAAAACTAAAAATAAAACAGAATTTTATAAAAATCAATCACACAACACAGAAAAGAGAAAAAATACGAGATATGCAGGCTAAGAGACCTTAAGCCCCGGTGCACACTTGGGTCATTTAGAGTGGTGCCACGCGGTGGCATCGCGCGTCATTCTTGCGGGTAAAAAGACTTGCAGCTTTGCGCAAGACCGCAGCGTAGTCGCAGACGCTTTTACGTCTTTTATTACATTGTTTGTAAATGACTAATGACCAGTGCACACTTGCGAGATTTTGCCGCAAGGAAGAATACAAGTCGACAGGTATAAAAAAAAGTCTGGTTAGGTGGAAAGAGTGAGGGAGGGGGGAATATCGATCTGAAAGGTAAATGATGACATGATTTGAATATGAGAGAACAAAATTAGCTTCTGTTTATGTGAGTTTGGGGATGGAGGGGGGGTGTATTTTGAGGGTGTCAAAGGTTGGTGATTTTAACTAAGAATCATAATTACAACAACACTTCATCATAAATCGGGTTTAACAGAAGAAACATCATGAAATTCTGTATATGTTGACAATTTTTTAGAGAAATTTATAAAAAATACCCTTTTTTGAAGCGCCATAACCCAGTAACTAATTGACTTCGAAACATGCATGAATAGTAAATATTGTACGGAATTTAACACTCTACTAAATATATTCGGATGTTTTATTTTGCAGTTTTCCCCCTTTTTTGCGCAGGGTCTTCAAGGTCCAAAACATGAGTAAATGTAATTAACCATCCCTGACACACATCCCGAAGTTTCATTAAGTTCCGACAATTTTCAGTCTAAGAACTACCTATCGATTGAACTATTTTACAAAGGTAGAGAGAAACGTTTTTTAGACTATGTTTCCTAAAATGTTTCTTTGGTATGGACACACCTTTTCATTTTTTTAAACGATATAGCTATGAAACAGTCATTTTGTAGCCGATGATCAGCCAGAGGATGTATAACTTGGACAGTTATTAAAAATGTTGATATGCAAAATTAATTTGGCTATTTAGATCTTCTCAAATATAAAATTTGACGAAAATCCAACGAGCCGTTAACGAGAAAGCCAAAAATTAAAAAAACCGTTATATGAAAGGTACCATTAATAGACTTTTACCGTAAATTTGGTTCTAATCAAATAATAGCGAATATCAACAAAAAAAAATCTCAACAATTTTCATCAAAATCGTTAGAACCGTTTTCGAGAAAAATAAGCTTTTCCTAAACGGTCATATGGCAGTTACCGTTATTTTTAGGCCTTAAAAATAAAATATCAATTTCCCTCTGGGAAATGCCAAAAGAATCACACGTACCAAATTTGAAGGCAATCGCTTAACCCATCTCGGCTGCAGATCGATATACACCCGGACAGACAGACAGACAGACAGACAGACAAACAGACAGATAGACAGACGGACATTTTTTTCGAATGACTTTTTTAGGCTTCTCTATGATCGTAATGTCATGTTTGATTGTTATCTCTGTATGCTTTTTTCCATGTATAGCTTCACTGTATGCTTTATTTTGATATACGTACATTTTCATTTCCCACAAGAGTAAGCAGTTTTTTTGCATTTTGGGTCACCGCATACCTTTCTCATATTTATGTACATATTATGTTTCGTTAAAGTTATTTTTTGCAATTTTGATGTATAAATAGGATTTTAAGTTAATAAAAATTATCACTTCATGATAGTTGCAGCAAGAAACACATTCAGTGGCTAGTTCCAGTGATCCAGCGTTCCAGATTTCCCGCTCGTATTTGCCATCATACCTAAGAAGTTCAGCCATTCATAAGCGGTTCAGCTACAGTGTTCCAGAGTTATAGTCTCCAAGATTTTACCTCAGATTAGAACACCAACATGGATGAAGTTGAGGTGTACAAAATTGTTGCCCGTCAGAAGGCAATATCCGAAGAACTTCAGCGGATCAAAACAAACATCGCGAAGGATGGTCCTGACCGAAAAACGGCAGACTAGAAACAAAAAAGATTGCAGCTAATACAAACTCTTTGGGTGGAATTTCATGAAAACCACGAAAGAGTCAAGACTTATGTCAAGACGGATATCCCCTACGCCTACATACAATCCAATACGTATGACAAGGTCCGGAAATTTGTATGAAGAGATTAGGCAAACTCTCCAAGCCATCATCCCTGAAGAAATCAAAAAAGACAGTAAAGGAACGGGGACTGCACCAAAGGCAACCGTTCCACAAGCTATGCCGTCAACTGGCCAAGTTCGAGATTCCGTCGAAATATCAAGGCTAATCAACAAACAATCTTCAATGATAAAAATGGTACAAAACTCTCTTAAGCATCTTTTGAAGATGACGAAACACGGCCAGAAGAGTTTTATTCGATAAGGCTCAAGACAATTGAGCAACACTGGGCAGTTGTACAAGGATTCCATTACAAGATATGGGACCTATCGGAAGAGCCGCGTGCCGACCTTTACAACATTAATGACTACTTCGTTATAGAGAGTGAAGTGCAAGAGGCATTAACCACGCTTTATGGTCGATCACGAGCAAGGTCAATACCCACGTCACAGTCAATTGAACCGTCAAATCTGCCAAAGGTAGTATTCAAATTCAATTTTTTTTTCAAATTTCAAATTCCATTTATTTATAATAAGTTTTCAATTTTACATAATCAGCCTGGTTAGCAAATATAAATGTAAACAAATGTGTTTACAAAGTAAAATATTCAATAATAAGAAAATAAAAAACACTAAAAATCAAACATATTCAGTCAATAACATCATTCTATACTTGAAGATTACTTTTAAATATTAACTTAGGGTTTTCCAGTCGCACTCGTTAAGAATTGTTAGGGTGTCTTGCAAAGACAGGATCTTTTTGCCAAAGAAGAAGAGTCTGTATGTTTGGAATATTGGACAGATACCTAAGAAGTGGAAGCAGTCCTCTTTTGATTGAAGGTTGCATAACGTGCAAAACTGGTTAAAGCTTCCATTATAGGGAGTTCCTTTAAGCTGAGTAGCTCACATCTTGCTTTAAAAATTAAAGAAATGTCCTAATTTTTATTTATATTTAATTAAATGTAGTTAAGTTGCGAGTATAGTAATCTACTTCCTGGTCCTCGAGCTTTTTCGGTAAATGTTTCACGTGCAGAGTCCTCATTTTTCTGGATAATTCGGTACAACTGTTCTCTTAGATTATTTGTGCTGTTTAAATCAATAAGCAGTGTTTCACCATAGGTATTTCCGTAACTTTGCCACTTAGCAACCCACCAGTCTTTGTTTCTTAATTCGTGCAAGATCATCTTTTTGGCAATTCTGGAGTCCTCACATGTTAACGTCTTGACAATGTAATCAACTTGTGCCATAAGTGTACTTGTAAGGAGTTTAGGTATTCCTGTTTCTAAATAGATTGCATAGCTTGGTGTGTTTCGAGGTAAGTTAAAGAGTTTGTTCAAAAAATTTCTTTGGAATTGATCTATCATATCATATTCCTCTGCTTCCCAAACCTGAGATGCATAACAAAGAGTTGATTTTACGACGGCGTCATATATCTTGTGTTTGGTAGATAAGGCTATTTTATTATTTGAAAACACATTTTTCCATGTAGAATTCAACAAGCTTTGTGCCGCGTTGGCCTTTTCTTTTAGGTGTGTCTTGAAGTCCAAAGTTGTATTTAGTTTTACTCCTAGATTTTAATTTAGATTTAGTAACTTCTATTATATTTCCATTGTACTGCCATCTATAACTGTTTTGACTCCTAGAAAACCGTGAGAAGACCATTACTTTAGATTTTTCTGTATATTAATCGTAAGGATAGTATGACAAGATCGTCAGCATACAATAAAACATTAATAATACAATTCGCCATTCTTATTCCACCAGGTAAGTCTTGAGCTATATCATTTATAAATAGGGAAAACAGTAAAGCACTCAGAGGACACCCTTGTTTTACCCCAGTAGTCGTTTCAAACCATTCTGAAAAAACTTTGCCATCCCATACGGCTGCTTTCGTTTCATTATACATTTCTTTGATAACTCTTATAAATTTTGAAGAGACACCCAAATGTGAGAGCTTATAAAGGAGTGCACTACGATCCACTAGATCAAAGGCAGTTTTGAAGTCTACAAATAACGTGTAAACCTTTTCCGTGCTTGAAAAGCTTTTACAATTGACGCTAAGGTGAAGATCTGGTCTGTTGTAGAAAAGTTTTTTCTGAAGCCGGCTTGAAGATCTGAGAGTATATTATTCCTCTCCACCCATTCCTCAAGTCTCTTCACCAGTATACCGCATAATATTTTGGCTATCGTATTCATAAATGAAATGCCTCGGCAGTTTTCAGCAATGTCCAGAGCGCCTTTTTTATGGATGGGGAAGATAACAGGTTTTTTGAATGAATAGGGAATACCAGCATGCGTGAAGATCCTATTATAAAATGTTCTTAAGTGGTTCAAGAAAGAGGGTGTTGCATTTAAATAAAACTCATAGGGAATCCCATCTTCGCCTGGTGCCTTTCCATTTTTTGCTTTCTTTATCGTTAGGTTCGAGTTGTTGTTAAGCAGATGTTTAAAATGAGTAGCAAGACTTTCTGCAGATAATCCAGTACCTATCTTATGGCTTATTCCATTAATGTCTTTGGCAATCTTCCAAAACTGCTTCGAATTTTTAGTTTGTCCAAGGTTAAGGGCTTGCCTGTTTTCGAAATCTGTTTTCTTTTGAAGACATACATTTTTGTAATAAGTATTGGCATCTATGTACCATTTTCTTAAATCTTCATTGTGTGAAGTACGTATGACTCTCAAAAGTGCAAAGGATTTTTGGCGTGCCTTCAAACAGTCGCTATCGAACCATTTTTGTTTGAATGGTGGAGAAGTGTATTTTATTTTGTTTGATGTTGAGCTTCGTATTAACTCTGTTAATTGATTAGAAATAACGTCTGCAGAACCAGTTAACAATAGATTTGGTTCAATAAGATTGCTCAAAATACGTTGATAAGAGTTTGACTCCTCATTCATCCATTTAAGTCGGGGTAGTAGTTTGAGATTTGTGTGCCTGGATGTTGCTTAGGTTGAAAATTGTTCTGCAACAGGCATATGATCGGAGAACGTTTTACAGTGTACTTCGAATTTGTTGATCCGTTCAATCCATTCATTATTCACTGCACAGAAATCAATGACTAATTTTCCTTGACCTCCTATGAAAGTATAGTGTCCATCATTATCTCTATCAGTGCAGCCGTTTAAAATTATACAGTCAAACATTTGCAACATCTCAAGTAGTTCAGAACTATTTTTATTACAAATTGTCTTTTGATGTCCTGTTATTATTTGATATCGCCAAATTAGTTATGTTCTGGAAAGTGATGATTTGAGAATTGCTGATCCTTGCGTTAAAATCTCCAAAAAAAATGCATGGCATTATGTAGCTTCTCGAAATCATTTTCCCATTTGTTACAGTTAATATAACTTGGTAAAATATACATATTGTTTTGGTGCAAGAGTTTAACAACTGTAATTCCTTCAACCTGTGCAAAATCGTACGTATCTAACAATGATGTTCTTATCCCAAACAGATGTCCACCACTTGCACAACCTTTAATAGAAGTTTTAGTTGCTTCTACTCTATTTATTTTCACGTGTGGTTGACATTGGCATTGATTGTTTATTTTCTCTGACACTTCCAAAGTTAAAACCTCAAAACATAGTTTTTAATTCAATCAACATCGATATCTTTATATTTCAAATCATTTTCTTCATTTAAATAAAATATTTTATCACCAATAACTAAAGTGTTATTCTTTACAGGTACTGCTTCTCTTGTTTTTGTTTTGACTACTTTGCGGTAACGAAGGAGAATTGGGAATTGGGATTTTTTGCTTAGATCTCGTTGAATAAATGCTTCAACATTTTTGTTGCAGTTTCATTTGATCCTGTGCTTGAGCTTGAATTTTATAACTTTTGTTTTCGCTTAGTTTAATTGCCTCTGGCATGTGTTGTGTTTGATTAACCAAAAAAAGTGTGGTTATAGTTTGGATGCGTTTCTGTGGATCGACACCGTTGACGGCATCGTTTGGAATCGAGAAAATAATGTTTTTTGCCTTTGATTTCTCGACTTTGTAGCTCCATTTCTTCTTCCAAGAGGCGACAGCGAACTTCAAAATGATTAACTCTTTCTGTCAATTTTTGATTTTGTTGTCGTAGAATACTCAGCTCTTTGTTAATTTCGTTGACATCTTCTTTAGTAACCAAATTGGCAATGGCAATAGGGAGTTCTGTTTGTAGTGCATTATCCATGATCGATTTAATTTGTTGGAAATCCGATTGCTACAGTGGCATGTTAATTTGGTGTTTAAAAAAATTTGTTGGTCTATTGTTTAAACTCGAATTAAAATTTTCTTCAGGTGAAGTTTCGCCAACTTTTCTTTTGTCAGTCATGTGACCAAATCGACAGACTTTTAAATATTTTTCGTCGACATAAAAATAAGATTACCTGGATATTTTACTGAATTTTATTAATTAGTAGGTTAATATTTTCAAGTGCAAGTTCTTATTTGAATTTAATTTTAAAGTGTTTTATACTTTTATTCGGAAATTACGGAGCGCGATTTTCAATGTAAACTGTTCACTGTTACAGCAGAGTTGCTAACCAAAGGTAGTATTACCAAAGTTCGATGGGAACTATTCAAAATGGGTGCAGTTTCGCAACCTCTACATGGAATTGGTACACAACCAGGCCATTCCACAGTGCCAAAAGATGTGGTATCTGAAAACTACTCTAACAGGAGAAGCTGAAAGACTAATTCAGCACTTTTCATCATCAGACGCCAATTATAATGCAGCTTGGGAGACCATCATAAGCCGATACGAAAATACGCGTCTTCTGGTAACAGCCTTGTTTAACAAGATAATGGCTCAAACCACAATGCAAAATGAAAGCGCATCGGGAATCAAGGCCTTTCACTATCGGTCATATAAAGGAAGTGAATTTGGGCAGCACTACTAAACCATATTATTGCCTGCCTCGCACTGCGTTCTCAAACCTGAAAACAGCACTACTAAACTAAGAGTAGTGTTTGACGCCTCTTCAAAAATATCAACGAAATTGTCACATAATGATATCCTGCACCCTGGTCCCACCATTCAAGGTGACGTATTTACAATGTTACTACGATTTCGTATTCCGAGATATGTCTTCACCGCGGACATCGAGAAGATGTACCGCCAAATACGGATAAGTGATGACGATCAAAAATACCAATTAATCGGGTAGAGAGACAGCTCCAATGAGGCTGTGAAATGTTTTAAATTGCAAACAGTCACTAACGGCACCAGCTCCGCCTCATATTTGGCCACAAAATGTCTGCAAACATTGGCTCAGGAGAACAAGGACCGATTTCCATTAGGGTCAGCGGCACTGGCTCGAGATTTTTACGTAAACGACGTGTTATCTGGCTCCGATAAAATAACTGAACTGCTGGCAACTCAATCAGAGCTATTAAGGGTATCTCTTCTTAAGGGTTTTCCAATCGAGGATAGAGAAACCGAGCTCGATTTCAACATTTCGATGAGCACATCAAAACCGTTGGTCTTACATGGATGCCAAAATCTGATAAACTCTCTGATTAATAAGGTGCGAATAACCAAGCGCACTGCATATTCCGACATCGCTCATCTATTCGATTCACTTGGTATCATGGCTCCGGTGGTCGTGATCGCAAAGATATTTCTCCAGAAACTATGGGAATTGAAGCTCGACTGGGATGCAGCATTACTCCAAGCATTGAAAACAACATGGCTTAATTATCGCGAAGGTCTATAATCACTCAACAACATAAAAATTGTTGAGTATTTGCTCACAAAACGTCGAAAAGGATACAATACCACGTGTTTGCTGATGCTGCTGAAAAGGCCTATGAGGCAGCAGTTTACTTTCGATCTATAAGCAGTGACAATATTATCACGGTACGACTATTATGCTCCAAGTCAAGAGTAGCATCATCAAAGCAAACAAAATTAGCCCAACAAGCAACTATTCCTCGTCTGGAGCTTTGTGCGGCAGTTCTCGCCACTGAGCTATCAGTTTGTCTACAAAGAGACCTGAAAATTAGTTATAATGGACAGACTCTGAAATCGTTCTTGCTTGGATTAATTCATCGTCTTCTGCCTCACTTCCCATCTTTGTTGCTAATCGAGTATCGAGTATCCAACAAAATACAATACTTTAACAATGGCACCATGTCCCTTCAAAGGAAAACCCAGCTGATGTACTTTCGCGTGGATTGGCACCTGAACGTCTCCAGGATTGTAATATTTGGTTCTATGGGCCAAAGTTCTTACATGGTTCAGCTTCAATCTGGCCACCTAAGAACTGCAATTCTTGATCCACCCTCGCAACAAAAAGAAGTCTTAACATCACTGAATCATAAAAATTCTTTTTAAATTGTGGAGAGATTAGTCGCTTACATACTGAGGTATATCCACAATCAATCAATCACACTACAACCAATTTTGTTGGTGCCAAAAACCAAGTATCGAGATAGAAAGAAAACAAATATCTTCATCATGAATAAGCAAGGGATGCGACTTTCACCCCACTTCGGGGGCTTGTGAAAGGCTGCTGTAAAGTCATCAAAACATCTTCTATAGCACTCTCTTAAAGGAGCATCATTAACCTACGAAGAACTGGAAACAGTCGTCACTGAAGGTGAATCCATACTCAACGAACGATCTCACCGCACTAACTCCTGGGCATTTTCTCATTGAAGAGCCGCTCGTCAGTAATGTTGATTCCACAGCTGTACCAAACAATAAAGGCTTACTTGCCCGTTGGAACCTTGTAATCCATCTTAAAGATGAGTTCTGGCGCCGCTGGTCCCGTGATTATCTTAATCAAGTTCAGCACAGGTATAAATGGAAGGAACGATGCCAGAATGCAGAGCCCGGAATGATGGTTATAATAAAGGAAGATAACATCCCAAGTTTGAAATGGCCGCTTGGACGTATCACGAACGTTATAACTGGTGATGATGGATTGGTTCGATTAGCCGATGTACGGACAGTCAATGGGACATTCCGCCGTGCCATACACAGATTGGCTCCGCTTCCAATTTCAAGTCAGGATGATGAAACTAATACGGGAGAAAATAATCCTGCGGCCCATTGCTCATCACCTTTAACACGTCCACCATCCAAGTCTGACGATGAACCAGTTCCAAAAAAGAGGATCAAGCCTTCAATTTTGTCATCAACACTTGTTATGATTTTGGTATTCATATTAATACCCATGATAGCAGGTACCTCATTCAATTTCCAGCCATTTTAGTCTCAACCAGGAATCTATTTCGAGAATGTTGGAGCATCAGCTTCAACATCAGTGCACCTTGGAACTATGCCCTTGATCTACAAAAAACATTTTGTTTCATGATTCATTGAAACAAGAGTTTGTCAACACTAGTAATTCGCTACCTTCCTTAAGTTTTCAAAATTATATCCATTACCGTCAGCTACGTGGGTTTAAACACGTCCCTCATAATACTTATCTGTTTTTTACTATGGTCATACAGTCATTACTGCAACACCAAGAAGAAAACAACTACTAAAAAAGTTCGTGAAAAAGAAGACGTCCCAAAAGAAACTCCAAACGATATAACCTTGGAGCTGATGGCATAGTTTAGAACATAGTTCAACGGGCGGAGAATGTATATTTATAATCCATCAGATAGGAATATATCAACATTTATTTTAATTCCAACAAAACTAGCAACAGCTTCTCTGTATGCTTGTTTCCATGCATATAGCTTCACTGTATGCTTTATTTTGATATACGTACATTTTCATTTCCCACAAGAGTAAGCAGTTTTTTTGCATTTTGGGTCAGCGCATACCTTTCTCATATTTATGTATATATTATGTATCGTTAAAGTTATTTTTTGCATGTTTATTCTGTTCATTTAATTTTTTTGTAAATATAGCTAAGTAAGCAATTTTGATGTATTAATAGGATTTTAAGTTAATAAAAATTATCACTTCATGATCACAATTCGTCGAGTGTTCTTAATATAATTATTTGCTTCCCCCACATGTGGTAAGGGGCAATAACTCAACAATCACAAAATATACATAGGTAGATAGAACCTTCTGTATAAATCATCGAGCTGGCCAAGGCTTATGTGCCCTGTCCAGCATATCGGTCCATAAGAGTTCCGATAGTTTTAAGCTTCGAGCTGGTCAAGGGTTTGCACCCTGTCTAGCATATCGGTTCAAAACAGTTCCGATATAAACAATAATATAAAATCCACTTACTGAAAAAAGTTCTGAGACATTAGCTGTCGGTTCTTGTCTTGTTTTTTTAAGTGCTTAATTTATTTATTTAGATGTTGTTTTTGTATGATGTTAATCATTAAATTTTATGTTTAAAAACAAGATAAATCGGACGTAAAGCGCGAAACACATTTCGAACCGAACACTGATTTTGGTAATAAAATTCAATGATTTGCAAGCGTTGCTCGTTAGTAAGTCTATTCATGATGAAATGTCAAAGCATACTGAGCATCTTTCTCTTTGACACCATGTCTGAAATCCCGCGTGATCTGTCAAATACTAATGCATGAAAATCCTAACCTCAAAAAAATCACCCGTTATAATGATGTATAGGCAGATACTTGTGCAAGTGCATTTGTGTTCTTTCATATGTAACTTAACGCTAAAATCTAGATAATATGAATTTCAGTTTTCGAAAAACTTGAAATTCACCAAACCCATTACTTGCGATTAAATGTACTATAATATACAAGTTATGCATTCGTTCAGATTACAAACATACAAACATGACATTACGATTACGATGATAGCGAAACATATTTCAGTTACTGGCAATATTCTGTCTGTCTGTTCGTATGTATTTTGGGCTACAGCCTTAACGGTTGTGCCAATCGTCTTCAAATTTAGAACTTAAGGTTATTTTGACATTCTACAGAGGTAAATTTTAATTTTTCTCGAAAATAGCATCTATTTCTTAGTGATCAATTAGGAATTAGTAGAAGTAACAAATATTAAAAGAACATTTAGTACACATCACCTCAATTTTGAAAAAAAGTCAATATATGATTTTTCTGAAATTCAGAGTTTGAAATACCTAAGTTTTTTCAATAGATATTTAAAGGTTTAAAAAATAATATGATAAAACAGACTTTTGGCTTTAAAAAAGGTATAGGACATTATTTTTTCCAATGCAAGTGCTTTTTTAGGAAATTTCCCCTCCTGCCTAAACGGGAGGATATAGACCCCCTTGGTAAAAAATGTTTGTATTTTGTCCCTCTACATGAATCCTCAAATTGTTCATGTTCATGAATCCTAAACTTGCCTTATAGTACCTTTAATCGCAAGTAAAAATTCATTTAAAGACAATTTGCTCAACCTTTTAGTAGACGGACAGAATTTTGCCAGTGACTCAAATATGTTTCTCTATCATCGTAATGTTATATTTGATTGTTATCTCAATTTTTTTTCTGCACGAATGCATAACTTGTACTTAGTACCTATAATCGCAAGTAAAAATTAAACAATTAGGTATTACAAATGCAAAACAAAAGCTGGGTAGGTCAGCTAGTATTATATAAACCTCAAAAAGAAAAACAAAAGATCGGGCCACTTCCCCGAAATCATTTTTAAAACATAATGCAAACCCTTATCTAATAAAGCTAAATTATTGGCCATAACATTAAACTATATGCGTTTTATTTTTTCTTGATAACCACACGTCTAAAATACATAACATATGCAGCCACTTAGCAATTATCTGACATAAGAACAAGTTCGTGCGACCCGGTCGTGCATTTTTTAAATGTATTCGACGATGTGACCGCACATATTAGCAATTACGTGCGATCCAGTCGTGCAAATAATTTAGTTCCAAATCAAGTCACAATGAGGCGCGCTGAAATCGCCACTTGGTGTGGATATAGAATAAGAACAAATAACAAAAGTGTATGAAATACTGGGAAAATATTAGTAAGTGTTCTCGTCTCCACTATTTAGAGTTAGTTACGAATCAACCAGGAAGATGGCCAGACGAAAAATGACCACCATGAGAGTAATATATGCGCAGTAAAGTAGCACAAAGCATTACACTAAAAACCATGCTCTTTATTCGTCTCTCTCAACTTACCCAGTTAGTAAACGCACGAGCCGCTTGGAGCGCCACGGTCCACATGTCACCATGATAGTACCATAGCAATGTATATACAATGGTTGTTCCGTAACTTACTCTAAATCTAAATAGTGGAGACGAGAACATATACCGATATTTTACCAGTATTTAATACACTTTTGTTGTTTGTTGTTGAATCAGTAGGAAGTTTCCAGAAGTTTGTTAATTTGTACAAATACACGAGTAGATGGCACTATGAGTTAGTTGATTTTCAAAAGTGGAACTGTTAACAACCGGAAGCGTTAGTAAAAAGAAATTGGATTGAGATAAAATAAAAAGTGTTGACTGTTAAAGCATAACAACTTATTTGAATTGTGAATAAGTGGAATGAGTTAAATTTGCTGTTATTTAACTGAAAGACGTTGTGTTTCATTAAATAAAGAAATTTTTTGTATTATTTTGGAATTTTTATTGAGTTTTATTTGTCGAACCCCAGGCCAAAACATCACAGTATTTTTTGGTAATGTTTATTTTTAAGCTGTTATTCTCCAATTACCAATTATCTTTGGAATCTTTTTTTCCTATTCTAATACAAACCCCTCTCCAGGTAGTATAAATCTAATTTTCATTTAATTCCTTTAAAATAATCTAAGGCTTTGTATACAAAGTCTTAAGGTGGGCTTCTCTTATTAAAAAAAATTAAATAATGGTTTTATCCTACTTTAAATTCTTATCTGGGATAACTTAAGAACCGGTTCGTCAAAGTGGTTGTGTGAAACGCTAAACTTAAATATCTCAAACAAAAACCTGCATTCATTTTAATTTTATCCTACTTTAAAACCTTATCCTGTATAACTTTAGAACCGGTTCGTTAAAGTGGTTGTGTGAAATGCTAAATTCCTTTAAAATAACCTAAGGCTTTGTATATACAGAGAGAGTCTAAAGGTGGGCTTCTCTTATACAAAAAAATTAAATAATGGTTTTATCCTACTTTAAATTCTTATCTGGGATAACTTTAGAACCGGTTCGTCAAAGTGGTTGTGTGAAACGCTAAACTTAAATATCTCAAACAAAAACCTGCATTCTTTAGAACCGGTTCGTTAAAGTGGTTTTGTGAAATGCTAAATTTAAATATCTCCAACAAAAACCTGCATTAATAAATCTATCGAAGTACCCTTATCGCCCACTATACCTTTGTAAATACAGTGGCTAGTAGTAGCAGTGTATATAACCTTTGTATATACACTGCATATAGTACTATCATGAAGCATCTTTTTTTAGTTCTGAATCAAGTCGCAATGAGGCGTGCTGAAATTGCCAATTGGTGTGAATATAGAATAAGTACAGACAACAAAAGTTTATTAAATACTGGTAAAATATCGGTAAAGGTTCTCGTCCCAACAATTTAGAGTTAGTTCTGAATCAACCAGGAAGATGGCGAGACGAAAAATGACCACCATGAGAGTACTATAGAAAATGTATATACAATGATATAACTATAAAAAGCTAATACTACCCAGCATCGTGCAGTCAGACCGCATACACCACGAGCGGAAGATAATAATTTTAAAAAAATTATTTTTTACCCACCATAAAAACGGACCCACACAGGTATACCTGCGGGCAAGTGTAATAAAAAAATACAATTAACAGTGAAAAACTAATTAATCATTTTCTGGAAATCCAATTATGGGTTAATCCGAGAGAAGGAAGAGTGACTTAAATAAGGCCTATGAATCCGTGAAGGACCAAATCAAGGCGGGCATGAAGATTCACGGGAAGAAATTCCTGGTATCTATGCACACTTAGCTAAGCAACATCGACAAGCAATACGAAGAAAAAGAAGAGTACATGGACATCTAGGAGGAAGTTATTAGTGATAAGAAAGAGGATCCTACTAACAACGAAGAAGAACCCACTCTACAAGAAGTCAACGACGAAGAATATGTCGAAAACATGGCCGACCTTATTAAATTTAAATTTTGAGGTAGTTCAACATAAGAAGAGGAAACCCTCACCACCAACCTCACCAAAAAAGGAACCTTCATCCAAGAAGATAGCCATAAAGGACGGAAATAATCCCCCTAAGGAAAAGAACAATGCCACCAATAATAAGGAACATGATAAAACCCAGGAACCTGCCAGCAAGAGCGTCTCAAACGCTGTTGAACCTCGCTCCACCTTGATGCCGCCAATTGTGTGTTTTGGACTCAACGTAGCCAAAACTAACAAAATCCTAAGAGAACAAGGAGTTGCTTTTAGGATTCATAACATAAATATGAACAAATCTGTCATCACAACAAAGTCCAACAAAAAATTCGTAAAATGCTGAAAAAGGGAAAGACGGAGTTTAATACATAGACGGCCAAAGCAGACAAAAAGAAGCTCCTAGTTCTTAAAGTTATACACTATAGCCACGATGACAGTGAAGTCAAAAAAGAACTATTGAAGGAAGGAATACCTGTTTTGGCAGTAAGCCCGTATAATTCAGTAAAAAAAATGCAACAGCTTCGTGGCTGAGGTCGAAAAGACAGCGGATATCCCTTCCATATATGGAAAAACTCTCCTTATGAACAAAAAGGTTTACTGGGAGAAATTAAGAAGTACCAGCATCTCCCAGTGCAAGAATTGCCAAAAGTTTGGTCATGTGGCTAGCAACTGCGGAAAGAAGTACAGGTGCGTCAAGTGCAAAGATGATCATTTGCCAGGCCAATGCACAAGAACCAGCGACGGCATAGCGGGCGACAAAGTTTACTGCCAGCAGACAGGACACCCAGCAAGTTACAATGGTTGCCCAATGAGAAAGATGAAACTTGCCGAAAAGGTAAAATCCGTAGCCCAAAAAAAAGAGAAACATGCTTTTGCAGTCCAATCAGCAACCAGAACTATTGTTAGCGGTGTTTCGTACGCCAAAATCGTAGCAGGAGTCAGGCCAGCCCCCAAATCCGTTGGACTAATACCTACTAAAGCAGCTGAAAAGCAAGGAAAAAAGCCCTCACAACTCCCAACTCAAGCGTTACCTAAGCCAACGGTATCAAAAGCAAATCATCATCAAGGATCATCAACAACGAGAAAACAGATGCCAAAAGGATCAACGTCATACAACATCTTCGAGAATACCGAAAGACTGTTTGGAACAGATCTCTTCTCTCTTCTCCAGAAGGCAAAGGAGATAATTCCTAGCAACTACGGTACTTTGGATGATAAAGATAAGACAAATATATTGGGTCAACTTATATTCAAATTATGTATATAAAAACCCAACTTTCAATTATAACATATAACGTTAATTCTATTTATTCTACAGCCAAACGAATTTCTCTATTTATGTTTTTAAGATAAAAATTGTTGACTGGCTACAAGGAAATCCCGAGCATCACTCTTTGGTTGTCGTGTCTCAACTAAAACCAACATACCCTATAGTCCAGTAAATAGAGCAATTTTACTATTGATTAAATGGAAAAAAATAGAGGCAGGCTGAAATTTTGCAGGTAGTTTCCGGTATAAGTAGTGAACTTAAATCCCAAATGGCGACCACCTACCCTTTGCAGAAGCGAATTTAGGGGTTGATTCGCACTGTCACACCCACTTTTTCTCCATTTGCGTTTCTTGGAAGTGCCTTTAACGATTTGGATGAATTTTAAAATTAAAAAGTAAAATCCGCCCACTGACACGCCCACTTTTCTTCAATCTCTTGTAAGCGTTCTTTAAGTTTTAAAAAAAAGGTATAATTAATTATTTAAATAAAAGCAATAAGCAAAATAAGCAAAAGCGTATACAAAAACAAAAAGCAAGCAACTACAAAAATGCAAAAAACTCTTAAGATAAAACACCAAGCTAGTCATCATTGTTTGAAGGCTTTATTGAGACTGACTTAAACATAATATAAGAACATAATCATTTTAACAGGAAAGCTTTTAAAGTAACTTATTAGAATACATTATTAGAACAGTAAAATTAATACATGAAACATCGTATGATCAAACTGTTATTTTAGGAAAAATTAAGAATACTTTATGTACATAGATTTGAATTGTCTTTTGAACAGAGTGCAAACAAGAAAGCTTTTCTTATCTCGTAAGATATGAAGATATGTACGTATGTCGTATGTATATCGTAAACGAGTTGCCGGATGTCTTAATTTAAAATAATGTTTTAGAGATGAAGTCTCTTACACTCTGTTTCTCAGAAACGGCTCCAACGATTTGAATGAAATTCTCAGGGTTTTTTCTTTTAAACAAAACATTTTTTTTTAATGCTTCTTCTAAAATCCGCCTACTGCCACGCCCACTTTTGCTATATATTTTTTTCTCAGGAATGGCTCTCACTGTTTAGGCGAAATTTTCGCAGTTTGTTTTTATTAGCGAGAAACAAATTTAAGAAGACCTTAAAGTAAAATTTGACTAGTGCCACGCCCACTTTTATATATATATTATAAAGTATATTATATTTGAGTTCTTTCATAGCACACGCATTTTTTTCAATTTCGTTCTCTCAAAATATTAATAATAGACGTGGTCATTGTTGAAATATCTATTGTGACAACGCAACCAATTTTGTTGGTGCCAAAAACCAATTATCGAGATAGAAAGAAAACAAATATCTTCATCATGTATAAGCAAGGGATGCGACTTTCACTTTATTCCACCTCGTTCACCCCACTTCGGAGGCTTGTGGAGGCTGCTCTAAAGGTATCAATACATCTTCTACAGCACACTCTTAAAGGAGCATCGTTAACCTTCGAAGAACTGGAAACAGTCGTCACTGAAGTTGAAGCCATACTCAATTCAAGACGCATAACTCGTATGTCATCCTCCCCGAACGACCGCACCGCAGTAACTCCTGGGCATTTTCTCATTGAAGAGCCGCTCGTCAGTAATGTTGATTCCACAGCTGTACCAAACAATAAAGGCTTACTTGCCCGTTGGAACCTTGTAAGCCATCTTAAAGATGAGTTCTGGCGCCGCTGGTACCGTGATTATCTTAATCAGGTTAAGCACAGGTATAAATGGAAGGAACGATGCCAGAATGCAGAGCCCGGAATGATGGTTATAATAAAGGAAGATAACATCCCAAGTTTGAAATGGCCGCTTGGACGTACCACGAACGTTATAACTGGTGATGATGGGTTGGTTCGAGTAGCCGATGTACGGACAGTCAATAGGACATTTCGCCATGCAATACACAGATTGGCTTCGCTTCCAATTTCAAGTCAGGATGATGGAACTAATACGAGAGAAAATAATCCTGCGGCCCATTGCTAATCACCTTTAACACGTCCACCATCCAAGTCTGACGATGAACCAGTTCCAAAAAAGAGGATCAAGCCTTCACTCTTGTCATCAACACTTGTTATGCTTTTGGTATTCATATTAATACCTATGATAGCAGGTACCCCAGTCAATGTCCAGCCATTACAGTCTCAACCAGGAATCTTTTTCGAGAATGTTGGAGCATCAGCTTCAACTACGGAACTACAATTGCCTAGCACACGATAGTGATTCCGACCATCTGCCAGTAGAAGTGAGGGTAAGACTTAATCAAAGGATACTCTGCGAACAACCAGAACAAGAGCTCCACATCAGGTATAACAGGGTGAACTGGGGAGCATTCCGTACTCATTGAAAGAGATCTCCCGAAAGTCCCAACCAGCAGCAATCTCTCAAACAGTGAAATTGATAGTGTCATACTCGAATTCGAGACAACAGTTAACAACGCCTTGGAAAATCTTAAGACTACAAGAACCAGCAGAGACCGATATGCGAATATGCCGGAGCATATACAGGCCATATATGCTCACAGACAGAGACTCCGCAAAAAGCTTCAACGAATATACCACAGGCTGTTCAACAGTGCAACCTGCACCAACACCATGTTCAACCAGGCAGTGAAACATCACCAGGAGAATGAATTCAGGAAAAGACTTGCGCACATCAAACCGGGACCCGATAACTTCAAGAAAATTAACCAGCTTGTTGGGAAAATGAGCTCGATGCCAGATACATTAATGCATGGGCAACATTCTGCAAGAACACCAACCGAAAAAGCAGAAGCCCTCGCTAAGCATTTTGAAGAGACCTTCAAGGATCGCCCGCCCAATCACCTTCCCGAATTCATCAAAGAAGTTGAAAACAAGTTTGAAGAAGTTGCAGCCTCTAATACTTCAGTCACCAAATTAAATGAGGACAATCCTGCACTCGGACCAACTGGAGATGCTTTTTCTTTCATCGAGGAAGTAACTGACATAATCCACGGAGGAAATTCTAAGAAGTCAGCAAGAAATGATGGGATTTCTAACTTTGTGCTTAAAAAGCTACCAAATCTCGCCATCCTACTGCTAACGATCATTTTCAACAACTGCCTGAATAACAGCTACTTCCCCGAAACATGGAAAACGGCAAAAGTGGTGCCAAAAGGACTAGCGTCAAGGGATATTGACCGATTTCGCTTATATGCTGTGTCAGCAAAATCCTGGAGGGACTTATCCTGAGAAAGCCTCATCATTTCTTCAGGGAAAGGTAACTCATACCTGAATGTCAGAATGGTTTTCGAGGACGACACTCCATCATCCACCCGCTTCTTGGACTGCACTCCGACGTGACACACGGACTCAACAAGAAAGAGATGATAGTTGCCTTTTTACTGGACATCGAAAAGGCCTTCGACACAGTTTGGATAAAAGAACAAATATTTAAACTGTCAAGTCTAGAACTACCTGAACACTTGGTAAGATTAATCAAACATTTTCTAACCCATAGATCCTTTTATGTACAGGTAAACAAATAATATTCAAAAAGAAAGACGATCAGCGCTGGAGTTCCACAAGGTTCCAAGTTGGGCCCCATACTTTTCAACCTTTATACAGCTGACCAGCCTACCAACATCCCAGGGACGAAAACGAAGTTATATGCCGATGATTCCTTAACATATGCAACATCCATTTCACCAGAAATCGCACCCAGGAGAGTTGAAGGTCACATAAGAAACTTGTGGGACTACTACCTTAAATGGGGACTAATGATAAATAGTAATATATAATAGTAGTAGGGCGAGCTTATCTGCTTCAGAACCCCAACAACAGCAACAAGAGATCGAAGACGTTTCGCATCACGCTGTGATAATATCAGTATCAAGCTACCAGACAACACAGTGATAAGAACAAAGACAACAGCAAAATACCTTGGAGTGAATTTCTCGCTACATCTGGTCCACCAGATCTTCTTAGTAGAAGAAACGGACTAAGCACTAATACTAAGAAGGTACTCCGTAGCTGTACGGGTCTACATCGAAACCCCATTACAAGGAAATATATCCCAAACAAGAAGCTATACGAAGACACCAAACTGATCCCAATAAATCAGTTCATGGCACAACTCTCCAAAAATATTTTGAGGAATTTGGAGGACCACCCCAACTTCGAAATCCAGCAACTACTCCAGCAACAGCTAGAGCCCAACCATCACTACCTCAACATTCGAGCCATCACAGCTGACCGATACGAGAACATCATGAACAATGAAGAAGCCTCGTTCTACGAGAGAGCCAGCAACGGACACAACAGAGGATAAACAATACCGCATCCTAACTCGAATTTTTAAAACCAAAGAAGACAGTAACTATAAATAAGAATTTCAATCAAAATATTATTTAAACAAAAATATGATATAAGTAAAATTATAGCATTGTATAGAGTCATCGGACGTATTTCGGGCCCCTGTTGTAGAGCCAACATGATTTATTTTAGTTTTAAGTTAGTTTAAGGCCAATTGTACATAAATTTTAACGAATATAATAAAATAATCTAATCTAAAAAAAAACAAGCTAATACTAGCCTATTTCCCTGTATATTTTTTTTTTTTTATATAATTAACGCGCGCACAAGGGATTATGTGTTTCCCTTTTAATGTAGAACACACTGCGCGGGCATTACGAAGATAGGGAGGGGAGAGATAGGAGGTGTCGATTAACATTGGTTTTGAATGTTTGTAGATCAAAATGACAAGGGAAAATCCCGCCGGGTAAACTATTCCAAATTCGTGTCGTTCGGCTAAAAAAAGAATCCCTATATTTCGCGGTACGTCTGAAATTAGGCTCAAGGGTGACCTGATGAGCATTCCTTGCGAGCCGAGTATTACGGGAGAAACTTTTAAGGGGAGGAATGCAACTGGCTACTTCGAGTGAACATTTTTTGTAAAAGAAACGATAAAATAAGGAAATCTATAGTAGTATCATCAGGCTTCAGGCAGCATCTAGTTTAGTTTAGTTTAGCGAGGTAGAGCCGCAAATTGCTGCAATAGCTTTTTCTGTAAACATGATATAAAGGGTCCGCCATCGTACTTTTTTTCAATTAGTGCCATTGTATATACATTCTATATAGTACTCTCATTTTTCGTCTGGCCATCTTCCTGGTTGATTCGAAACTAATTCTAAATAGTAGAGACGAGAACCTTTACCGATATTTTACCAGTATTTAATACTCTTTTGTTGTCGGTACTTATTATGTATACACACCAATTGGCGATTTCAGCGCGCCTCATTGCGACTTGATTCAGAACTAAAAAATGATGCTCCATGATTTTTTTTGCTCATTTTGATCTTGGCGGGTATGTAAACAAGCAAAATTGTCGCATTTGGGGCACAGAAAACTCGCACGCATACATTGAAAAGCCGATACACCCAAAACGAGTCACTGTTTGGTGCGGATTTTGGTCCAGAGGCATAATTGGGCCATTACAGTGGCCGTTACAGTCAATAGCGATCGTTATCGGGCCATGTTGAACGAATTTTTTTTCACAAAAATTGAAGAGGAGGATATTGGCAACATTCAGTTTCAACAGGACGGCGATACGTGCCACACAGCCGAAGCTACACTCGATGTTTTGCGCCCTGTTTTTGAAGATCGCATTATCAGCCGCAGAGCTGATGTCGTTTAGCCACCTCGGAGCTGCGATTTGACACCGTCGGACTATTATTTGTGGGGTGCCCGAAATGATAAGTGTTACGCCGACAAGCCAGAGACAATTGACGCTTTAAAGGACAATATTCGTGAATCCATTGGTGAAATACAGCTGCACACAATCGATAATGTGTTTAAAAATTAGACCGATCGTGTAGGCTACTGCATGGCCAGCCGAGGCAGCAATTTGAATAAAATTATTTTCCATTATTAACCGGAAGGATTGTACTTTCAAATAAAAAAGGAATTTGAGACAATATTCAGTGGTCATTAGTTAGAATGAATACAAGAATATGTAGGAATAAAGAATAATAAGTACGAGTGAAAGGTTCAAAAAGCGACACTAAACCAGGGATAGTGAACATTTTAAGAGCCTCGTGCCATTTAAAAAAAAAATTATTATTTGGGGTTCATTTGGCGTGAACATAGTTTCCAACTTATTTGATGTAAAAAAGACGTTCCAAAATGCATTGTTGAAGTGTCAAACAGTTACGATTTGTAACTATGTCCAACTCATGTCCATGATATGAATTGAGATTGTTGATCTGTTAAAGTTCGTTTAGAATTAAAATTTAAAGTTCAGACATTTTTACTTGCAATTATAATAACTATCGGATTTTCAAATAGGGACTTGACAACTTTTTCAGTGACGAAACTCATTTTTGGCTCATGGGTTCGTCAATAAGCAAAATATGCGTTATTGGTCGGTGAAAATCCACATTGCTTCATGAATTACCACTTCAATCACAAAAAATAACTGTTTGGTGCGTTTTACATGCCGGCGGCCTTATTAAGCCATTTTTTTCATCGACGATAACGATCGTCACGTTACTGTGAATGGCCAGCGTCATCGTGTCATATTTACCGATTATTTTTGGCCCAAATTGGAAGATACAGACTTGGACGACATGTGGTTTCAACAGGATGGTGCCACAAGCCACACACCACACCTTACAATCGATTTATTGAAGAGTAAGTTTATGAGCGTGTTATCTCAAGTAATGAGCCAGTCGATTGGCCGCCTCGTTCGTGCGATTTAACGCCTCTACACTTTTTTTGGGGGGTACGTTAAGTCATTGGCTTATGCCAACAAGCCGAAGACGTTGGAAGAGCTCACAGCCAACATTGAAAACGAAATAGCGGCCGTTTCGGCCGAAATGTGTGGCCGAGTCTACGAAAATTGGGTCCAACGACCGCTGCAAACGTGCTCACAGTCCGTTGGCCATATGAACGAAATTGAGTTTCATTCAAAAATGTTTTGATTGTACTTCAAGCCGATTATAAAGTTTTTGAAATATCTCACATGGTTTGCGTTCTATTAAAAAAATGGGCATAACATTTACGTTTATAAAAAATAAAATAAAATTTTATTTTTAGTTTTTTGAAAAAAAAATGTTTGTTTTAATTTTGGTATGCAATTTTTTAGAGTTTTTTAATATACATGTAATTGTAAATTTAAAATATTTTTTTTGATTAGTTTCAAAAATATTGATTTTTCAAAAAAAAAATTGAAAAATTAATTTTAATTAGAAAAAAAAATTTATTCAAAATGTTGATATGAAAAATTGATTTGACTATCTAGATCTTTTCAAATTTGACAGAAATCCATACAGCCGTTACCGAGAAAGCCCAAATTAAAAAAAACCGTTATATGAAAGGTCCCTTAATAGACTTTTCCCGTGTATGTGGTTTTGATCCAACGATAGCCAATAGCAACAAAAAAAATCTCAAAAATGTTCATTAAAATCGTTGGAGCCGTTTTCGAGATAAAATAAACTTATCCTAAACGGTAGTATGGCAAGTACCGTTATTTTTAGCCCTAAGAATTAAATTTCAATTTCCCCTCTGAGGAATTCAAAAAGAATCACACATACCAAATTTGAAGGCAATCGCTTAACCCGTTTAGGCTGCAGATCGATATACACCCGGACAGACAGACAGACAGACAGACACACAGACAGACAGTCATACAAACGGACATTTTTTGCGAATGACTTTTTTAAGCTTCTTTATGATCGTAATGTCATGTTTGATTGTTATCTCAATTTTTTTATATTCACGAATTCTAAACTTGCCTTATAGTCCCTATAATCGCCAATAAAAAAGTTGTCTAGTCCTTATTGGAAAACCTTTTATAATGCAACTTATGCATTCGTGCAGATAAAAAAACTTGAGGTAACAATCAAACATTACGATAACAGAGAAACATATTTGAGTTACTGGCAAAATTCTGTCTGTCTGTCTGTACGGACGTCTATTGAACTACAGGCTAAACGTTTGAACCAATCGTCTTCAAATTTAGAACTTAAGGTTATTTTGACATTCTACAGAGGACTTTTTTAATATTTTTTTTTTAGCTCAAATATTAACGGTACCTGTCATTACCATTAAATAAAAGCTTATTTTTCTCGAAAACGGCTCCAAGAATTTTTCTGAAAAAAAATCTGTGATACCATACACATGTCGTGGTGGAAAAAATGTAAGTTGGGGGGCTAAAAATGGTACCCCCCATAGGACTGTTCTTTTTTTCTTCGACTTTCTTGAGAACTATTTTACCGATTACAATCAAACTTAATATTGAGGAAGATGTAGATAGCCAAAGCAATTCGATATACAAATATTTTCGAATAACCTTTTTTTGTGTTTTTGATATGCATTTGTATGGGTTTTGGAAAGTAGAATGAAATAGAATGATGAAGGAGTAGGTTGTATGTTATATTTTCAGAAACTTATGAGTTAGAAACATTACAAGCATTTGCAGGAATAATGAATAATAAGTACGAGTGAAAGGTTCAAAAAGTGACACTAGGCCATATGGTATGGTAGAGTAACACTAACACTAACATTAACTAACAAAAATTAGTGGATTTCCATTTGAATTTTCGTTAACAAACCAAGATTGTGTGTTTTCAAATATTTTTTGGATTTTGCATTTTTCATGAAATTTTGTTATTTCTGTAGTTTATACCGAAATCACAAACCAATGTTGCCATGTTCGGATTTTACTGTTTACAGTTTTAATGTATATTGTTCAATTTCAAACGTAATAAGGAATATATTTTTTTGTATTTGAACGTAGGTAGTCCTATTAACATTACTATTGAAGGAAAGAACAGTAAAAGCTATACTCTGTTCAATTTATATTTTCAGTACAGACCTTATGGAAGAGAGCTTTAAAAAAAAAGCACTACTGCAGAGTTACCATTCGCCATTAATATGGAAATTATGATACCTTTTTCTTTGGTTTTTGTTATAAAAGTTCCAGAATTGAAGCTTTCTTAGAGCGAATGAGAGCATATATTAAGTTTAAAGAAGAAGGTGTTGTCGTTATGTTTTTTTTTGCTTACATCTTTTGGTTTTTATTTTTCTTGAAAAAACGGTATTTAACGGATATTTAATGCAATATTTGCTAGCAATTTTTTTTACTTGCGATTATAGGCACTTTAATGCAAGTTATGCATTCGTACACAAAAATAAATTGAGATAATAATCGAACATGACATTACGATTGAGAAACGTATTTGAGTTACTGGAAAACTATGTTTGTCTGTCTGTACGGATGTATTTTGGACTACAGCCTGAACGGCTTGGTCGATCGTCTTCTAATTTATCACATAAACTTTTTTTTCTTGTCTAAAAACATTTTGACTATACTTGTGAGAGCAAATATATGATCCACCGTGGATAGTCCCGCGCGAAAACCGGGTTGAACAATACTAAGGAGTTTATTCTCTTCAACCCATCTCGTCAACCTATGGTATAAAAGATGGGTGAATATTTTTCTAAGACAATGTAGAACCGTTATACCCCTGTAATTGCTCAGGAGCTGTAAATCACCTTTTTTAAAAATTGTGCAAATCCATGCTTTTAAAAATGTTTTTGGGATTGTTTCCTCTTCAAGAAGATTGTTAAAAAAGAGTTAATTAGTTCCAAGAAACTCAGTGTTGAATTCTTATATAAAATTCTGCCGGAATACCATCAATCCCTGCGGCTTTATCATTTTTCATTGATTTGAGCGTTTTTTGTAACTCTCTTATTGTAATTGGCCCGTCAAGTTCAGGGACTAAAACCAGAGGTAAAGCATACTGGAATGTTAAGTGAGTTGAAACAGGATTCAGGAGCACTTCAAAGTAGTCTGCAAGTTTTTCAACTTCAATAACTGAAGATGTTAAAGTTTTACAGCCACCTAGCAGTCTCACCTTTGACCAGAAAGCTTTTGAGTCCCTACATGTTAAAAGGGTGGTAGCAACATCACTAACATATTTTTTCTGTTTTTGAATACAAAGATTTTTATAGAGTTTATTCGATTCTAAATAGAGCGTTTTAAAAAATATTGAACTAGTCTTCCTGAAAAGGTTCAGATAGGAGAAAGATTTTCTTACGAAGTTTCCTACATTCCCAGTTAAACCACTCAGCAACAAATTTACTCCCAGATTCAGGTTTTTTTCGAGATCGAAGCCTCTCTAATAAAATTTGAAATAATTTCACCGGTTTGGTCACAATTCCGATGATCTTGAGCAGGAAGGTTAATTAATTGTGCATCAAGTCTTCGCTTATACACATCAGCAAGATTGGCTATCCATTTTATACTATTGCGTTTCTAAGTATCAATGACAGATCATCAAACTTAAGCGAAGTAACTGTTGGCAAATGGCCAGAGTAATTTGCAGGTGGTACTTCAAAACCCTCATAAGACTAATCCAATTACCACTCGCCAAGCCATAATCAATCACTGAAGTGCCTTGACCCGAAACCCTCTCATCCATTGAGTTTCTAACACTTTCAAACACATGCTAAACGTTTTGTACCAGAGAAGCTGGGTTTTGAAAATTACCGATTCTTCCATTGAGATCACCAAGTACCAAAATATTTTGCAGCTCATTTTCATTAAAAAAGGTTATTAAATCATTAAAATCACTTAACCAATTGCTACAATTAAGATAGGTTGGAATAATGTAATAGTGATCATGCCTATGGTTTAACTCTATAACACTGTTCCTACTTATCGACTTAATTTTTATAAAGTTATTTAAATTACATATGCGATTAAAATAAACAGTTGGTAACCATACCTACATATGTGTGAGAATTAAACCAATTTATAATGCCCAGTATGGCAACCACTTGAGAGCTTTAGAATGGAGATAGCTTATTGAAATCCATAACAGTAAGAGTGAAAGGCAAATATCTTATCTTCCCTGCAGTGAAAATATAAATTGAACAGAGTATAATGTTTATTCAAAACGGCATTTTACTGCTTACGATCATACATAGGTAAGGTCTATGTTTCCGTGAATATTTTTTTTCAAAAAAATTAAAAACACCCAGAATAATTTTTTATTTTTCAAATTTCTATTTTACGGCTCGAAAAATGTTAACCATTTTTTGAAGATACTCAAAAGCAATAACAGATACAAACATCTGCAATAAATTTGTTTTACTTTTAAAATAAGTAACTAGGTAGGTACTTCAACTCAAATTTATTTTTTGCAGACTAAACAATTTTATATAATATTCAAACATTGTAAGCATACATTTGCAAATTCTTCCAACAAATCCATGCCAATCAAGAAAGATACAGAATACGAGTTGCGTACATACATTATACATACATACAGTGTAAGTGATGTATATTACTAGCAAAGCTGCATAAGAAAAAACATTCATTATTTCTTTTTTGTCTAATGACAGATTGATGATTTTATCATGAGCGCATTTAAAAAAAAATAGGGCGCACGTAATAAGGGCTTTTTTATTAAGACGTTTTTGGTCGATCCCTTATTTTTTTTAATTCAATATTGAAAGACTATATAAAGTGTTGTCTTGTTTGTCGGTTTTAATTATATTGTTGTTTAGTTGAGTTAATGGTACATATGTCACGTTTAATGCGTAAAATGACTCAAAAATTTATTTTACAAATACTCGCTTCTAAAAATTTGCAAAATGTTAAGAAGGTATGTAAGAATTTAATTTTATCCTTTTGTTTTCATTTTTCAGATATTTCTTGACAAAACAAAAATCAAAATCTTTTCCCTTAAGGCGCTTAATGCAATGTCAACCATTTTTTGAATTTACAATGATTTTATGCAACGATAATGGAAATAAAATTATTTTCGAATGCAAAATCTGTAATTTATTAAGTATCTATTCATTTGGAGAAGTACGTTGATTTGTTGTTAATATTTATTTGACAAATTAACAATGTCTAACAATATTTGTGTTGCTTTACTCATTCAAGTAATTTCAAGCTGCCGAAAGTTATTAAAACTGCTTAATCCTGTTTCCTAAGTTACGAATATCTGCTCAAGAAATTTCTTTAGGCACTTTGTAGCAGCTAAAAATTTGTTTATATAAACATTTGTTATTCATATAAGTTTGAATTTAAATTGAAATTGTTTTCATTCCTTTCTATTGAGTTTTGCTAAAAATCAATAAATTTAAGCAGATGGGCCAACTTAAATGTAGTACGAACTTACTACAAAAGCATTTCTTTACTTTTTCGTAGTTTTCGTTTTGCTTTTTGTGAGAGATTTCATCCCCACTCCTTCAAATTTGAGAGTTTACTTGAAGTTACTTTAAAAAAGTAAAGGAACACACATAATAAATCGTTACAATCCTAACAAACTCTAACAATAACGACGCGTATACCGAATGTTGCTGGGCAAACCGCCCATACTCTTGACTTATTTCTTACTTTTCACAAGAGTTCTCAAAGATCTTGATATACACAAATCCGCTGGCCCGTATGGTATACCCCCGATTCCAATGCGTAAGCTTAATTCCATCGCTCCTACTGTTCTGGAATGTTTCCTAGTAATAAGTAACTAGGTAGGTACTTCAACTCAAATTTATTTTTTGCAGACTAAACAATTTTATATAATATTCAAACATTGTAAGCATACATTTGCAAATTCTTCCAACAAATCCATGCCAATCAAGAAAGATACAGAATACGAGTTGCGTACATACATTATACATACATACAGTGTAAGTGATGTATATTACTAGCAAAGCTGCATAAGAAAAAACATTCATTATTTCTTTTTTGTCTAATGACAGATTGATGATTTTATCATGAGCGCATTTAAAAAAAAATAGGGCGCACGTAATAAGGGCTTTTTTATTAAGACGTTTTTGGTCGATCCCTTATTTTTTTTAATTCAATATTGAAAGACTATATAAAGTGTTGTCTTGTTTGTCGGTTTTAATTATATTGTTGTTTAGTTGAGTTAATGGTACATATGTCACGTTTAATGCGTAAAATGACTCAAAAATTTATTTTACAAATACTCGCTTCTAAAAATTTGCAAAATGTTAAGAAGGTATGTAAGAATTTAATTTTATCCTTTTGTTTTCATTTTTCAGATATTTCTTGACAAAACAAAAATCAAAATCTTTTCCCTTAAGGCGCTTAATGCAATGTCAACCATTTTTTGAATTTACAATGATTTTATGCAACGATAATGGAAATAAAATTATTTTCGAATGCAAAATCTGTAATTTATTAAGTATCTATTCATTTGGAGAAGTACGTTGATTTGTTGTTAATATTTATTTGACAAATTAACAATGTCTAACAATATTTGTGTTGCTTTACTCATTCAAGTAATTTCAAGCTGCCGAAAGTTATTAAAACTGCTTAATCCTGTTTCCTAAGTTACGAATATCTGCTCAAGAAATTTCTTTAGGCACTTTGTAGCAGCTAAAAATTTGTTTATATAAACATTTGTTATTCATATAAGTTTGAATTTAAATTGAAATTGTTTTCATTCCTTTCTATTGAGTTTTGCTAAAAATCAATAAATTTAAGCAGATGGGCCAACTTAAATGTAGTACGAACTTACTACAAAAGCATTTCTTTACTTTTTCGTAGTTTTCGTTTTGCTTTTTGTGAGAGATTTCATCCCCACTCCTTCAAATTTGAGAGTTTACTTGAAGTTACTTTAAAAAAGTAAAGGAACACACATAATAAATCGTTACAATCCTAACAAACTCTAACAATAACGACGCGTATACCGAATGTTGCTGGGCAAACCGCCCATACTCTTGACTTATTTCTTACTTTTCACAAGAGTTCTCAAAGATCTTGATATACACAAATCCGCTGGCCCGTATGGTATACCCCCGATTCCAATGCGTAAGCTTAATTCCATCGCTCCTACTGTTCTGGAATGTTTCCTAGAAGATGGAAAACAGCAGTTGTCCAGCCTGTCCCTAAGAAAGGTGACCCATCCTCCCTCTCCTCTAACATCCCTTCTTTCTAAGGTCATGGAAACGCTGATTCAACGTCAGCTTAAGGAATATCTCTAAGATCGAAAGCTTCTCCATGACCGTCAGTATGGATTCCACAGCAACCGTTCCACTCGTGATCTGATTCCCACAAAGTAAATACTGGTATGCCCCAGGGCTCTGTTTTGTCTCCTAATCTTTTCCTCTTTTTATAAATGATCTTCTGTCTGTTACTTCTAATCCACTTAACTGTTTTGCTGACGACTCTTCCCTCAGTTTTATTCATTATATTCATTCGATAATTCACGTCCTTCGCTTTGGGACGTACAATTGCAATGGTACCGTTTGTCAAGCTCATTAAACTCCGATTTATACAGCATTATCAAGTAGGGTAATAGGAATCATGTGTTTACATACATACATTTATTGGCGCGACAGGTCCTTAAAGAGCCAAGGCCTAGTAGTGACTTATACTCTCAACCATTCCTGTGTGTGTGTTGTTAATCTGCAAGAATGGAAGGGACCTACAGTTTACCGCCGAGTCCGAACGGCTACATGAGATGCACTTTTTCGAGACAAATTTTACTCTTGGAGGTTTTGTCAGTTCCTCGCAAGAGGCAGTACCCCAGAAAAAAAGGTCTCGTAGCCACCTGGATTTGAACCCAGGTTCTTTCGCTTAGCAGTCCGAAACACTAACCACTAAGCCACGGGGCACTGCAATCGTGTGTTTAATTCTTCGAAAACTCAATGCTTTCCTCTGTCGTTAAAGCTAAACATACCCCCAATGCCATTGTCTATGAATGGCACTTACATCAAAGAAATCGAAAAGCTCTCAGTACTCAGTATGTGTGTCAACGACGACTTCCGTTGGAACGACCATATATTTGAGATCGCTAAGATCGTAAGAAGTATTTGTTTCCTTCTGTTCTGGCTACAATTTATAAAGCGTCTAACTCGTCTTAACTCGAGTATAACTCCCACCTCTTGGCAGGTGCTTCGCAAACATCGCTTCACCTGCTTGATGGAATACAAAATCGAGCGTTAAGATTATAGGTAATAGAACTGCCGCTGAAGCAATTGCTCATCCCTCCTCTCCTTAAAAGTTTCTCCCGAAATACTCGTCTCGCAAGTATTGCTCATCAGTTCACCCTTAAATCCAATTTTGGACGTAGCGTGCATTATAGGGATTCTTTTTTTAGCCGAACAACACGAATTTGGAAAAGTTTTCCCGGCGAGATTTTCCCTTGCCAATGTTAATCGACACCTCCTATCTTTCCCCTCCCTCTCTTCCTAACGTCCGAGCAGTGAGCTCTACATTATAAGGGAAACAAAAAGTCCCTTGTGCGTGCGTTAATTATAAAAAAAACTTCAACCAAAGTTTAAGTTTATTAAGGTACTTACTAAACTTAAGCGTTTAAATTAATTTTTTCAACAAACATTTTAATTTTACCAATTCCGATAATGGTCAGAAAGATGAGAGAATTATCCTCAACTCAAAAATGAGATCTAACGAGCTGGTTTTAGGCGTATGCTTTGTTTATACACTGCCTCATCATTGGCAGAATTCGGCGAGCTGTGACCGGAGCGTTTGCTAACATTGAAGCTGAAGCGGCTAAGATGGGATTAGCAGTCAATGAGGCCAAAATGAAGGACCTGCTGTCTACGAAAATGGACACACAACACCGTCGGATTGGACCAAACATCACAATAGACAGGTACAATTTTGATGTAGTTAGGGACTTTGTTTACCTCGGATCCACTATAACATCTGACAAAAAAACCCGTCAGAAATAAAGCAAATAATTACTCTTGCCAATCGCTGTTTCTATGAACTAGGAAGGCAATTGAGTAGCAAAGCCCTCTCTCGGAAGACAAACGAGACTTTGTATAAGACCTTAATCATCCCAGACCTGCTCTATTGTGCCGAGGCATGGACTCTATCTAAAGCGAATGAAGATGTTGGTTGAGGCCCAGGTTCATCCCGAACTGTAGCGCCCCTAAGTAAGTAAGTAAGTAAGTAGAATATAAAAAAAAGATGAGATAACAATGAAACATGACATTACGGTCATAGAGAAGTCTAAAAAAGTGATAGACAGAAAATGTCTGTCTTTCTGACAGTCTGTTTGTCTGTCAGTATGTATAACGAGCTGCAGCTAAAACAACATAAGCGATTATTTTCAAATTAAGTGTGTGTGATTCTTTTGGGATTCCCCAGAAATCCCAAAATTGAAATTGACATTTTATTTTAAGACCTAAAAATAACGGTACTTGCCATATAACCGTTAGGGAAAAGCTTATTTTTCTCGAAAACGGCTCCAACGGTTTTGATGAAAATGTTTGAGATTTTTTTCGTTGGTATATTGAAAATCGTTTGACCATTTCTTTTTTAAAAGTATGTCATTATAAGGAAATCTGTAGTTTTCATGTGGGAAAATTATTTAAAATAAAATCAATCAACCCGTTTTAAAAAAATATTTCGAAAACCAATTTTTTGTTTAGAAAATTAAAAAAAAAGTTTTTGAAAATTTTGAAAAGCAATTTTAATTGTTTATTTATTATTATATAATTTATAAATGACTACCTGTGTGCAAAATTTTATTGAAATCGGGATAATGGTCGAGTAGTTCAGCTACAGTGAAAGCAACAACATCACTGACGACTTTCACTGTGAATAAAAGTATTTTTTTCAAGTGGTAGATTACAAAAAGTAATATACATATTATTCATTATTTCTGCAAATGCTTGTATTGATTCTAACTCATACCTTTCTGAAAATATAACATACCTACTCTTTCATCCTTATATTTCATTCTACTCTCCGAAACCCATACAAATGTATATCAAGAACTACTGCAGCGCTATGACGGCAATATCTCGCTAAACTAGATGATGCCTCATAGTATGCATTCTTGTCAGTCATCGTCATCGTCGTTCGTTTTAGTCCCCTTTTCGTATAGTGGTTTTATTCTCGGTGTGTAAGTATGGGTATATATATCTAGTCTTGTCTTCGTTCGTTAATGTACTCGTGTGTGTAGAAAGATCTTGTGTATTAAAACGAGATCCTACATTAGGCCATCCTGATTAGTCATTCGCCCCGAATGACGTTGCCCAGGGTTTCATGCCATCAGCAGCAGCAGTGGTATGCCCCGGCCCAGAATGGTCCCCAATTTTCTCAACCTCATACCGGTCATGCTTGCCACTTTTGTGATTTTATACGGCCCAAGATACTTTGCTTTCAGTTTTAAACCCGGCCCAAATCGTGTTCTTCGAACAGACACTAGATCGTTCATATTCTACTCTACAGCCTCCTTACGTTTCCTTAGGTTATACCTTCCTTTTGAAGCTCTGAGATATTTTCTTTCGCTTCAGCTCTGATTTGCTCCCTTTCAGTATCCAGTTGCTCGTAGATCTCTGCGTTGAGTATCTCTTGGATGTTCGGGATCTCTATCAATCGCATGTCGACTCCAGTTACGATTCTGAATGGTGCGAATTTCGTGCTTCTCGGCGGCGTATTATTTATTATTTGTTGCGCTCAATCGACGTTCTTATACCATAGTCCAGGATCTTCCAGCGTCATCTTTGTCAACAGTGGTATGAGTATTTTATTGACGCGCTCTACTTTGCCATTTCCGGCACTCCCGTTGTTATAACTAATTGTACTATTCCTTGGGCTTCACAGTACTCTTCATATGCTTTTGAAGTAAAAGCTGTTCCACGATCTGAAATAATTCTTTTCGGATTACCGAAGATTGCTGCCTGCTTTTGAAGTATTTCCAAAACCTCCTCTGTGCCTGTAGTCTTAGTGGGGTACAGCCACACGAACTTGGAAAAAGCATCAGTAACCACTAGTATGTGATTATACTTCTTCTTGGTTTCCTCCATTGGTCCGATATGATCGACGTGGTACGTCTCAAGGGGGCAGCTTCCTTTGTCGATTGGAGTCAACAGTCCTTCTGGCTTGCCTCCCTTTCGCTCTGCTAGAATACCCAATACAGTTTTTGACGACTCTCCTTATTTTCGTCTTCGCACTTCGAATGAAATAGGACTTCTCCAATATATCTTGTGTCTTTTTGGCGGCAAAGTGACCTTCTTTGTGTTTCATTGTTATAATTTCTTCTTCCATAGACAATGGTATAACGACCAACTCCAGGGTAGGATCTTTACATACGATGCCGTTCTTAATGAAAAAGTCCTCATAAGATTTCTACTTTAGAACCTCTGTGATGACCTTCAGATAATCGTCCTGCGCTTGAGCCTCTTTGATTCTATACGACAAAGTACCTACTATGACCATGCCCACTCGACTTAGGGCGTCGACGTGTCGCATCTTTGCTCCGCTCCTATGAACAATCTCATAGTCATAGTCCTGTAGGAACATTGCCCATCTGGTAACTCTCAATGGAACTTCTCTTTTGTTCATCGTCATCCTAAATGCGTTACAATCGGTGATGATTTTAACGTGCCGTCCCATGACATAAACTCGCCACTTCTTCAATGCTCCAACCACTGCCAGAACTTCTAGTTCATAAGAGTTATATTTCTCTTCTTGTAAACTCGTTTTGCGGTTCATGAATTGGACCGGATGAAATTCTTGATCATCGTAGTCCCTTTGCAAAAGTACAGCTCCGTATCCATATTTGCTGGCGTCTGCATGAATCTCGGTGACGGCTTCCGGGTCAAACAGTTTGAGGACTGGTGATTCCGTGAGCACGCCCTTCAACCATGCGAAAGCTTGACACTGCTCTTCTCCAAATACAAGCGGAGTATTTTTCCGCAAAAGGTCGGTAAGCGATTTTGCCCTCATAGCATAACTCTCCACAAATCGTCGAAAATAGGATGTAAGGCCCAAGAATCGTAGAAGCGATTTCTTGTCCTTTGGTAACGGATAGTTGCTTACAGCTTCGGTCTTTTCTTCTGAAGGCTTTATCGTTCCGTTCTCTATTTGGTATCCCCAAAAATTTATTTGTCGTTGAAGAAACTTACATTTCTTCCAGTTCAGCTCGGGTCCATTCCTACTAGCTACGTCCAATACCCTTTCCAATCGTCTGTATCCGTCTTCATAATTCTCAGCCGGTATTATCACGCCATCCATATAAATTTGCACCACGCCTTCGTTGATCAGTGGTTGCAATATGAACATGATGAATCTCGTGAAAACGTCTGGAGAATTGCATATGCCAAATGGCACTTTCAGAAATTCGTATTGGCAATTATGGACGATAAATGATGTATACTTCCTGGAATCTGGATGGACGGATACGTGAAAAAATCCATTTACCAGGTCGAGTGTCGTAAATATTTTTGCCTTTTGTAGTTGTTCCAATACATCATCGATTAACGGCATGGAGAAGTGATCCTTTACCATCCTTGTCCTACTAGCACAACCGGCGATAAAAATTCGGATCTGCTCTCCTGTATAATACCTTCTTCATCCACTCACCAAGCTGCCTCTCAACTTCTTCTTTATCCTGCGGTGACATCCTTCTAGCCCTCTCATATAATGGTGTCTCGTCTTTTAACACTATCTTCATGTTTATAGGTGATGGCTCTCCTTCTTTCGGCTCATATTCTCTTATAAATTCCATTATCTTCTATTGGAATTCATTGGGCAAGTAGTGTAGGTCGACTGGAGGGACGGAAGCGTCTTCTTCCATTCCTAATGTAAACATAACTCCAAACTCAGTTCGGAGTTCCGCAACCACATCATTCGGCCTCAATGTTGACCTTAGGGTCGATCCTCGCGTCTGGACATCTTCCTTCGGCCTTCCAACAACCCTTGGCACAACTCTTCTCTCCTCGACCACTACCGATCTGCCCCTTCTTGCTTCGCCTTCCCACTTGTTTAATTTTTTCGTCTCCTGAGCCACACTTCCTTGCGAAGGTAGATTACCTCTTTCTGACCATCTTGCTACTTCATCCTGGCTAGGATCTTCTTTCCAACAAATACACCTCACTTCGTTGTCTTTTATGATGACAGATGCCTGACTTATAACATTGATTCCGACAATCATTGAGAACAACATGTCGCGTTCATGCACAACATGAAGTCTCACTTCAAACGGTATTCGATCTATAATTATCGAAGTGTCGAAATATCCCGGCGTTCTTATTTCTTTTCCCCCTATGCCAGCTAATGTTGATGGTTTCTCCATCAAAGTTACTTTGGGAAACCTCAGAAGCATCTCCTGTCGCAGCAATGACAGGTCACAACCAGTGTCCACCAGTGCTGTCACCTCTAACCCCATCATCGTAACGTCCTTCATAAGATGCTCTCCCATCTTACTGCCAACATGAATTTTAGCTTTCGTCTCCGTTACTGTACCAGCTGCTCCCTTACAATCAAATGATCGGTGTCCCATTAACCCACACTTGAAGCATTTGTACCCCTAGGTGCACGTCCTTGCTAGGTGATTAGAATCTCCACATTTGAAGCATTTCCTCGAATCGTCACGTTTCAGAGAAGTTGATGCTTCTTGTTTCACGTTCGTATTAGGAAATCTCTGAGAAATGTCGCCCGTCTGTTGCTTTATGCGCTCATAAACTTTGAGCTTGTCCTTGAGCTCCTCGATGGTAGTTGCCTCGTTGAGAACGATTTTATTAATCTTATCATCCCTCAGTCCTGCGATGTAGTAATCGATTAGAGACACATCGTCTATATGGATGGGTTTAGCTATTTCCAATAACTTGTATAGGTACTCCTTGAGTGTCTCATTTGGCTGCTTGCGACGGCTTCTCAACTGCCTATGTACCTCTGCGGAGCTCAACTGAACTAAAAATTCCCTTCATAGCGCGTGTTTCATCGTACACCAGTTCTTGACGCCCCGTTCGCTCTGGATAAATAATTTTGCCGCACCTGTAATAGGCCTTTTGGCAAAAATGAATTTTTGCAGTTCGTTAAATCCCAGCAATGAACAGGTATCTTCATATTGCGTTACCCAATCCTCTACACTCTGAGTGTTTTCGCCGGAAAATGGTGAAATGGCATCCTCGATGTCCCTGAAATTGAAACTGCTTGGTGGAAAATATTCAATTCCAGTCACCGCCTCTTACCCAGAAACCCTTTCCTGCCGACCCGCTTCCCCACCACTGCCACAGGCATCCACAAAGTCATCGTCCCCTGACGTCTCGTTAGGGATTTGATGGTATTCTAATAACCTACCCAATAATTCTTTTTTATTCCCCGTAAGTGGCAAACCTAGTTCTCTCAACTGTCCTTTAAGTTCCTCCACTGTCAACCCTCTTATTTCCCCGGCAACCATCTCCTTTCTTATATTCCCTTACAAAAATCAAAAATTTATTCTCAAATATTAATTTCTTTTTAAAATTATCTTAATGGATAATTCCAAAACAATATTCAATCAAAGAAAATTAAGTTATTTTTTAAAGTTAATGGATAATTTCAAAGCAATATTTGATCAAAAGAATATCTAAAAAAATATATAAAACATGCAATACGATACTTATTTTATGGCCATTACTGTTGTCGTCTTGCTGCGTCTTCTTCAATGTAGCTGTCGTTCTCGTTGGGTGCGATATTTTGCACGCTTTTCAATGTCTTTTTTTAATTTAGTTTTTTTTTTATTCTCTCTTTAAGTAGGTACTTCTTAAATTTTGTTTTGTCTTCTTTCACCTCTTTGTTTTTATTGTGTCTCTTTATTGTCATATAGCACATTCACAATTTCCCCTACTTGGGTTTATGTATTTTGTATATAATTTTTCACTGTTTCCCTCTTGTCGTTGGGATTTAAATTTGCAGCCGTTGACGTTGGCTTTGTTTTGCGCACTTAACTGGACAATTTGCCGTATATATTTACTATTTATACCGTTTGCTTAATGGCGTATGTCTTGATAATTTAAATATTTTCTTTTTCGTCACAGACTGTAATTTTTCTATGCACTTTTGCCACTCAGCCTCTGTATATTTAAGTCGCGCACTCGCACTCAATGTTTTAATTGATGACTGATTCCGGTTCGGAGCCCCCAAATTTGTAGGTTTTTACTTCTCTCCGCACTAAAAGCGCTGCAAATTACATCTCCTTCTTTTTGCCCGATTGCAGTCAACCAAAGAAAAACACGCACACCAATTTAACAATGAACAATAGTTTATTGATCTCTATTTAATAGACTAATTTTAATACTATTTTATATTGTCTTAATGGACATTTTGTTATTTTACTTCTCACAAGATCGATTTATAATTTGAGAATATAAGAATGGATACTAGTTAACTTTTCACGTCTCCGGATTTTAACTCATCGCGTCGGCTATTCAACTTCGACTACTCTTCGTGTTCGTGCATTCTTGTCAGTCATCGTCATCGTCGTTCGTTTTAGTCCCTTTTCGTATAGTGGTTTTATTCTTGGTGTGTAAGTATGGGTATGTATATCTAGTCTTGTCTTCATTCGTTAATGTACTCGTGTGTGTAGAAAGATCTTGTGTATTAAAACGAGATCCTACATATATATATTTATCTCCTTCCACTTTCCATCCAAAATTGAGTGGCGATTCTTCGTTAGATACTTTTAAGTGGGCATGAGTCCATACTTTTGATATACTTATAGCAGGCCCGTAGAAAATGTGGAAAATGTAGAAAATATGTTCTTGATGGTGGTAATGCTGAGCCGTCTATGTTTATTTCTAGCAAACGAAAAACGTCATTCGTTTTCGAGGATGCATGCTTTCAAGAACAGTTGCACTCTTGCTTTGTCTAAATTTCTCACCAATTTGAATCCATATATTCGACAAATAAATTCTTTTACTTTTTCCAAGATTTCATCGTTGCCCTCCAAACAATCACATAACAATACCATAACACATCCAAATACCAGATGCACCATAAACACCAAATCACGGAAACCATAAACATAAATCCAAATCTAAAGACGATAGATAAAGAATCGATAGTGTCAACAAACGACACACAGAAGTCACGTCACGTCCGAATCATCATCATGTCCGGCAACGAGATCTTTTATTGCTTTCTTGATTCATCCCTCTCACACACTGCACACGATAAGTAATGCAGCTGCTATTACCCAACACACACAGTCCATCGAACAGTATATAAACTCAGTGTACAGTCTTCTCTGGACTTCAATCGTTGCATCATCCTGCGATCACGCTGATCGTTCTTTTTAGTGTTATTTTTGATTGTAATTTCTTTTGATATTTTTAAATAAAGTTTTTTTTAAATAAGTTCACAAGCTTATTTTTAATTTGCCTTTTCGGAAAAAACGCTGGGTTGTAATCACAGCCTGTAATGGCGTGAAAGGCTGGTAATGCTGAACTTAGATCACAGCCCAAGCTTTCATGCAGTTTTTTTACATTAATAAATCGCTGATGGTTTCCTACCCCAATCCTTTGTATATACACTGCATATAGTACTATCATGAAGCATCATTTTTTAGTTCTGAATCAAGTCGCAATGAGGCGCGCTGAAATCGCCAATTGGTGTGTATACATAATAAGTACCGACAACAAAAGTGTATTAAATATCGGTAAAGGTTCTCGTCTCCACTATTTAGAATTAGTTTCGAATCAACCAGGAAGATGGCCAGACGAAAAATGACACCATGAGAGTACTATATAGAATGTATATACAATGCCCAATCTCCATTGAAATCTTTAAATTTTGTTGAACTGCGTTCATATTAACCAACAATATTATGAGTACTTCCGTGTCAGAGCTTCGAATTATAACGTTGGCATCAAAATTTAGTTTACAAGTATGGAAAATCATTTTCGTATCTGCTTCTTCGTGTGCTGGACAAGATAAGTTTTCTTCAAGTGTTCTGACCACCTTACTGTTACTAACAACGAGCTTAAAACACCCACTAAAGTTTACGTACCTAAATCGTTTTACTATTTATATAAGGCGGCATGCCGTCCATCGAAAAATGGTCTATGATAAACCGCACAAAGGCATTTTTGAGTTCACTGGCAAGGTTAACTGAGCGAACTTGATCGAGTCCTTTTATTTAAAAATTAGCTTATCGCATACATCTCATTTGATACTCTGTATCTTTTATCGAAGGAACAAAATACAAAAACAAAATTTATTAAATGGAGCATAAAAAATCCGTCAAAAATCATTACATCAGCATCTTTAGGCGCTTCTGATACATTTAGAGCTTCAAATAATTTTAAAAGTGCTGACTTACCCGTTTTTTAAATTGTACCGTTAAAATAGCACATTGAAAGTGGAACTGGACTTAATGGATAGAACAAAAATTTATCAATAACAATTTTTACTTGCGATTATTGGGACTATAAGGCAAGTTTTGGATTCCTGAATATTAAAAAAAAATTAGATAACAATCAAACATGATATTACGATCATAGAGAAGTCTAAAAAAGTGATCGAGAAAAAATGTCTGTCTGTCTGTATGTATGTATAACGAGCTGCAGCCTAAACGGCTAAAGCGATTATCTTCAAATTTGGTGTGTAGGATTATTTTGGCATTTCCCAGAGGCGAAATTGAAATTTTAGTTTTAGGTCTAAAAATAACGGTACCTGTCATATGACCGTTTAGGAAAAGCTTATTTTTCTCGAAAACGGCTCCATTTTAATGAAAATTTTTGAGAGTTTTTTTGATGGCATTGGCTATCATTTGGTTAGATATTAACGGGACCTTTCATATAACGGTTTTTTTAAATTTTGGGTTTTCTCGGTAACGGCTATTTGGATTTCTGTCGAATTTAATATTTGAGAAGACCTAAGTAGCCTTATTAATTCTGCATATCAAATTTTTTAATAACTTTTTTTTTCTAATAAAAATTAATTTTTGAATTTTTTTTTTGAAAAATCAATATTTTTAAAACGAATAAAAAAAATTATTTTAAATTTTATATCCACATCCATATTAATAAACTCTAAAAAACTGCATACCAAAATTTAAACAAAAAAAATTTCAAAAAACTAAAAATAAAAAACAGGATTTTATCAAAACCGGTCCTACAATTTTCAAAATAATTTTTTCATAAATTCTTTGTTATTTAAGACGTGTGATGGTATACTTCATTTTTAATTAAAACCGTTAAGTATTGTGGTTTTGATACTTTTTATAAGTTCAAACTGTGCTATTTTCAACGTAAATGTTACTTGTTTCTGTCAAAGATCTTGGTTTCCAATGTAATCAGGCATATAAGAGCAAGTACGTGCGACCCAGTCGTGCCCATTTTGCTTAGGAGTTGGCCAAATATGTCGAGTTGCATACACATTTCAACAACTTTTCCATAAATTGCATTTTTACTTGCGACCATAAGGCAAGTTAAGGATTCGTGAATATAAAATAATTGATATAACAATGAAACATGACATTACGATCATAGAGAAGTCTAAAAAAGTGATCGAGAAAAAATGTATGTCTGTCTGTCAGTCGGTCTGCCTGTCTGTCTGTCTGTCTGTCAGTATGTATAACGAGCTGCAGCCTAAACGGCTTAAGCGGTTATCTTCAAACTTGGTGTGTGTGATTATTTTGGTATTCCCCAGAGGGGAAATTGAAATTTTATTTTTAAGCCTAAAAATAATGGTACTTGCCAAATGACCGTTTAGGAAAAGCTTATTTATCTCGAAAACGGCTCCAACGATTTTGATGAAAATTTTTGAGAATTTTTTGTTTGTATTGGCTATCATTTGTATATTTCATTTCTCACTGAGTCGTTGTGGGGTACACTTGTGTAGAGAGCTTTGTTAAATACTTAGTAATTAAATAATTTTATTTTCAAATTGTCTTGCACAATCTGTAAATCTAAATTTACAAGAACAGAAGTTCAAATTAAATGCGGGGACACCGACACCTTCTGATGCTACAACCTAACCGAAACCCTCCATTTCATCATCGGATCTTCGCTCATCAACCACCAGTGTACCTGATGCTTCAATAACATTGCCAAAAATGATGAGTGCGAAAAAAGAATAAATTTTCTTGAGGCAAAGGTCAATAACCTCTAACAACAACTGCTATCAAACAGTATTGAAATTTTCAACGTTCCATCTTTGTATATACACTGCATATAGTACTATCATGGAGCATCATTTTTTAGTTCTGAATAAAGTCGCAATGAGGCGTTCTGAAATTGCCAATTGGTGTGAATATAGAATAAGTACAGACAACAAAAGTTTATTAAATACTGGTAAAATATCGGTAAAGGTTCTTATCTCCACTATTTAGAGTTAGTTCTGAATCAACTAGGAAGATGGCCAGACGAAAAATGACCACCATGAGAGTACTATAGAAAATGTATATACAATGGTTCCATCTATGAATTCCGACGTTCCATACACTGATGTAGCGCTTAAAGTTTTTCGTGAAGGTTTGAACTTAAACATGCATGAAGGTGACATAGACCAGTGTTACATGAAGCAAATAAAATTAACAAAGCCAACAACAAATGATAATTCAACCACCAAAAATATTCTCCATGTAAGACTGGTCTCAAATCTTTGTAAGAAAAAAATATTAAAAGCAAAGAGAGAAAAAAAGAGAGCCGTTAACCGCGAACCTGCTTAATGCCGATGCCGACGCAGCTATGAAGAAGATGTTCGTCAATGAGTGCTTAACACATGAAAATAGACGTTTATTTAAAACTGCAACAACAATGAAGACAACAAAGAAATATAAATATGTATGGACGAGAAATGGGAATACTTACATGCTGCTGATTTTCATAACCTATGAATGTATCTAGATCTGATTCACCTTCTAAATTAAATATATGTGAATACCCTGTTGATCTCATTAGTCCTGTAGATTTATGTTTTTGTTTACATCAAAATATTCGTAGCTTGAAAAAAAAAAATCGATTTTTGTAGCTCATCTCGATTTGTTAATGAACCTACCTGTTGTAATAGTTTTAAGTGAAATTTTAATTTATAGTAATGAATTAGATTTATATAATATACAGGGTTATACTCTTTTTTGTAACTGTAATGATTCTTATTCTGCTGGAGGTGTAGCTGTTTATGTAAGAAATGGATATATGTGTGATTGCTCTAGTCTTATTTTATCTAGCGCTGATGTATTAAAACTATCACTTCGCTTTGAAAATTTTGATTGTACTTTGCTGTGCATTTATCGACTCCAAGGTTTTTCCAAAAATGTTTTCATTGGTGAATTAAGCAACACTCTTAGTGCAACTTTAGCAAAAAATTTAATTGTTTTAGGTGATATCAATATTGATATTCTTAATGAAATTGACAAAGATTCTGAAAGCTACTCATTTACTATGGCTTCATATGGTCTAAAGAGTTTAATAAACGAACCACATTTTTTTAAGATGTCATAAAAGCATTAAACATATTTTTACTGGCCAAGTTTTTGATTTAAAACTTTCTGATCATAAAATGATTGCTTTAAATTACTCTTCTGATAATCGTTCCCAAAATATTGAATCCTCATCAGATTCATTTAAATACTGCGTTGACTATATGTTATTAAAAGAATTATTGACATTCGAATGTTGGGACCAAATTTATTCCAAAAATAATCCGTCAATTGCATTTGACTTATTTTTAGAAACTTTTAAAAAGCATATTAATTCAAGTACTTTCCAGAAAAAGCAATCGGTTAAAAAAAACACCTTAAACCTTGGATGACTAACCACCTTCTCAATTAGATAAGAAAGAAGAAGAATATGAGCTTAAAATGTAAAAAAACATCAAAATAATACTAAACTTAAAAAATATTATGAAACCTTATGCAAAAAAATTAATAAAGAAATTGATGACACTCGTAAAAAATACTACACTGATATGTTTTCTAGAGCTGAAGGTAATATTCGTGAAGAATGGAGAGTAGTTGATAGCATTTTAGGTAAAAATAGAAATACTATTAAAGTTGATTCAATTGAAATTGAGGGAGTAACAGAGTTTAAAATTTCGAATAAATTTAATGAATATTTTATAGATATTTCAGAAAAATTGAAACCTACTTTCGAGCCTTGTTTAAATTGCGACTGTTCAATTTCATCAGATATTTTTTTGGATGACATACAACCTAATAGTTTTGTTTTCGATATGATAACAGCAAAAGAAGTTTACAACGTTATTATGTCCTTAAAAAACAAAAATTCATGTACAAATGACGGTGTATCAAGTAAATTGTTGAAAAATGTTGCTTGGTATGTTTTAGACGTACTGGCCTTTGTTTTTAGAAAAAGTGTTAAAATTGGTTGTTTTCCTGAACATCTTACATCTGCAGAAGTTATTTCACTGTTGAAAAAAGGAAATAGAAAAAATATTACGAATTATGGGTTTATATCACTTCTTTCAACCTTTTCAAAAAAACTTGAGAAGCTACTTAAGGTTCGAACTGTTTCTTTCTTAGAAAAGTTTGATTTCTTCTGCAACAATCAGTTTGGTTTTAGGGCTGGTTTGTCAACAAAAGATGCAATTTTAAGGGTGTGTAGTCCACTTTATGGAAGTCTAAACAGCAACAAATCAACTATGGGTCTGTTTATTGATTTGACTAAAGCATTTGATCTGGTTAACAATGATCTTTTGCTAACTAAGCTCTATAATGCAGGTTTTCGCGGTAGTTTTTTCAATTTGTTGAATTCTTATTTAAAAAAATAGAAATCAAAAAGTTAATATTAATGGTTTATATAGTGAACCAAGACTATTAAGAAACGGCGTTCCACAGGGGTCTGTACTTGGCCCTTTGTTCTTCTTGATTTACATCAATTCCATTTTCAAACTTAAATTAAATGGCATTTCAACTACTTTTGCTGACGTCATAGTTCTTACGTATTCATTTAGGACTGCCTTTGAAAAGATTGAAGAAGATCTTGAAATCCTAAGGTTGTGGGTTACTTACGATAAATTAATTATCACCGAAAAAACTAAATTGATGTGTTTTAAAGTAGCTGGTAATAATCTTTATGACTTTAATTTACGTTTTCACGCTCATGACTGTAAACAGTTTTTGTTACTTTATCATAAATGCGGTAGAAGTAATTTCAAGACCAATCTACAATGCACAGAAAATTGCTTTAAAATTGAAACAGTGCAACAGTTCAAGTACTTAGGAGTAGTCATTGATTTCAATCTAAATTGGAAAGACCATATTCGAATATAATATTAAAAGCATATATGTTATTAGTCACACGAAAAATGTATCATTTTGCTCTCAAAAAGTTCTAAAAAATATATATTATGGACTTGCAAACTCAAAGTTGCAATACGGCATAACAAGCTGGGGTAGTTCGTATATTAATACTTTTCGACCTTTACTGATAGCACAGAAACATTTAATACGGATTATTTTAAACAAAAAACGTTGGCTGAAAGTTGGCCCTTATTTAAGATGTTGCATATTCTACCAATATGACACTTATATGTTTTTCAAGTTTTGAGAGTTTTTTTAAACAAAGCGGAAATGTTCCTAGTAGGAATTATCAAATGTATTACCTCCGTATTAATAATATGAGCTTTGTTTCTGTACAATTTGCAAATAAAACACATTTCTCTCATTTTTATTCGTATACAGCTCCTAACATTTTCAATAAATTGCCTCTATCTATAAGAAAAACCCTTAGCTATTCATGTTTTAGCAAGAAAATAAAAGACTGGTTATTCACTTTGAATTTTAATTGTATAGAATCATATTTTTAGTATTTTTTCATCAGCACCAATAAAATAAATGTAAAAATAAGTATTATATAATGTATATATTGAATTGTTAAGTACCAATAATTATTTTTTCCATTAAGCCTTGCATTTTCTTTCATTTAAAATTACACTGATTGTCACCCCACATTCAGTTACCATTTGGATTTTCAAATTGATGTTTCATTCACCACTAACTTCGTAGTTAAAGAATGAACACTATTATTCATCGTATTCTTTTTAATGAATTGTTATTTTAGTTTTAAGATTAAATGAACGGGAAAAGTTTATTAACCGTACCTTTCATATAACGGTTTTCAAAAACAACATTTTTTTCAAAAAACTAAAAATAAAAAACAGGATTCTGTCAAAACCGGCCCTAAAATTTTCGAAATACATTTTTCATAAATTCTTTGTTATTTAAGACGTTTGATGGCGTACTTCATTTTTACTAAAAAGTATTGTGGTTTTGATACTTTTTATAAGCTCAAAATGTGTTATTTTCAACGTAAATTTTACTTGTTTCTGTCAAATATATTGTTTTCCAATGTAATTAGGCAGATAAAAACTAGTACGTGCGACCCAGTCGTGCCCATTTTTTTTCCTTTTTAATGGTTTCGGTAAAACCCAAAACTTTATTTTGCTTTACGCGATTTTCAAATCTCCCAAAATCTTGTGCACATTCTTTAATGAAATTTTCAGTATTTATGTCTTTTAACTTACAACTCGAGAAAGGAGGTGACCTTAACATAATGTTATTTTTGGGGTCATTCTGAATATGTCTTTGTAATTTTTCACGCTTACACATATCCTCACTCAAAAATCATAATTTCCAAAATTGAAACTCCTAGTACGTTAAACAGTTAGATATGTATAGGGGAGCTTACTGCCCCCAGCAACCCCCTTGTTTGGGGTTACTATAGGATTTGAAACAGGTGCGAAGCAAAAACTTATGAAGATGCGGGCGGCATTGGTGCAGTTGATAAGTTATTTGCTACTGCCCGGAGGTCGTCAGTTCGATACTCAGATTGAAAAGAAATGTTTCTAATTCCTAGTGCAAGCTAGAGCCGTCCGTGAGTTTTAAGTTAGGAAATAGTCAACTAATTTTGGATCTACTGCGCAGAAAAAATTTTTTTCCTATTTTCCAATTCTTCTAACTAGTGTCGTGCAACTTCATGCTTCTTTCTAAAAGGCAATGTACCTTACAGAAATAGTTAAAAATATTATTATTATAAGATGTAAGTGCGCCTTAAAATTACCATTATAAAAAAACACAATATATTATAAACGTCAATGTTTATTTTAGAAAAAAGATAGCCCAATTTCCGAAAAACGCACTATCTGGCAAGCCTGGTAACGACTTAGAGTAATATTCTGCTAAGTACATTTACACGCAAACGCAAATGTACATATATTGCTTTTGCTGAATGGTGCGAATGAAACAATCTTAAAAATATTGGTACAATACATATAAATCCAGTATTAAATACGTATTGTTACATTTATTTATATAATAATTGGTCAATTAGTATATTATAACCAGTCCTGGATTTAACCACAGGCCAGGACCAGGGCGTTACTATAAAAGCCACCGAAAACTCACCTGACATTCATTCTAATCGAAAAAAAAAGATTTTTGGACTGGATTGTTTTTTGAGTTCTATTTAATAATTATTATTAATCTATTTCGAAGAAAAATGCATTCAACCGAAATCCGAGGTTTCAATCAATGTTCATGCGTTAACAAAGAAAATAGAGGGTAGAATAGGATTTATCCAGTACTTTGTCATTTTATTGTATGCTAATAAGACTCCCAATATTTAAACAACTAGAGAAAGAATTGGTTCAGTACCCAGCTCTAACAATCCTTAGGAATATAGGTTCTGCTAATATTAAGCCAGCGCCAGTGGAAATAAAAATCGAACTGCCTCAGCCTCTGCCAGAAGAACCACCGCCCATAAAAAGATACTACGGTCGTAAAAGACCCGGACACACAACAGATGGATGAAGAAGCTGCTGCCGCTGCTGGCGATTCAGACGATAATAATAGTAATGAAGAAGATCAGAACGACTAAGCATATATGGACGTTGAAACATCGTAAAGACTTGTTTAACTTTAAATCATTATTCTTTACATGTTTAAATAATTATCATAATATTAATTCACCTTCAAGTACAGCCAAGTAAGAACTTAAAAAAGTGTTTTATTAGAAAAAAGTAGTTTTCGTTATTTTTAAATTTCTCAAAAAGTACAAGACATTTAAGCATGCGGTTTTCTGCTTTTCAATACAAACTTTATTACGTAAAATTTTGAAAAAAAATTTTTTTAATTTTTTTTTAATTTGTTTTTTCAAAACTTTGAGTTCGAAAATTATTTTTTTCAAAAACTATTTGCTTAAACAGCTTTATTTAAAAACAAAATAAAACAAGAGGTTTCTGGCTTTCCAAAAAAGTTTTTTAATATTTTTTTTGTTTTAAACATGTTCATGCAAGCAGCTGACGTATGTAACACCGGGCCTTAGCCAGCTGATTAGTTTTTTTTTCGATTGCTTATGATAATGGCAATCAGTATGCAGAATTTCAGTTTTGGCGGTTTGATTGAAAAACTCATTTTTTTACATCTTTGACAGGCTACTATGCCCCAAGGTACCGCTCGCACTGCAGCTGATCACCACCATGCTTCATTGCAAGGTCAAATTAACCAATTTACAATACATTAGCTTTGGTGCTCTATTGGTCACCAAAATCTGTCATGAGCTCCCGGAAAATAATTTGTCTAACAAAAAATCACCAGGGTACGATCTATTAACTGCTCAAATTTTGGAAGAAATGCACTCAATACCCTTCAATAAACTCCAATTTAATATAAACGCATATGCCTTAAAGTAAGATATGTGCCACATCATTGGAAAATTTCAGAAGTCATTGTAAAGTAACATCTTATAGACCAATACCGCTTATACCAATCATGCCCAAGGTTTTCGAAAAATTGCTCCTGAAAAGGATTAGCAAAATAATAGAAGAAAGAAGACCTTTCCGAGCCATCAGTTTGAATTTAGAAATAAACATTCCTCAATAAACCAAATGCATCGAATTACGGATGTTGTGGAAAAAGCACTTGAAGGAAAACAAATATGTTTGGCTATATTCTTAAATGTTGTTCAAGCCTTTGATAAGGTTTGGCACTTGGGACTTGAGTGTAAACTGCATAGGGACCTTCCCAGGCAGTACTACGAAATACTAAAATCCTACGTTACGAACTGACTCTTTAGAGTACGGTACGGCCAAAATTACTCGGAACGGCCGGTGTACTACAAGGAAGTGTCCTATGACCAACCCTGTATTTGTTATATACAAGGGATATTCCAGTGGACAACAACACTATCATGACCACCTTTATTGATGACACTGCAATATTGGTGCCAGATAAATCCTTTACGGAGGCTACACAAAAATAGCAAAAAGCAGTCGACAAAGTTGATGATTGGACACAAAAATGGCATATTAAATTAAATGAAACAAAATCGACGCATATAAACTTTACAAATAAAAACATAAGCAATGTTCCAATTTTTATAAACATCGTCAATTGGTGTGGATATAGAATAAAAACAAATGAAAAAGTGTACCAAATACTGGTAAAATATTGGTCAATGTACTCGTCTCGACTATTTAGAGTTAGTTACGAATCAACCAGGAACAGGAAGATGGCCAGACCAAAACTGACACCATAGAATTCTATTGAGAAGGTATATACAATGTTAACAGTATAGCAGTACCTTACTCCAAAACCACCAAATAATGACTTTGGATGCAAAGCTTAAATTGAAAGAGCACATCAAAAGAAAAGAGAAGAACTAAAGTTAAAGTATAGAAAAATGTACTGGTTACTAGAAAAGAACTCTGACCTATTTATCCAGAGCAAACTAATGTTATATATGCAAAAAGTACTCAAATCCGTTTGGACATATGGAATCCAACTATGGGGTTGTACAAAGAAAACAAATGCTGAACCCATCCAAAAATTCCAAAGCAGGGTCCTTCGTGGAATAATTAGTGCCCCTTGGTGTATACGAAATAGCGATCAACATCGTGACCTTCAAACTGAAATGGTTAATGGTTACAGAAGTGGTGAAAAAATACTGTACCACACAACCATCTACTACAATGTCATACCAACTCCGAAATGGAGACCGTATTAAATGTACGAAACAATGTTCGGAGATTAAGAAGAACTAAGCCTCATGAGCGGATTGTGTAAAAGCTATGGGAAAGTGTTATAATTTCAAACTTCCCCCAGTGCAATTTAAAAAAACAAAGAAAGAAAAATCATTTGTCGATCTTTCATAGATTGGTCCTGATTCACCGGCTGTTTTAGTGCGGTAAGAGTCTCGCACTACTTGGTACGGATTCTTATCGAATGTCTTTTAAAGATTTCTATAGGAAAAAAATGTAAAATGTATACTTGATCAATTGTTGAGTGGTTATTTCAAATTGGTGTTCGGAATAAGCCGTTTCTCTTCTACCATTGGAAGTAGGCGTTTAAGTACCTAATAATTTCTCAAATATCTTAGAGATTATTGGTAATAACAATATTTTTGTATGTAAGACTTCTTTTCATTAAGAGTTTTCTTTGGCTTTGGGACCATAATGACTTCGGCCACTTTCCATTGACGTGGAACGGAACGTATGCAAACCTGAACATGTGGGATTAATCAGTACTCTCATGAAGCATCATTTTTTAGTTCTGAATCAAGTCGCAATAAGGCATGCTAAAGTTGCCAATTGGTGTGAATATAGAATAAGTACAGACAACAAAAGTGTACTAAATACTGGTAAAATAACGGTTAAGGTTCTCGTCTTCACTATTTAGAGTTAGTTTCGAATCAACCAGGAAGAAGGCCAGACGAAAAATGACCACACTATAGAAAATGTATGTACAATGCAGAGGGCGAAAAAAAGAAAGAAAATCGAATAAACAAAAAACAAAACTTGTGTGAACTAATAAAAATTCTAAGTCCAAGCCCAACAAAAAGGTTTTTCGAATTAATTGAACATAAAAGCGATAAAGCGCCACTAAAGGAGTCTGATGATCGGGTTGGCCCCGTGAAATAGCTGTAACTCCAGCCTACACCATTGTATATACATTTTCTATAGTACTCTCATGGTGGTAATTTTTCGTCTGGCCATCTTCCTGGTTGTTTCGAAACTAACTCTAAATAGTGAAGACGAGAACCTCATACGATATTTTACCAGTATTTAATACACTTTTGTTGTCTGCACTTATTCTATATTCCGACCAATTGGCAATTTCAGCAAGCCTCATTGCGACTTGATTCAGAACTAAAAAATTATGCTTCATGATAGTACTATAGGCAGTGTATATACAATGCCTACACACAAGTTGTTCTTCATTCAAAAAGCTTCTACTGTGTAACAGTATAGACAGCAATGGAGTTGCGACAACAACTCTGTTGTTAGTGTGAAAAGCTCATACAAAAACCATTGTATATACATTTTCAATAGTACTCTCATGGTGGTCATTTTTCGTCTGGCCATCTTCCTGGTTGATTCAGAACTAACTCTGAATAGTGGAGACGAGAACCTTTACTGATATTTTACCAGTATTTAATAAACTTTTGTTGTATGTACTTATTCTATATTCACACCAATTGGCAATTTCAGCACGCCTCATTTCGACTTGATTGAGAACTAAAAAATGATGCTCCATGATAGTATTATATGCAGTATATATACAAAGCAAAAACACAAAAATAAAGATTTTTATTTAAATTCACAGCGTGAGAAGCTTTAATCTGTTAATATTTGAAGGCACGCTCTGTTGCAATTCTTTAATAAGCTTAAGAATAAAATATTTGCAGTTTTGTCTAAAACCTTCTTCATGTATCATTTCCAATTACACGGGGTACAGCTTACACTAAAGCATTATTAGATTATTTTATTATACGTATATTCGTTAAAATGTATGTACAATTGGCCTTAAACGAACTTATAACTGAAATAAATCATGTCGGCTCATTAACAGGGGCCCGACGACGTACGTCCGATGACTCTTTAAAATGCTATATTTTTACTTATATCATATTTTATTTATTTGTTGAACGGGGCTTCTTCATTGTTCATTATGTCCTCGAATCGGTCGTCTGTGATGGCTCGAATGTTGAGGTAGCGATGGTTGGGCTCTAGCTGTTGCTGGAGTAGTTGCTGGATTTCTAGGTTGGGGTGGTCCTCCAAGTTCCTCAAAATATTTTTGGAGAGTTGTGTCATGAACTTATTTATTGGGATCAATTTGGCATCTTCATATAGCTTCTTGTTTGGGACAGGTTTCCTTGTAATAGGGTTTCGGTGTAGACTTGTACAGCTACGGAGTATCTTCCGTTCAAAAACTTCGATCTTCTTCATATATGTTGGTGATATGGTGAACCAAATAGGACAAGCGTGCGTCAGAACGGGACGAATCAGCAGTTTATAGATGAGGAGCTTAGTATTAGTTTACACTAAGGCATTGTATATACATTTTCTATAGTACTCTCATGGTGTCATTTTTCGTCTGGCCATCTACGTGGTTTATTCATAACTAACTCTAAATAAAGGAGACAAGAAGATTTACCGATATTTTCATACACTTTTGTTATTTGTTCTTATTCGATATCCACACCAGTTGGCGATTTCAGCGGGAGTTAAGCATCCGTAACATTATATATTGAGAAAAGAGATAACATTATTTGTATTGAATGATATCTTTAGTCTCTAGTAAAGTCTTGCACACAACGCTACACCATTTATGTAACAGAGATAATATTGTTTGTATACAATGTTGCATAGATAATATTATCTCTTCTTCATTATCAAGCAAGATGATTGTATGCTTTGGTTTCCTTGTAGAAAGATAAGGAAGGATATAAATATGACTGTATGATGAGTGGATCGGCAGTCTTATAGTAACTTTATAGTAGCCTTAAGCTCCTTTTAAGATTAATGTAAAATATTGGAAAATAAAGGACATAGTTCCAAATAATATTCTTTTAATTTTAAAAGAACAAAACCAATGTTTTAATTGGCGATCCTGCCAGGAGGTTAAATATACTTTTTAACTTCAATCGAGCAAACCTCGGGAACAAGTAGTAAAATCTCGTATAAACAGAACACTCGCGTTACCGGTTATAAGAACTACGTAGCATAGCAGGCACAAATATAGCTTCTTCGTACGAAGCAGCAAAATAAATCAGTGAAAGTGTATATGTGGAGAAAAAAAAACACAAAAATTCGACGACAACAGACACGAGTTCAAAATGGAGCAACTCGCAGTATTGATGGCAAGATAAGAAGCCTTAGAAACCAGGTGCAACACAGTAACTCAAACCTTAGAGCACACACGCACAGAGAATGCAAGGTTAGCAGCAATAATAACTAACCAAAATCAAAAAAACACAAATTTAGAAACAAAACTAAATGAAGTGAAGGCTGAATTAGCCATAGTACCAAACATACCTGTGCTAGAGGAAATAAGAACCATACATACAGATGGTAGTGAAATACAGTTAGGCGCATTTAAAAGTCTACCTATTTTCAACGGCGATCAATCAAATTATCGGTCGTGGCGCGAAGAAGCTTCCACATTAATGGACAGCATTAAAAACTTTAAAACACACAGTAAGTACGCAGCAGCATTGACTATAGTGAAAAGTAAAGTACAGGGTGCAGCCGCGAATGTGTTAACTAATTATAACACAATTTTTAATTTTGAGGCGATACGTAACAGATTAGATTATACGTACTCTAATCAAGAACCTCTATACGTGCTACAAGACATGATGAAAGCGATCACGCAAAAAAGAAGCACACTGTCTGAATACCACGACGAGATAAATAAAAATCTCAATTTAATAATATCAAAAATCACTATGCCAGGTGATCCGCCGAATATAATCGACAGACTAATTAAAAAGGCTAACGACGACGCAGTTCGTATATTCATTGATGAGTGACAACTTTACAAGAGGATCATTACATTCAGCTACAATAAATGATCTAGAACACGCATTCGCAATTGCTCGCAGCATAGAACATGATAATGTGCACAGGCATTTACATCTTACTCAAGATAGGCACCACAAAAATATGCCACATGAACGCAGAAACGAGAGAGAGCAGAAATTATTCGAGCCAAACAACGAATTATCAACCCCAGAAGCAGTACGATAATATGCAGCAACACAATCAAGGACCACGCCTAAACCCATTCAAGAGAAATGACGGACCACAGCCGATGGAGGTAAACTCGAGACATATTGTACATGCACAGCGACAAAATTGGAATCAGTACAAACCCGATGTAAATAATCCACCAGTGAAACGTGAACACAGAGGAAGTTTCAACACACTCAACAGACCGCAACAATCTTATCAGCAGAACTTCAAGTAGCAGAGAATAAATAACTCCCGACAACAACGAAGAGACGATGTCAGCAGTACATATGCAGAAGCAGATGAAGCCGAATGTATGGTAAATAATAGCATAAGAATAGATCATTTAAACTAGTAGACGGGTTGCCCTGCTTAAATTTAACAAGTACTATTTCTAAGAAAATTTATAAAATTCTTATTGATACCGGAGCAACCCATAATTACATTAGTAGAAAATGCGATTCTAGCGAAAAAATTAAAATTAAACCTATAAAAATAAAAAAAAATGCATGGTTATTCCATGGTAGATACTAAGAAAGAAGTTAACATACTAAAGAAAAATATAAAATTTTTTGAATTAGAGGATATTCAGTCTTTTGATATGATATTGGGATATGAAGGACTTAAATTTTTAAACGCGGAAAAAAATTTCAGGAATATGACTCTCAGGAATATGACTCTAACCACCATAAGCAGCGTCGAATCTATTCAGAAAACTAATAACATATTTGGGGAAAATAATATTTATAAAACAGACATAGATAGACTGTGAAGACTAATAACAGTATAGGACCGTTACCTTTTACAGATACTATAGAAGCAAACATTAGGACGACCAATGATAATCTGGTTTATATTATACAATATCCATATCCCATAGCAGATAACGAATTCGTTAACAAAGAAATACAGAAACTCTTACATGACGATTTAATAGAAAAAAGCCATAGCCCTTATAACAGGCCCAAGAAAAGTTTGGACGAAAAAGGAAAACCAACACGGCGCCTGGTTGTCGATTTCCAAAAACTTAGCGCTCACATTGTAACATTCCGGAAAACATAAAAAAGGAATTTCCACTAGTAAGATTTATATTCACACCAAGAAAACTTCAAGACGTGACAAATTTGGAAGAACAATTAAAACTTTTAAAGAACACTCACGAAAGAGCACATCGATCTAAATAAACAAGCATAGAGTTTTAACAAAAAATGCATAGCATGTCTATTTGGAAAATATGAAAGAAATCCTATCAGAGAACCTCTGAATAATTCAGAAATACCAACACATGTGGGAACACACATTCATATGGACATATACTTCAACGACAAGTATACTTTCCTTGTAACAGTAAATAAGTATTCTAAATATATAATCCTTCGGGAATTCGAAACTCGAAACAGACTGTACGACGTTATGGAAGAGGTCTTATCTAATTATTTCCCAAAATGTGAACGACTCATGACAGATAACGAGAAGGGCTTCAAAACAGAAATGGTGAACCAAATGTGTTTGAAATACAACATAACTGAAGTAGAAACTCCAGTATACAGATCGGCAGTGAACGGTCAAGTCAAACGTGTAAACGGTACAATAACTGAACTGTCTAGAATATTCACAATTCAGAATAAAACAAGACTCATCGAGGAAATATTTAGAACAGTGCGTGAGTTAAATAATTCTATACACTCAGTTACAGGTTTGAAACCTAGAGACATTTTCCTTAACCAAAATAAATATAGCAATAGTGAAACTATAATAAATAAACAAAACTCAGCATCCAAAAAAGTGATCGAACGTTTAAATAAAGGAACTCGACACAGAGAGTATAAGATAATGGTAAGAATCACAGGTCTTCGAAAGAAATCTAACGCCAGATACATAACAAGAATAGTAGAAGAAGATAAAGGAGACACTATAGTCTCTAAAGAAGGAATAAAAATTCACAAGGATAACATAAAAAATTATCACTTTTCAGACGACGAGAATATTAATATCCCTAACATTACTAGGATTTGTACAGAATCAAGAAGGGCAAGGAAACACTCATATAACTAAGTTACTCAACAAGAAGTTTATAATAACAAAAACAGATGACGTGTATCTATTTAAAGAACAAACTTATTTGTTACGTGCAACCAACCTGACTTCAATATTTCAACCTTACGTTAATATCATAACTAGTACATATCAACCTACAGAAGAAGAAAAAAATTGGTTAAATAAAATCAAGAATCTAGCAGACCAATGACAAGAACATACTAGGCATACTAGATCTATTAACTTTTAAGGAACAGCTTTCAAATATGTGTTTGGTAATCCAGACAATGATGACTTTGTTAACATAGAAACGAGTATAAATAATCTCGTAGAAAACGATAATAAACAAAATACTATAAATTCTAGATTTGAACAAATTTTGCAACAATTTGAAGGTCAGAGCCTTAGAGAACATTTAATAATAGAACAAGTGTACAAACAATTATTATTATTGACCAGAACTACTAATGGAGCAAAAAATAATGAATATTTATCAGAAAGCCTAGACTTAGAAGACATTAAAAATATTATTCAACATGAAATAATTCAAGTACTAAAGTAGTAAAATCCTATACATCTAGACGATAAAATATACAAAAACATGCATAAGCAAATTAAGAAAGTAATATTAAGAAATCATAATTCAGAGTTTTACATCGATCAAATAATTAAAGAAGACACAATTTACAAATTCGATAACATAAATACTTTAAAAAAACTAATTATTCCTTTTGAAGAAAACCCGATATTGTCAACTATATACACAATTTTAACACTGATTGTTATTCTAGCATTTATGTATGTAAAGATAAAAATTATACAATGTATAACAGATTGTCAAAAACAAAAAAAGATTGACGCATATAAAAAACTTATGAAAGAGAAATGTTAAAAATAGCCTCGAAAAATAGGGACGATTTCGTTTAACGAGGGGGGAGTTAAGCATCCGCAGCATTATATAATAAAAAAGAGATAACATTATTTGTATTCAATTATATCTTTACAATCTTTAGTCTCTAGTACAGTCTTGCACACAACGCTACACCATTTATGTAACAGAGATAATATTGTTTGTATACAATGTTGCATAGATAATATTATCTCTTCTTCATTATCAAGCAAGATGATTGTATGCTTTGGTCTCCTTGACTGTATGATGAGTGGATCGGTAGTCTTATAGTAACTCTATAGTAGCTTAAGCTCCTTTTAAGATTAATGTAAAATATTAGAAAATAAAGGGCATAGTTCAAAAAAATATTCTTTTAATTTTAAAAGTACAAAACAAATATTTTAATTCGCGCCTCGTTGCGACTTGATTCACAACTAAAAAATTATGCTTCATTATAGTACTATATGCAGTGTATATACTGTGATGTGGCAACAAAATGATTAGATATTCGGAGGATACATTTTGTTTGTAAATTAACGACATCTGTGGGATTCATTGTGTACAACTACCAACATTTATTGTGTACAACAACCATGCACCTAAAAGTATGCTACATATTTGCCTATGTTTTGACTGAATACTAAATCGAACTTAAAGTACTAATTCGAGACTCGAATTAGTACCGAAAGCTTAGATTGTGCCAGAACCAGACGGAAGCTTCCAGAAGTTTGTAAATTTGTATAAATACAACAGTAGAACGTTCCCAAAGACCAATGGAATGTTATCGAAAGTAAATTCGACGAACAAGACTCTCCAGACTTCAAATAGTAGATCAGAAATTTGAAATTGAAATAGAAAGCTTTGAAGAAAAGTTCGGAAAGCAGGTAGAAAGTATAAAACAACAGTACGAACATATGGCTAAGGAGGTTCATTTTCGGAGAAAGCAGAGACTGCGGGAATATTCGAGCGAAGGTCTACGACGAAAACAAATGCAGCCCCCTGTCTTCGATGGTCAAACATCATGGCCAATTTATAAGAAGCAGTTCGAAGCTGCCGCATTGACGAACAACTGGGACAACGAAAACAAGTCAATTGCTCTTACGCTTGCGCTCAGAGAAACAGCTGCCGAATTACTACAGACCATTCCTGAAGACAAACATCATGATTATGATGCCATGGTCAAGGCAATCGAGATTAGGTTTGGCGAGGACCACATGCAGCAAGTTTATCGAGCCCAGTTACGCCCAAGGCTCCAGGCAAGAGGTGAAACGCTACAACAATTGCAAGCTGACATCGAGCGCTTGGCGAATTTGTCTTATCCTAATACTAGCAGGGAAATCATAAACAAACTGGCAACCGATGCGTTCACTAATGCCATTGCAGATGGAAAACTACAAATGGCTGTAAGAATGGCAGGTAAGAAAACGTTCGCTGAGGCTTTAGCATTTGCCCTGATAATGGAAGCACCACACCAAGCTTCGCAAGGTAGCCATCGCGTCAGGCAAATGGCTACGCTAGAGTGCTCATGTCAACGCGTCGACATTGAAAGACAAAACCCGAACACTGCTTGAGGTCAAATGAGATGCCGGAATTGCAAGAAGCTAGGACACCTACAACGACAATGCAGATCTCCAGCTAGACAGGTAAGCTGCCCACATTGCGCAAGGAGGAGGCAGAATGACGAAGCATCTGGCAGGAATAACACTCACACTGCTGTCAAAGCTTCTGATCAACAGCAGGGGGAAACGCCTAAGAACCAACTTCGCGGAGCTAAAGTTTTTTTTTTTTTTAACTTTTATAATTAACGCGCGCACAAGGGACTATTTGTTTCCCTTTTAATGTAGAACACACTGCGCGGGCATTAGAAAGATAGGGAGGGGAGAGATAGGAGGTGTCGATTAACATTGGATTTGAATGTTTGTAGATCAAAATGGCCGGGTAAACTATTCCAAATTCGTGTTTTTTGGCTTAAAAAAGAATCCCTATATTTCACGGTACATCCGAAATTGGGCTCAAGGGTGAACTGATGGGCATTCCTTGCGAGAAGAGTATTACGGGAGAAACTTTTAAGGGGAGGAATGCAGCTGGCTACTTCGAGTGAACATTTTTTATAAAAGAACCGATTAAATAAGGAAAGACATGAAATATTGCGTCGGTGTTCGAGAGGGGCAATTATTATCAGTTCTATTTCCTATCAATCTTAACGCTCGATTTTGTATTATATCAAGCAGGTGGAGCGATGTTTGCGAAGCACCTGCCCAGAGGTGGGAGTTATACTCGGGTTTAGGGCGTATAAACGCTTTATAGATTGTAGCCAGACCAGATTGGGAAAAATACTTTTTACACCGATACAGAAAACCTAAGCACCTAGCAATTTCAAATATATGGTCGTTCCAACGGAGGTCGTCGTTGACACACATACCGAGTACTGAGAGCTTTTCGGTTTCTTCGATGTAAGTGCCATTCATGGACAATGGCATTGGGGTTATGTTTAGCTTTAAAACTTTAAACTCCACACGATTCCTATTACTCCATTTCACAATGCTGTATAAATCGGAGTTTAATGAGCTTGACATACGGTACCGGTTCAATTGTACGTCCGAAGGCGAAGGACTTGAATTATCGAACGAATATGAAAATCTGAGAGTAGAGTCGTCAGCAAAACAGTTAAGTGGATTAGAAGTAACAGACAGAAGATCATTTATAAAAATGAGGAAAAGAGTCGGAGACAGAACAGAGCCCTGGGGCACACCAGCATTTATTTTGTGGGAATCAGACTTGAAGTTGGTTGATGGAATCCAAGTTTCGCAAACTACACGCTGCAGCAAGGGCCTGACAGTGGAGACAGTCATCAGAAACCGATGAATGTGTTGCCACTATCGACACGGGGGCCACTGCCTCCATAATCAGAAGAGACCTTGTGTAGACGTCCTGGCTACATAACACCAGCTGCTACACTCTGAAGACAGCTAACGGAGAAGCAGCAAAAGTATACGGGGAGGTATTTCTAAAGATACAACTGGCAGGGTTGACCTTCTCACATGCATTCTTGGTAGCTGACACTATGATGCCATAGGAGTGGACTTCATGAAGGCACATGAGATTATCATAGATCCTCGAATGCAATGTGTTAAGGTATCGAACCGTTGAGATACCCATGGTATACGGAAACGAGAACGCTGTTAATCTTCGGGTGGTTATAAGCAGAGCGAAGTCCTTCCACCATCTTCAGAGACAGTTCTTTGGACGTGTTTGGAGGGTGATCCTGGGAACCACTGATTCTATTTCGTTGAAGCAGATGATAAAGAAGACTTTAAAAGCTATATCGTGGAAAAAAATTTGTAGAACCAAAGAAAAACATGGTTCCGGTAAAACTGATAAATCCACAGATCGGAAACTGTGAGCTAAATCAGGAGCAGAAAACCATAGCCGAAAATCTCATTGGCGAGTTTGCTGATATATTTGCATCGCAGACCATAGTCATGGTCGAACACACCTAGTACAGCACCGCATAGACATCGGCAGTTGCGGTGATAGCAGACCGATCCGACAACCAGCTAGAAGACTTCCATTAGCAAAACAGGCGGTAGTCGATGAGATGATATCGACCAGGAAAAAGACGGTCTAATCGAAACCTCAAAAAGTCCGTGGGCATCACCCGTTGTACTAGTAAAAAATATGGACAGCAGCACTCGATTCTGCGTGAATTACCGGAGGCTCAACGATGTCACCAAGAAGGACAGCTACCCCTTGCCACGAATAGATGACACCTTGGATACCCTTTCTGGAGCAAAATGGTTTTCCACCCTCGATGTGAAAAGTGGCTACTGGCAGGTACGGATCCATCTAGAAGACAAAGAAAAGACCGCTTTTTTCACAACTGGAAAGGGACTATGGCAGTTTAACGTTATGCCATTCGACTTGTCTACCCCTCTAGCCACCTTTGAGCGTTTAATGGAACGTGTGTTACAGGGTCTGACATGGTAAAGCTGCCTGGTGTACCTGGATGACGTCATCTTTGTGGGAAAGACGTTCGCTGAACATCGCGACAACTTGAGGGAGGTGTTTACACGACAGCACATTTTAACCTAAATTCAAAGAAATGTGCTATGTTCAAAGCTGAGGGGAAGTATTTGGGACATGTGATAATGTCAAATGGAGTAAAAACTGACCCGGAGAAAATCGAAGCCATGAAAAATTGGCCAAATCCCGCAGACAAACACCAGCTGAGGAGCTTTCTTGGTCTCGCTACATATTACCGGAGGTTCGTGAAAGATTTTGCCGGAATCGCAAAATGTCTGCACCAGCTAACTGAGAAGAGTAGACAATTTAAATAGTCAGGTGAGTGCGAAAGAAGTTTTCAACATCTAAAACAGCGACTTTGTGAGGCACCAATACTAGCTTACCCCACCCCTGGCAAGACATTTATTGTGGACGCGGATGCTAGTAACGTGGGCGTTGGAGCAATTCTGTCACAGATACACGATGGGCAGGAGAAAGTGGTAGGCTATTTTAGCAAAGTTCTATCGCGACCAGGGAGAAACTACTGTGTAACCAGACGAGACCTCCTCGCTTTGATACTGGCGACAAAACAGTTCCATAAATACCTGAATGGACAGAGATTCATCCTGCGTACCGATTACGCCGCTTTAAAAAGATTGCTACAGTTTAAAAATCAAGTAGCAAGATGGATCAAACGATTGCAGACTTACGACTTTGAAGTACAGCATCGCAAAGGATGCGTGAAAAGAGGCAAGGGACGAATGTATTTCTGTCTAGAGAATAAAAGCCGAACCTGTAGACGGTAGGAGTGCCGAAGAACTTCGTAATGCTGACATCGAGCCAATCTTTGCAAGCAAGCAATCTATGGAGAAACCAAACGCAAAAGACATCTCCGAAAGAAGCCCTGCTTTAAAGGGCCCAGCGGGACTCTCTCCTTTTGGAAGATGGTGTTTTGCGGAGAAAATGGGAAATGTTGGTGGAAGATGGCATTGAGAGTTAGTTTATTTTCAAAAGTGGAACTGTTAACAGCTCAAAGCGTTAGTAAAAAGTGATTGAAGATTAAATAAAAAGTATTGAATTATAAAAACGTATTTGAATTGTGAATAAGTGGAATAATTAAATTTGCTTTTATTTAAACTGAAAGACGTTGTGTTTCATAAAATAAAGAAATTTGTTTTATTTTGATTGAGTTTTATTTGTTGAACCCCAGGCCAAAACATCACATTAGTGTCAAAAATTGGGGATAAAACTCAGTAAAGTGCTAGAAAATTAAATAGTGACATTTTCTAAAACTGTTTCGGTGAATTGTGTTTCGGTTATATAAAATGGGTAGTAAATTAGAACAACTGACAACAGCTGAGTTGAAAGAAGAATTAGGAAGGGAGAGAAAGCACAGTAAGTATAGCCGATGAAATGCCTGCTTTCAAGAAGTTGCTTCTGTCGAAATTCGATACTCTGGAATGTTACTCGAAAAAACAAGAGAACCTTCTCGAAGAACAAAAGAACGTTCTCGAAAAACAACAAAACATTCTCGAAAGTAAATTCGACAAACAAAAGAATGAGCAGAAGAAGTCGTTGGAAATTCTCCAGCAGCAACTAAGCGAACAAAGGAACGTTCTCGAAGACCAAAGGAACGTTCCCAAAGACCAAAGGAACGTTATCGAAAGTAAATTCGACGAACAAGACTCTCCAGACTTCAAATAGTAGATCAGAAATTTGAAATTGAAATAGAAAGCTTAGAAGAAAAGTTCGGAAAGCAAGTAGAAAGTATAAAACAACAGTACAAACATCTGGCTAAGGAGGTTGATTCTCTGAGAAAGCAGAGACTTCGGGAATATTCGAGCGAAGGTCTACGACGAAAACAAATGCAGCCCCCTGTCTTCGATGGTCAAACACCATGGCCAATTTATAAGAAGAAGTTCGAAGCTGCCGCATTGACGAACAACTGGGACAACGAAAACAAGTCAATTGCTCTTACGCTTGCGCTCAGAGAAACAGCTGGCGAATTACTACACACCATTCCTGAAGACAAACATCATGATTATGATGCCATGGTCAGGGCAATCGAGATGAGGTTTGGCGAGGACCACATGCAGCAAGTTTATCGAGTCCAGTTGCTCCCAAGTCTCCAGGCAAGAGGTGAAACGCTACAACAATTGCAAGCTGACATCGAACGCTTGGCGAATTTGTCTTATCCTAATACCAGCAGGAAAATCATAAACAAACTGGCAACCGATGCGTTCACTAATGCCATTGAAGATGTAAAACTACAAATGGCTGTAAGAATGGCAGGTAAGAAAACGTTCGCTGAGGCTTTAGCATTTGCCCTGACAATGGAAGCACCACACCAAGCTTCGCAAGGTAGCCATCGCGTCAGGGAAATGGCTACGCTAGAGTGCTCATGTCAACGCGTCGACATTGAAAGACAAAACCCGAACACTGCTCGAGGTCAAATGAGATACCGGAATTGCAAGAAGCTAGGACACCTACAACGACAATGCAGATCTCCACCTAGACAGGTAAGCTGCCCACATTGCGCAAGGAGGAGGCAGAATAACGAAGCATCTGGCAGGAATAACACTCACACTGCTGTCAAAGCTTCTGATCAACAGCAGGGGGAAAACGCCTAAGAACCAACTTCGCGGGGCTAAAGTTGGTTGATGGAATCAACGCCCCCAGGATCATCATACAAGTTTTGCAAACTACACGCTGCAGCAAGAGCCTGACAGTGGAGACAGTCATCAGAAACCTAAAATGTGTTGCCACTATCGACACGGGGGCCACAGCCTCCATAATCAGAAAAGACCTTGTGTAGACGTCCTGGCTACATAACACCAGCTGCTACACTCTGAAGACAGCTACCGGAGAAGCAGCAAAAGTATACGGGGAGGTATTTCTAAAGATACAACTGGCAGGGTTGACCTTCTCACATGCATTCTTGGTAGCCGATATAGCAAGTGTTAAGGTATCGAACCGTTGAGATACCTATGGTATACGGAAACGAGAACGCTGTTAATCTTCGGGCGGTTATAAGCAGAGTGAAGTCCTTCCACAATCTTCAGAGACAGTTCTTTGGCCGTATTTGGAGGGTGATCCTGGGAACCACCGATTCTATTTCGTTGAAGAAGATGATAAAAAAGACTTTCCAAGCTATATCGCTGGAAAAAATTTAGTAGAACCAAAGAAAAACATGGTTCCGGTAAGGCTGATAAATCCGAAAAAACACTCCGTCAAGCTCAGACAAAAAGAGGTGATTGGAAGATGCGTACCCATTGCAGCCATATCGACAACATCTGGGAGTGAATCTGCGAGTCCGGCAACGAAATTGGCTGAGGTATTTAATGCTATCGTCGGAAACTGTGAGCTAAATCAGGAGCAGAAAACCATAGCCGAAAATCTCATTAGCGAGTTTGGTGATATATTTGCATTGCAGGATGCCTATGGTCGAACACACCTAGTACAGCACCGCATTGACATCGGCAGTTGCGGCGATAGCAGACCGATCCGACAACCAGCTAGAAGACTTCCATTGGCAAAACAGGCGGTAGTCGATGGGATGATATTGACCATGGAAAAAGACGATCTAATCGATAACTCAAAAAGTCCGTGGGCATCACCCGTTGTACTAGTAAAAAAGATGGACGGCAGCGCTCGATTCTGCGTAAATTACCGGAGGCTCAACGATGTCACGATGCCAAGATTAGATGACACCTGGGATACCATTTCTGGAGCAAAATGGTTTTCCACCCTCGATCGGATAAGTGGCTACTGGCAGGTACGGACACCTACAACGACAATGCAGATCTCCACCTAGACAGGTAAGCTGCCCACATTGCGCAAGGAGGAGGCAGAATGACGAAGCATCTGGCAGGAATAACACTCACACTGCTGTCAAAGCTTCTGATCAACAGCAGGGGGAAACGCCTAAGAACCAACTTCGCGGAGCTAAAGTTTTTTTTTTTTTTAACTTTTATAATTAACGCGCGCACAAGGGGCTATTTGTTTCCCTTTTAATGTAGAACACACTGCGCGGGCATTAGAAAGATAGGGAGGGGAGAGATAGGAGGTGTCGATTAACATTGGATTTGAATGTTTGTAGATCAAAATGGCCGGGTAAACTATTCCAAATTCGTGTTTTTTGGCTTAAAAAAGAATCCCTATATTTCACGGTACATCCGAAATTGGGCTCAAGGGTGAACTGATGGGCATTCCTTGCGAGAAGAGTATTACGGGAGAAACTTTTAAGGGGAGGAATGCAGCTGGCTACTTCGAGTGAACATTTTTTATAAAAGAACCGATTAAATAAGGAAAGACATGAAATATTGCGTCGGTGTTCGAGAGGGGCAATTATTATCGATTCTGCGTGAATTACCGGAGGCTCAACGATGTCACCAAGAAGGACAGCTACCCCTTGCCACGAATAGATGACACCTTGGATACCCTTTCTGGAGCAAAATGGTTTTCCACCCTCGATGTGAAAAGTGGCTACTGGCAGGTACGGATCCATCTAGAAGACAAAGAAAAGACCGCTTTTTTCACAACTGGAAAGGGACTATGGCAGTTTAACGTTATGCCATTCGACTTGTCTACCCCTCTAGCCACCTTTGAGCGTTTAATGGAACGTGTGTTACAGGGTCTGACATGGTAAAGCTGCCTGGTGTACCTGGATGACGTCATCTTTGTGGGAAAGACGTTCGCTGAACATCGCGACAACTTGAGGGAGGTGTTTACACGACAGCACATTTTAACCTAAATTCAAAGAAATGTGCTATGTTCAAAGCTGAGGGGAAGTATTTGGGACATGTGATAATGTCAAATGGAGTAAAAACTGACCCGGAGAAAATCGAAGCCATGAAAAATTGGCCAAATCCCGCAGACAAACACCAGCTGAGGAGCTTTCTTGGTCTCGCTACATATTACCGGAGGTTCGTGAAAGATTTTGCCGGAATCGCAAAATGTCTGCACCAGCTAACTGAGAAGAGTAGACAATTTAAATAGTCAGGTGAGTGCGAAAGAAGTTTTCAACATCTAAAACAGCGACTTTGTGAGGCACCAATACTAGCTTACCCCACCCCTGGCAAGACATTTATTGTGGACGCGGATGCTAGTAACGTGGGCGTTGGAGCAATTCTGTCACAGATACACGATGGGCAGGAGAAAGTGGTAGGCTATTTTAGCAAAGTTCTATCGCGACCAGGGAGAAACTACTGTGTAACCAGACGAGACCTCCTCGCTTTGATACTGGCGACAAAACAGTTCCATAAATACCTGAATGGACAGAGATTCATCCTGCGTACCGATTACGCCGCTTTAAAAAGATTGCTACAGTTTAAAAATCAAGTAGCAAGATGGATCAAACGATTGCAGACTTACGACTTTGAAGTACAGCATCGCAAAGGATGCGTGAAAAGAGGCAAGGGACGAATGTATTTCTGTCTAGAGAATAAAAGCCGAACCTGTAGACGGTAGGAGTGCCGAAGAACTTCGTAATGCTGACATCGAGCCAATCTTTGCAAGCAAGCAATCTATGGAGAAACCAAACGCAAAAGACATCTCCGAAAGAAGCCCTGCTTTAAAGGGCCCAGCGGGACTCTCTCCTTTTGGAAGATGGTGTTTTGCGGAGAAAATGGGAAATGTTGGTGGAAGATGGCATTGAGAGTTAGTTTATTTTCAAAAGTGGAACTGTTAACAGCTCAAAGCGTTAGTAAAAAGTGATTGAAGATTAAATAAAAAGTATTGAATTATAAAAACGTATTTGAATTGTGAATAAGTGGAATAATTAAATTTGCTTTTATTTAAACTGAAAGACGTTGTGTTTCATAAAATAAAGAAATTTGTTTTATTTTGATTGAGTTTTATTTGTTGAACCCCAGGCCAAAACATCACATTAGTGTCAAAAATTGGGGATAAAACTCAGTAAAGTGCTAGAAAATTAAATAGTGACATTTTCTAAAACAGTTTCGGTGAATTGTGTTTCGGTTATATAAAATGGGTAGTAAATTAGAACAACTGACAACAGCTGAGTTGAAAGAAGAATTAGGAAGGGAGAGAAAGCACAGTAAGTATAGCCGATGAAATGCCTGCTTTCAAGAAGTTGCTTCTGTCGAAATTCGATACTCTGGAATGTTACTCGAAAAAACAAGAGAACCTTCTCGAAGAACAAAAGAACGTTCTCGAAAAACAACAAAACATTCTCGAAAGTAAATTCGACAAACAAAAGAATGAGCAGAAGAGGTCGTTGGAAATTCTCCAGCAGCAACTAAGCGAACAAAGGAACGTTCTCGAAGACCAAAGGAACGTTCCCAAAGACCAAAGGAACGTTATCGAAAGTAAATTCGACGAACAAGACTCTCCAGACTTCAAATAGTAGATCAGAAATTTGAAATTGAAATAGAAAGCTTAGAAGAAAAGTTCGGAAAGCAAGTAGAAAGTATAAAACAACAGTACAAACATCTGGCTAAGGAGGTTGATTCTCTGAGAAAGCAGAGACTTCGGGAATATTCGAGCGAAGGTCTACGACGAAAACAAATGCAGCCCCCTGTCTTCGATGGTCAAACACCATGGCCAATTTATAAGAAGAAGTTCGAAGCTGCCGCATTGACGAACAACTGGGACAACGAAAACAAGTCAATTGCTCTTACGCTTGCGCTCAGAGAAACAGCTGGCGAATTACTACACACCATTCCTGAAGACAAACATCATGATTATGATGCCATGGTCAGGGCAATCGAGATGAGGTTTGGCGAGGACCACATGCAGCAAGTTTATCGAGTCCAGTTGCTCCCAAGTCTCCAGGCAAGAGGTGAAACGCTACAACAATTGCAAGCTGACATCGAACGCTTGGCGAATTTGTCTTATCCTAATACCAGCAGGAAAATCATAAACAAACTGGCAACCGATGCGTTCACTAATGCCATTGAAGATGTAAAACTACAAATGGCTGTAAGAATGGCAGGTAAGAAAACGTTCGCTGAGGCTTTAGCATTTGCCCTGACAATGGAAGCACCACACCAAGCTTCGCAAGGTAGCCATCGCGTCAGGGAAATGGCTACGCTAGAGTGCTCATGTCAACGCGTCGACATTGAAAGACAAAACCCGAACACTGCTCGAGGTCAAATGAGATACCGGAATTGCAAGAAGCTAGGACACCTACAACGACAATGCAGATCTCCACCTAGACAGGTAAGCTGCCCACATTGCGCAAGGAGGAGGCAGAATAACGAAGCATCTGGCAGGAATAACACTCACACTGCTGTCAAAGCTTCTGATCAACAGCAGGGGGAAAACGCCTAAGAACCAACTTCGCGGGGCTAAAGTTGGTTGATGGAATCAACGCCCCCAGGATCATCATACAAGTTTTGCAAACTACACGCTGCAGCAAGAGCCTGACAGTGGAGACAGTCATCAGAAACCTAAAATGTGTTGCCACTATCGACACGGGGGCCACAGCCTCCATAATCAGAAAAGACCTTGTGTAGACGTCCTGGCTACATAACACCAGCTGCTACACTCTGAAGACAGCTACCGGAGAAGCAGCAAAAGTATACGGGGAGGTATTTCTAAAGATACAACTGGCAGGGTTGACCTTCTCACATGCATTCTTGGTAGCCGATATAGCAAGTGTTAAGGTATCGAACCGTTGAGATACCTATGGTATACGGAAACGAGAACGCTGTTAATCTTCGGGCGGTTATAAGCAGAGTGAAGTCCTTCCACAATCTTCAGAGACAGTTCTTTGGCCGTATTTGGAGGGTGATCCTGGGAACCACCGATTCTATTTCGTTGAAGAAGATGATAAAAAAGACTTTCCAAGCTATATCGCTGGAAAAAATTTAGTAGAACCAAAGAAAAACATGGTTCCGGTAAGGCTGATAAATCCGAAAAAACACTCCGTCAAGCTCAGACAAAAAGAGGTGATTGGAAGATGCGTACCCATTGCAGCCATATCGACAACATCTGGGAGTGAATCTGCGAGTCCGGCAACGAAATTGGCTGAGGTATTTAATGCTATCGTCGGAAACTGTGAGCTAAATCAGGAGCAGAAAACCATAGCCGAAAATCTCATTAGCGAGTTTGGTGATATATTTGCATTGCAGGATGCCTATGGTCGAACACACCTAGTACAGCACCGCATTGACATCGGCAGTTGCGGCGATAGCAGACCGATCCGACAACCAGCTAGAAGACTTCCATTGGCAAAACAGGCGGTAGTCGATGGGATGATATTGACCATGGAAAAAGACGATCTAATCGATAACTCAAAAAGTCCGTGGGCATCACCCGTTGTACTAGTAAAAAAGATGGACGGCAGCGCTCGATTCTGCGTAAATTACCGGAGGCTCAACGATGTCACGATGCCAAGATTAGATGACACCTGGGATACCATTTCTGGAGCAAAATGGTTTTCCACCCTCGATCGGATAAGTGGCTACTGGCAGGTACGGATCCATCTAGAAGACAAAGAAAAGACCGCTTTCACAACTGGAAATGGACTATGGCAGTTTACCGTTATGCCATTCGGCTTGTCTACCCCTCCAGCCACCTTTGAGCGTTTAATGGAACGTGTGTTACAGGGTCTGACATGGTAAAGCTGCATGGTGTACTTGGATGAAGTCATCGTTGTGGGAAAGACGTTCGCTGAGGGGAAGTATTTGGGACATGTGATATCGTCAAATGGAGTAAAAACTGACCCGGAGAAAATCGAAGCCATGAAAAATTGGCCAAATGCCTCAGACAAACACCAGCTGAGGAGCTTTCTTGGTCTCGCCACATATTACCGGAGGTTCGTAAGGATTTGCCCGGAATCGCAAAATGTCTGCACCAGCTAACTGAGAAGGGTAGACAAATTAAATGGTCAGGTGAGTGCGAAAGAAGCTTTCAACATCTAAAACATCGACTTTGTGAGGCACCAATACTAGCTTACCCCACCCCTGGCAAGACATTTATTGTGAACGCGGATGCTAGTAACGTGGGTGTTGGAGCAGTTCTGTCACAGATACACAATGGGCAGGAGAAAGTGGTAGGCTGCTTCAGCAAAGTTCTATCGCGACCAGAGAGAAACTACTGTGTAACCAGACGAGAACTCCTTGATCTAATACTGGCGACAAAACAGTTCCATAAATGCCTGAATGGACAGAGATTCATCCTGCGTACCGATCACGCCGCTTTAAAATGGTAGCAATCAAAAATCCTGAGGGTCAAGTAGCAAGATGGATCAAACGATTGCAGACTTACGACTTTGAAGTACAGCATCGCAAAGGATGCGCGAAAAGAGGCAAGGGGCGAATGTATTTCTGTCTAGAGAATAAGAGCCGAACCTGTAGACGGTTGGAGTGCCGAAGAACTTCGTAATGCCCAAAAAGAAGACCCTGACATCGAGCCAATCCTTGCAAGCAAGGAATCTATGGAGAAACCAAACGCAAAAGACATCTCCGAAAGAAGCCCTGCTTTAAAGGGCCCAGCTGGACTCTCTCCTTTTGGAAGATGGTGTTTTGCGGAGAAAATGGGAAATGTTGGTGGAAGATTATTTAAGACGCAGCTTGTGGTTCCACGATCGAAAGTAGAGGAGATCCTACGAGAAATGCATGATGGAGTATCCGTGGGCACTTGGGAATCAACAAAACACTGGAAAAGGTACGGGAACGCTTTTATTGGCTAAGCGCAAGAATCGATGTAGAAAGCTGATGTCGAAAGTGCACAACATGCGCGGCTAGCAAGGGACCCAAAGTCAAAACACGAGGTAAAATGCACCAGTACAACGTGAGCGCCCCGTTTGAAAGAATCGTCGTTGACATCACAGGCCCGTTCCCGGAAACGGGAGACTCGAATTAGTACCGAAAGCATAGATTGTGCCAGAACCAGACGTAAGCTTCCAGAAGCTTGTAAATTTGTATAAATACAACAGTAAATGGCATTGAGATTTAGTTTATTTTCGAAAGTGGAACTGTTAACAGTTCGAAGCGTTAGTAAAAAGTGATTGAATTGAGATCAAATAAAAAGTGTTGAATTATAAAAATGTATTTGAATTGTGAATAAGTGGAATAATTAAATTTGCTGTTATTCAAACTGAAAGACGTTGTGTTTCATAAAATAAAGAGATTTGTTGTATTATTTTGGAATTTTGATTGAGTTTTATTTGTCGAATCCCAGGCCAAAATATCACATTAGTGTCAAAAATTGGGGATAAAACTCAGTAAAGTGCTAGAAAATTCCATAGTGACATTTTCTAAAACAGTTTCGGTGAATTGTGCTTTGGTTATATAAAATGGGTAGTAAATTCGAACAACTGACAACAGCTGAGTTGAAAGAAGAATAAGGAAAAAGAAATCTTCAAAGTTCGGGGCTAAAAAAGGAAATATTGCTCCGACTTCAGAATGCTATCACTCAGAATGGTGGAGACCCCGATACCATGTTGTTCGATGTTGAAGTACAAGGGAGAGAAAGCACAGTAAGTACAGCCGATGAAATGCCTGCTTTCATGAAGTTGCTTCTGTCAAAATTCGATGCTCTGGAAAGTTCCTCGAAAAAACAAGAGAACGTTCTTGAAGAACAACAAAACATTCTCGAAAGTAAATTCGACAAACAAAAGAATGAGCAGAAGAAGTCGTCGCCCCCTGTCTTCGATGGTCAAACATCATTGCCAATTTATAAGAGGCAGTTCGAAGCTGCCGCACTGACGAACAACCGGGACAACGAAAACAAGTCAATTGCTCTTACGCTTGCGCTCAGAGCAACATCTGCCGAATTGCTGCAGACCATTCCTGAAGACAAACATCATGATTGTGATGCCATGGTCAAGGCAATCGAGATGAGTTTTGGCGAGGACCACATGCAGCAAGTTTATCGAGTCCAGTTGCGCCCAAGGCTCCAGGCAAGAGGTGAAACGCTACAACAATTGCAAGCTGACATCGAGCGCTTGGCGAATTTGTCTTATTCTAATACCAGCAGGGAAATCATAAACAAACTGGCAACAGATGCGTTCACTAATGCCATTGCAGATGGAAAACTACAAATGGCTGTAAGAATGGCAGGTAAGAAAACGTTCGCTGAGGCTTTAGCATTTGCCCTGACAATGGAAGCACTACACCAAGCTTCACAAGGTAGCCATCGCGTCAGGGAAATGGCTACGCTAGAGTGCTCATGTCAACGCGTCGACATTGAAAGACAAAACCCGAACACTGCTCGAGGTCAAATGAGATGCCGGAATTGCAAGAAGCTAGGACACCTACAAGAACAATGCAGATCTCCACCTAGATAGGTAAGCTGCCCACATTGCGCAAGGAGGAGGCAGAATGACGAAGCATCTGGCAGGAATAACACTCACACTGCTGTCAAAGTTTCTGATCAACAGCAGGGGGAAAACGCCTAAGAACCAACTTCGCGGGGCTAAAGTTGGTTGATGGAATCGACGCCTCCAGGACCATCATCAAAGTTTCGCAAACTACACGCTGCAGCAAGAGCCTGACAGTGGAGACAGTCATCAGAAACCGATGAATGTGTTGCCACTATCGACACGGGGGCCACAGCCTCCATAATCAGAAGAGACCTTGTTTAGACGTCCTGGCTACATAACACCAGCTGCTACAATCTGAAGACAGCTACCGGAGAAGCAGCAAAAGTATACGGGGAGGTATTTCTAAAGATACAACTGGCAGGTTTGAATTTCTCACCTGCATTCTTGGTAGCCGATATATGCGACGAATGCTTCATAGGAGTGGATTTCATGAAGGCACATGAGAATAATAACAATATTAACATATAAATCTTACAATCTAGAATACTTATTCTAACTTCAAGCTATACGGTAGATTAAGGGATTAGTGGAAAGGGGTGTAGAGGTTTCTTCTGAGGAATGATAAACTGGAGGAGAAGTCGAGGATATGCTGAGCACTATTAGCTAGGCCTAACATTCTTGTGACGGGGTTGAAGTGGCCATAGTTGGTGCGGTGGGAAGGGAGGTGGAAGAAAGGAATGGACCTAAGGTTACGCGGATTGGTGTTAAGGTGGATTGATTCGAGGAGCGCTGGAGAATCAATGGTACCAGTGAGAAGTTAATGGACAAAAAGTATATCGGCCACAGCGTGACGTTTTGCAAGGGTGTGTAGGTCAATTAGTTGCAAACGATCTTTGTAAGGGGGTAAGATAAGTGTATTTGACCAAGGAAGGCTACGTAAAGCAAATCGGAGAAACCTTCGCTGCACAGCTTCTATTCTAAGAGAGTGAGTGGATTGATAGGGAGACCAAACTTCACTGGCATACTCGAGAATAGGTCTGACGTATGTAGTGTAGAGGGATTTAGTAACATAGGGATTGGAAAATTCTTTAGACCAGCGCTTGATGAATCCAAGGGAAGAGTTCGCTTTAGCAATCATTTGATCATAGTGGGCGCGAAAATTGAGTTCACGATCACAAATAATCCCAAGATCGCCATCTATTCGCGCGAGACAACAGGAACAGATACATTGCTAAAGTGATAAGTTCGAGGGAGTGAGGGCTGGCGTTTACGGGAAAAAGTCATTGATTGGCATTTACTAGCATTTAGTTCCAAAAAAATTTTGTTACACCAACTATGGAAGGAATTCAAGTCTTGTTGAAGTTGGGATGGATCAAAAGGGGAAGAGATTACTTTCATAATTTTTATGTCATCGGCATAAATGGATAAGTCAGAGAAGTTTATAATGCTACCAACATCGTTAATAGCTAGCACAAATAAGAGCGGCCCAAGGTGACTGCCCTGAGGAACACCAGAAGTTGCTAAGATTGGATTGGACACTGCGCATCTGAACACGACTCTGTAAGTACGGTTTAAAAGGTAGGAAATAACCCATTTGATAAATAGAGGTGGAAAACCAGTAGAAAACATCCATTGATATCTTGATGGGATTGAAATTTTAAAGATGGAAGGACTTATTCGCCGGGGTTGAACTTAAATCGGCACAAACAAAATTTGCGAATCCAGGCATCGTCAACATTTTTTGGGGTGTTACTTATAAAAAAGAGATCATGTTCATTGTGAATTTTTAATTTATTTAGTCTATTGTTCCAGTCGTTGAGAGTCCAAGTGGAGCCTAGGCGTTGGATAGTAGGCGTAGACGGAGCTATGTTTGGCGAAGTATTTGAAGTATTTATAAGAAATGAGCCAAATTCATTTTGACTTTTTAATTTGCTCAGCCTATTATTCCATTAATTAAGAGTCCAGGTTGTGCCTAGGCGTTGGAAAGTAGACGCAGACGAAGCGGTAGTTTCAGTGCGGTGAGAAGAAGAAGAGCTACAGTTGTTGACGTTAGACATGGGCGTATTTTCCAGGCAGCTAGATCTAGTTGAGCAATGGTCATCCATAGGAGGGGTATAAGAAAGGATACGAGAAAGCGTTGAATTTTGATTAGATTTGATGATTTCGTCGAGTATAGATATGTTACTATAGTTGAGCTCAATAGGTTGAATGTTTGCCGGAATATCGTCGATCTTACAGGAGGTAATTTTGAAAGGAAAATCGCGTTGCCGTAAGTTCGTTGCTGACATCATTGACCTTAGAGATTAACTCGTGCAGGATAGAGGTAATATGAGATGATGCTAATCACACGGATTTCGAGGAGCTTTGTAAATTAATATCAAAGTCAGACCGGATAGTTTTAATGTGATCGTAAATGTTATCAAGGGGATACGAATTGAGAACGGACTGGAGTAGAACGAAGCACTTCATTTATATTGTCAAAACGGCAGTGGGTGTGGTCGGCCCGCGAAGAAAGTCGTTTTTTCAAAAAAAGTTTGTTTAGAAATAAAACTATTGCCGAGAGTTTCGATAGCGCTGTTTAGAGTTTCGATACTCTTCGAAAAATCATCAAAGGATCAAATGTGGCTAGTATACTCTTATTAAAATGATTATTATCGGCTATCATGGAGTTTGTTGAGTCACTTACACATTTAACGGCAAGAAGGACGTGGGAAAGAGAGATATTTTTACACTCGTCACAAAGAAAGACAAAATGGTTTAAATAATCTTTAAGATAACCACAGGATCGTTTGGTAAGCCCGATACATAGGGGAGGATATGTTTTACCACAGAGACCACGACAAGGTACGCGTTCGGTGTATTTGCTGTCGAGAATACAAACTACTGAGTCGCTCGGATTGTTTTCCATTGTTAGTTGGTCGAAAAGTGATGTGGTGAGATGAGTGATGACAGTTGACAGTTGACAGTGTATGATTGATGGGTAAATATGCAAATAAAAACACCCAAAAACAAAAATAATAGAGGTGTAGTATCTGAAATGAATTGCTTGGCAGAACAATACTAAAAAGAACTCACCCAGAAGGTAAGACTGAAAGCTTTTGCTGTTGGCCGTCGAGATAGATGTATGCAAAGTGCAATTCAGTCGGCAATGAAAGGCTGGATTAAAGATGAAGCGGCGAAAATATAGCGATTGGCATTAGGTTGAATAAAACTGTTGTATCATGTAAGTGTAAACAAAGTTGGGATACAGTGTAGCTTCAATTGTGTTCTCTTTGTTGTGGCACGCTTATTTCAGCATTCATTGTTTGAAACATTAAGGTTCACTTTTACTCATTTAAAATGAAATATTAGTAAAAACTGAAGTTACATGCTTGTAATGCACGAATAAAACTATAACTTTATATTTGTTTAGCAATTAGGGAATACGTTTTTCACTGTTTCACTACTGGCCACAAAATTAAACTACTCTCTAATGTAAAAGTAATGTTCAACTCATTTTCACTATTTTTAGAAAATATGTAATGGGCGTTTTAAGTGAGCGACACAAAATAGAAATGGGCGTTTAAAGTGAGCGACACAAAAAATATATTTTTAATAGAAAAGGGAGTTGGCAGCCCTAAACTTTTGAATGTCAGAGTTTTGATTAGTGTTAATTATAGATTTTACTCAATAACTTTGTAGATAAGAGTCGCACAATAAGTTATGACCACTTTTTGAAAACTCCATTCACTGTTTTCCAAAAGTCAATTAAAATAGTATGTAGAACTAATATCAATTTCTAAATAGTTAAGAGGTGAGAGGATGAGTTAAAGTAACTGTATTGTTTATGAATTATATGTGGATTTCACTGATATTAATTTAATTGTGTAATTTGCACAATAGCACTATATATCAATGATATTTTAATGTTTTTCAGTTCACAAATAGTTTATTTGTAGTTTAAAAGCAAATTTAATGATTGTTTATAAAAGAAAAAAGATAAAAAATTAAGAGCACAATTAGAAGGCTTAAAGACACGATAGGGTTACCACCTGTAGGTGTAACCAATCGAGATTATCATAGATCCTCGAATGCAAGTGTTAAGGTATCGAACCGTTGAGATACCTATGGTATACGGAAAGGAGAACGCTGTTAATCTTCGGGCGGTTATAAGCAGAGTGAAGTCCTTCCACCATCTTAAGAGACAGTTCTTTATACGCGTGGAGCAAAATGGTTTTCCACCCTCGATCTGAAAAGTGGCTACTGGCAGGTACGGATCCATCTAGAAGACAAAGAAAAGACCGCTTTCACAACTGGAAATGGACTATGGCAGTTTACCGTTATGCCATTCGGCTTGTCTACCCCTCCAGCCACCTTTGAGCGTTTAATGGAACGTGTGTTACAGGGTCTGACATGGTAAACCTGCCTGGTATACTTGGATGACGTCATCGTTGTGGGAAAGACGTTCGCTGAACATCGCGACAAATTGAGGGAGGTGTTTACACGACAGTACATTTTAACCGTAATTCAAAGAAATGTGCTCTGTTCAAAGCTGAGGGGAAGTATTTGGGACATGTGATATCGTCAAATGGAGTAAAAACTGACCCGGAGAAAATCGAACAAATTGGGCAAATCTCGCAGACAAACACCAGCTGAGGAGCTTTCTCGGTCTCGCCACATATTACCGGAGGTTCGTAAGGATTTGCCCGGAATCGCAAAATGTCTGCACCAGCTAACTGAGAAGGGTAGACAATTTAAATGGTCAGGTGAGTGCGAAAGAAGCTTTCAACATCTAAAACAGCGACTTTGTGAGGCACCAATACTAGCTTACCCCACCTCTGGCAAGACATTTATTGTGGACGCGGATGCTAGTAACGTGGGCGTTGGAGCAGTTCTGTCACAGATACACGATGGGCAGGAGAAAGTGGTAGGCTATTTCAGCAAAGTTCTATCGCGACCAGAGAGAAACTACTGTGTAACCAGAGGAGAACTCCTTGCTCTGATACTGGCGACAAAACAGTTCCATAAATACCTGAATGGACAGAGATTAATCCTGCGTACCGATCACGCCGCTTTAAAATGATTGCTACAGTTCAAAAATCCTGAGGGTCAAGTAGCAAGATGGATCAAACGATTGCAGACTTGACTTTGAAGTACAGCATCGCAAAGGATGCGCGAAAAGAGGCAAGGGACGAAGGTATTTCTGTCTAGAGAATAAGAGCCGAACCTGTAGACGGTTGGAGTGCCGAAGAACTTCGTAATGCCCAAAAAGAAGACCCTGACATCGATCCAATCCTTGCAAGCAAGGAATCTATGGAGAAACCAAACGCAAAAGACATCTCCGAAAGAAGCCCTGCTTTAAAGGGCGCAGTGGGACTCTCTCCTTGTGGAAGATGGTGTTTTTCGGAGAAAATGGGAAATGCTGGTGGAAGATCCTTTAAGATGCAGCTTCTGGTTCCACGATCGAAAGTAGAGGAGATCCTACGAGAAATGCATGATGGAGTATCCGGTCGGCACTTGGGAATCAACAAAACACTGGAAAAGGTACGGGAACGCTTTTATTGGCTAAGCGCAAGAATCGATGTAGAAAGCTGGTGTCGAAAGTGCACAACATGCGCGGCTAGCAAGGGACCCAAAGTCAAAACACGAGGTAAAATGCACCAGTACAATGTGAGCGCCCCGTTTGAAAGAATCGTCGTTTACATCACAGGCCCGTTCCCGGAAACGGGAGACTCGAATTAGTACCGAAAGCTTAGATTGTGCCAGAACCAGACAGAAGCTTCCAGAAGCTTGTAAATTTATATAAATACAACAGTAGATGGCATTGAGAGTTAGTTTATTTTCGAAAGTGGAACTGTTAACAGTTCGAAGCGTTAGTAAAAAGTAATTGAATTGAGATCAAATAAAAAGTGTTGAATTATAAAAACGTATTTGAATTGTGAATAAGTGGAATAATTAAATTTGCTGTTATTTAAACTGAAAGACGTTGTGTTTCATAAAATAAAGAGATTTGTTGTATTATTTTGGAATTTTGATTGAGTTTTATTTGTCGAACCCCAGGCCAAAATATCACATTAGTGTCAAAAATTGGGAATAAAACTCAGTAAAGTGCTAGAAAATTCCATAGTGACATTTTCTAAAACAGTTTCGGTGAATTGTGCTTCGGTTATATAAAATGGGTAGTAAATTCGAACAACTGACAACAGCTGAGTTGAAAGAAGAATTAGGAAAAAGAAATCTTCAAAGTTCGGGGCTAAAAAAGGAAATATTGCTCCGACTTCAGAATGCTATCACTCAGAATGGTGGAGACCCCGATACCATGTTGTTCGATGTTGAAGTACAAGGGAGAGCAAGCACAGTAAGTACAGCCGATGAAATGCCTGCTTTCAAGAAGTTGCTTCTGTCGAAATTCGATGCTCTGGAATGTTCCTCGAAAAAACAAGAGAACGTTCTCGAAGAACAAAAGAACGTTCTCGAAAAACAACAAAACATTCTCGAAAGTAAATTCGAAAAAAAAAGAATGAGCAGAAAAAGTCGTTGGAAATTCTCCAGCAGCAAATAAGCGAACAAAGGAACGTTCTCGAAGACCAAAGGAACGTTCCCAAAGACCAAAGGAACGTTATCGAAAGTAAATTCGACGAACAAGACTCTCCAGACTTCAAATAGTAGATCAGAAATTTGAAATTGAAATAGAAAGCTTAGAAGAAAAGTTCGGAAAGCAAGTAGAAAGTATAAAACAACAGTACAAACATCTGGCTAAGGAGGTTGATTCTCTGAAAAGGCAGAACCTTCGCGAATATTCGAGCGAAGGTCTACGACGAAAAGAAATGCAGCCCCCTGTCTTCGATGGTCAAACATCATTGCCAATTTATAAGAGGCAGTTCGAAGCTGCCGCATTGACGAACAACCGGGACAACGAAAACAAGTCAATTGCTCTTACGCTTGCGCTCAGAGCAACAGCTGCCGAATTGCTGCAGACCATTCCTGAAGACAAACATCATGATTATGATGCCATGGTCAAGGCAATCGAGATGAGTTTTGGCGAGGACCACATGCAGCAAGTTTATCGAGTCCAGTTGCGCCCAAGGCTCCAGGCAAGAGGTGAAACGCTACAACAATTGCAAGCTGACATCGAGCGCTTGGCGAATTTGTCTTATCCTAATACCAGCAGGGAAATCATAAACGAACTGGCAACCGATGCGTTCACTAATGCCATTGCAGATGAAAAACTACAAATGGCTGTAAGAATGGCAGGTAAGAAAACGTTCGCTGAGGCTTTAGCATTTGCCCTGACAATGGAAGCACCACACCAAGCTTCGCAAGGTAGCCATCGCGTCAGGGAAATGGCTACGCTAGAGTGCTCATGTCAACGCGTCGACATTGAAAGACAAAACCCGAACACTGCTCGAGGTCAAATGAGATACCGGAATTGCAAGAAGCTAGGACACCTACAACGACAATGCAGATCTCTAGCTAGACAGGTAAGCTGCCCACATCGGCTGCGGATTCCTTTTTTTTTTTTTTTGGAAAATTCAACTGAGCTACGGATAGCTTTCCCAAAAAAATACGGCTATTATATCTAGGCAATGAACATAAAGGTGAGCCTAGCGACACCGAAACACCTAAGCACATTCCCACAAGTTTGCATACAAATCCCGGGGTTGACACGACTGGAAATCACTGGTGTCATTTAAGAAAGATCAAGTTCCAATACCATCGCGGAAGAAAGACAGGAGCAAAAACTCATGGATCAAACAAATGCAATGATATGTATCTGTATTTAGTTGGCGTCAGACATGGAACAATTCAAAACCGGGAGACATGCTGACATTTTCTGAGAACAACCCGTCTGAGAATTGGCAAAATTTTGGTCCCAGTCGAGGTAATAAAACAATCGTTGGTTAAAGAAGAAGCAGATGAGCATTTTATGGCTTTTTACTTACCTTATTGATTTAATATTTTCAAAAAAAACCAGTGGAAAAAATGTCAGATCTCGTATTTAAATACAGGTTTAATTAAGGTTTTATTTTTTATATTTAATTTTTTTTTATAATAATAAGAAATTCTCAAAGAAGAATATTTAATAATTTAATAATTATATAGTAATGATTATTTTTTCTTATTTATAGATATATTTGTAATTAAATATTTTGGGTTGCAATACTTTTTTTTTGTTTAAATTGTCTTAAATCGCTTCTTCAACTTTTATTTAGAAAGTATATCTTATTAAATTTTCCGATTTCATCTATTTTATATTCTTATTAAAACTTCCTTTCCTGATTTTTTTCTATGTAATGTCGACCTACTGTTTTTACTATTGAACAGATTTTACTTTAAGTAAACTCATTTTACTTGTTCAGTTGTTGTGGGTGGTTTTTCACTTGAATAAAAAAAAATATACCATTATAATTTTAAAACAAACTGCTTATTACAAAAATTATTCTACTTTTTTTTCTTTTTGATATGGTTATATTTTTAACTTGTATTTTTTGTGGTATTATTTACGTTTGTGTATATGTACATACATTTTTTATGAATATATATCACGGTTTTATTTATGTAACTTAATTATGTCTATGTATCTAAAACGATTGTACTTGATTAAAAATATTAACTAACGTCTGTATCAAGTACTCTAACAAAATAAAGATTATTTATAACAAAATGTGTAAAATATTAAGCTGTATATATAATAATAGATCGATAATATCTGGAAGTATAAAAAGAGATTTTTTCAATTTATATTTTCTTATATTGAGGTGTAAGATTTGGAAGGAGATATTGAAGTTTATTTTTCTACTTACATATTTGTTTTTACTATATATACAAACAAATTTGATAACATTTTGATTTTGCATATTGTTACTTATCAATGAATTTACGTATTATTATTTTGAAATATTTGTATTTACAGATACATTAAAAAGTTTCAAAACCATAAACAACAAAACTACGAGACCAAACGAAAATTCCTTGGTGTGCTTCATCGTCAATATCGTCAATATTTAAATCAGCACCTTTTTTCAAACAAATATTCATTCAATTCAAATAAGTACTAGAAAATCTTTACTTACAATAGTGAATATTTATTTTTGTTTTTTTTTATAATTTTTGGACGAAGTTGTTAGCAAAATGAGATGTACCAATCATTTTCTGCTCATTTCATTTAATCTATTGAAGATGGTTATTTCTTCAAGAATAACATACTTACAATTTAATATTGTTTCTTTAATTTATACGTTATTTCTATATGGATAAGTTAGCTTCAGTGGATTTAAATTTAAGAATGCAAGGATATTGGTTCCTTTTTATAATTTTCTATTTTTGTATGTTCCCTAAGCATCAGAGAACAAAAAACTTTAAATTCAAAATGAAAATGAAAAGAAAACTCAATTAAATTGATTAAAGTCGTTGGTTTATTTTCAGGGAATAAAAATGAAATGTATAATATTTAAAAATATTCATTAGAAAATAAAATAAAAATAAACTAAAAATAATTTATGTTGAAACAAATAATCAGGAATAATGTATACAGAAACAGATTAATTTAAAGTAACTTTATGTTCGATTGTTTCTATGCCAGTTGTAATGAGTTTAACAGCTTATACATATATAACAGTTAAGAAAAATAAATAATAATATAAGTTACGATATAGGGTGTGCATTTGTTTAACTTTTATTCAAATCATACATTAAAATACGTGTTTTCAAGGTCTTGTCATCATATCGATTTCAAATAAGAAAAAATTATATACAGCTTCATTAACTGTCTTCCTTGTTGTTTTTATTTTTAATATGCTTACAAGTTCAATCTTTTGTATTTGGTTCAAATATATTATATATGTTTTCATTGTATTTTTGTTGTTTGAGATCAAAGGTAGTTAAAAACATTAAATATATATACATAATCAAAACTTATAAATAAAATTATTTACAACATTAAGATAAAAACCTATTTGGACAGTCTTATGAACCTTAAATCTGAGCGAAGCTACATATATAACGTTATTTGTTTTGTATTTACACTATCCTTAACAGCGAACAAAAACTAAAAAATCAACTTATGTTTAACATAAAACTTAATCACATTATTTTCTTAATTTAATTAACTTGATTTTTATTTAATTTTCTTTAATTTAATAATTTATATAACTGAATATATAACGTATCCCTTTTTTATTGATTGCACAAGTTTTGGGGTTTGGAGTTAATAAATGCATTTTTTTTAATAATTCCATGCGGGGGTGTTGCCTTCCTCGTCGTGGTGTTGCTGCATTTGTTTTTGAGAGCCCGAGTCATCTTCGTGGCAATCATTGCTGTCACAGTCTTCTTGTTTGATTCGAACTTCGGGTTCCATGAATCTTTGGTCAATATCAGCCGGAGTGTCTTCACAGTCGAAAGTTTGTCCGCGATGATGGGCCGGTGGTTCTTCATCATTGGCATCGGATTGGCCTTCTTCGTCGTCTACCCCACTTCCTGATTTTCGACTGAAATCAGCTGCTTGCTGCTGCATTACACAAACACCGTTAATAATGACTTCCTTATCAGAGGCACCGTCAGTAGCTAACGAAGGCAATAGGCAAGGTTTACCATCTCCCTGCCATTCAGGGTTAACCCATTGAGGTGCGACAGGCTTACGCCGTGATGTCCGTGACTGTCCCATGGAGCCATAATGGGAAGACCTTGGTGTTTCACTCATTTCTGATTTTCCATCACTTTCATTGATAGAATCATTGTCCGAGAGATGACTTTCGTCTTCGCCATCATCGTCATAATCCCCATCGCGTTCTCGTTTTAGGGAAAGGTCCAAACCACTCATTTGTTCCTTGAACGCGTTGTTGAGAGCTTGTAGGTCAGGTTCAGCTCCACCGGGAAGTAATCCGCGGGTAATTAACGCCGCCAGATTGGGATTGGCGGAAAAATATGGTGGGTAGGGAATAGGGGCACCACCTAGGCCCATACGTTCCTTTTGCAATTCCATTAGCCTTTGATTTAGGAGTATACGAAATTGGACAGGATCAAAAGGTGTTGCGTTGGTATTTTCTCGACTTGGGACCGGTTCTGTAGGTTGGCCGTGTGGCACCTGCTGCTTAAGACGCATACGGTGATTATGGAACCAATTGGTGATAGTTCGTGTTGCCAGTCCTAGTTCGTTAGCTAAAAACTCAATAGTTCCTACATTTGGATATGGATCAAGAGCAAAGGCAAGACGAAGTGCTTCTTTTTGTTCTTCGGAGAAAAGCACACGCTGTTTTTTATTGGGGGGAGCGCCAACAGAACCTACTGAACCAGGACCAGGACTACTGGTGTAGAAATCAGCAGTATCATTGCTGCTTGTATCAGAGCTATTGTCTTGCTGATTTGGACCTGTAGAGCGGCGGCGTTTACTAGCTTCGCGGCGTTCATTCTTAAGAATTTGCAGCCTTTCAACATTATTAGCATCTGAAAGCCACAGCTGCATGCGAATGAAGGGTTCGCGCCCTTTTATGCTTAGCATGTGCCAAGGCTTTGGTTTTGAGAGCAGCTCAGAAACTGAACCTTGCGATAACCCCAAGACAGCTTCGCCAAAAATTTTCTGACCAATATTGTTTGCAAGTAGAGCTTCTTTTATTTTTGTGGTTATAACCTGCGTGTCAAGGTCTTGAGTGAGAGCAGCCATTTCGTAAACTGTCGGTGACATGTGCTGATGCATGCTGCTTCGCATAGCATTGGCTTGATGGGGTGAGTGAATTGGCATAATCATGGGTTTTTTTTCGTTGACAGCAGTAGCATTGGCAGCGGCTTGCTGAAGACTTATTGCATGTTGGGGTGGAAGGCCCGGCGTAGTTAAAAGCATACCCTGGTGCTGGGCACTTTGCATGTGTCCCGCTGCAGCGGCAGCAGCCATTGCCGAAGCTGCTTGCATTTGCTGCATTATGTGCTGAGCCTGAGGTTCTATTTTTAACTCGTTCATCATCTTCTGCATGGGAATACTATTCATTTTATTTGCAAGGCCCTGTGGTATTTGTGGACTGCCGCTGTAGCTACCAGTTCGCATTAATTTCTCAGGGGCAATCTTATACTGGCTGGCTACAAGTTTGTGTACTGCGTTCTCATCTTCCAAGAACATTTTCATACGTATAAATGGTTCACGGCCTTTTTGCGTTAGCATATGCCAGGGTTTTGGCCGGGCGAGAAGGTCCGAAACTGATCCTTGCGAAAGCCCAAGAACAGACTCTCCAAACAATCTTTGGCTTATGGAGTATTGTGAAAGGGCTTCCTTCACTCGACGAACAATGTCTTCCGTGTTCAAGTTGTTAAACATGTCAAACTGTTGTTGTGTGATTGGTGGCAATACAGCTTTGGTAGGTCTTTGTGGCTGCGTGTGGTGAGGCGTTACTGGAGGTTGTGTTATTAATGAATTTGTGATTGATGCCATCCTCTGTAGTGGGCTAGCAGCTGTAGAGAAGTCTTCTGTTGGTATCATAGCTGGTGGAAGTATGGTATTGCTAAGTGGACTGGGTGCAGCTGAGTTAGTGTTTGTATTGGAAATAGAATTTAGCCCAGGCATAGGATCCGGCTTAAGGCGAACTAAGTTAAATGCACTAGAGTGACGATTCGCGGCTTCTTCATTGCTTTCTTTGGTTTGATTAGAAGTCGAATCGCAGCTCTCCATTGAATGTCGTTGGCCATTAACTTTGATATCATTTTCTTTCGGGACGGATAGATCTTGTGCACCATTAAGCACTTGTTGCTGTAAAGCCATCAAGTTTGAGAAATTCGGAAAATGGGGAATATTTCCACTGTTATTTTGCTGCAATTTGGCCATTTCACGGTGATAGGATTCGAATGCCATGCGAATATTATCATCAGGTGGCATTGCATTGTTAGTAGGCGGTAAGCTACCTGCCCCACTAAAAAAGTGTGGAAATAAAAAACTAAAGAGGTATTAATTTAAGTATAGGCTGTTAAAACTTGAAAGCGATTTCTTAAACGTACCTAGAAAATGCATCGCGTGGTGTGCGGGTCATCAGTTTTTGTAGCTCTTCTTGATATATTCTAGCCATCTTGTCTTGTGACATTTCATCAGGTTTAGCACTTCTGCGTTGGGTATCCTGGCGCTGAGGCTGTTGCTGTTGCTGCACGGGTGAGTCTTTATAAAATGGTGAAGCACAAGAACCATGTGGGGATTTAGAATCATCGTTGCTTTGTTCGTCATCAATGGAAGAAGATGTTTGCTGGTGCTGACGCTGCGATTCATTTTTAATTTGCTGGTGCAGCTGTGAACCTGGTCCTTGCGGGGTCTTCATAAGACTGGAAGCTTCATTTAAAATATGTGCAATACGATCATCCGACATCGAGTCTTCATTTCGTCCATATTGAGGAATGCCCGAATCTAAATCAACGAATAATTTGTTAATTATATAAAATAATAAATATCAAATTAGCTGATTTTTTCAGGTATACAAAATTGGACAAACAAGCGTATAAAGCAACATCCGCTGCACCAACTGTAACAACAAAACGCGGTACCAATTAAAGAACGGATTTTATGTTTATCCTGCTATAAATGGCATTTTTTTTAATATTGGATTTATTGAACTATTGCTGTTGCCTGCTATGACCTTCAGCAATTAAGTAATAAAATCAGAATTAAGGACTGGAATGGATGATGCATTTGCGGCGTTATCGCGATTTTGTGTTAGTAAATCCTTTGCCTTGCGAGATAAAAAAATCGTTTACTACACATCATTAAAAGCGAGCGAATAAAGAAAACAAAGTCCTTGTTAATTGCACCAAAAAACTAAAAAGAAGATGGAAATAGCCATGAATAGCAAATTAAATTTCAATAATAAATGCCCAACCCCTTTAGGCCCAGTTTTTGAGTTAAAACCAAAAAAGATTAATACATCAAAGGGATACATTCAGCGCTGACTCGATTTGAATTTTCTGCATGCGTTGACAAGCATTTTTACATTCATATTTGAGTGGGTTTTTATTAATTTAATTTTGTTCCCACCAAACCAACCAAAGGACGATTCCATAGCATATATGTATATACCTACAGTTAATTAATTGATACCTATTAAAGGTTGAAAACGCAAGCGCCCATACAAAATTTGTTTGATCTTTGGCAAGCAGGGTTGGAAGCATGCTTCGTTTGTTGACGGGAAAGCGCAAAATTCTCCTGTGCAGGATTTGAATTGAAAAAAAAACTTTAAATGTATGCATTCGTACAAGTGGTTGAACTTTTTCCAACGTGTATGTCAAATTAATGCTGCGAGGAATAAGGTATACAAAGTGTATCTATATAAACGGCACAAAAAAAAACAACAAAAATATAAAATTCCTGCAAATAGCTCTACAATTGCATGGATAATCGATTCCCAAAGGGCTAAACACTCTTTCATCATCATCGTTGGCAATTGTCATCGAGTTGTTGCTGATACTCCTCTTCATATCATCAATGGCAATGGTGCTTTCTGAATGAGCTCTTGTTCTATGATGCACGGTTGAATGAATATCGAAGGATTGCAAGAGGATTAACGATATAAAGCGATTCTGTGCACAGGAAACGGAAGTGAAGGGCACAAATGGCAAAAGCAAAAACATCAACATAACTGGCAATTGTAATCCAAATTTGAATCCAATTGAACATTGTGGTGGAGAAAAACAAAAATGCATTTTTTTCAGCATCATGAAAAATTGTTAGATTCTCAACTTAAGAATATAGAAAGTTATAATACTGAGTATATTGAAGGACTACGTTAACGTGTGGCCAAGTTTTCATCTCCTCGCACGGGCAGTATGTAAGCGGATATATGTATGGAAGTGAAATAACCTAGGAAACTGGTTTATCATAACTTCAAAATCAGTCGGTCACTTGTTTCAGTTTGCATCATTGTCATCAGGGGAGTCAAAGAAATTATATGGGATATTTCCTAACAGTCTATCCTTTTGTGAATTGTGTCATCGAAGTCTTGTTGTCCTTTTGATAAAGCAAAAGGGCCACTTGATATTAAAGCCACTCTAGATCCCTTCGAGAGGTTTTCCGCCACAGTAGGGAAAGAGAACAATATGATGAGTTTATGTCGTGTCGCAGCCAGCACATGAGATAAGGCTAAGGTGGAGCTGACCCTTATAATAGTCGTATGTGGAAATGGATGTGAACCATCGCCGCAGGATTAAAAACGAGATTTTATTATTTTCAATCATCGTTTTTATGACGGAAGTCCTTTTGTGAGCGGCTAGGATTATTGAAAGACAATTTTTGTGTTGTTGCCAGCGATGTCTATCGTCGTCAGAATGTGTCGCATTGTTATGGTTGTTTTGCAGAGATAGGGGTGGTTTCGTGTCCAAGCGCTTAATGAAAAGAAATTAATCATTGCAATGTTTTTAATGACAGCGTTATTAGTTTTTTTTTATCTTTTGCCCTGAATGAGAAATTAATGATGAAACTTGTGTTTGTATCTTTTGCTTTGTCATGAGATTGTATCTTAAAAAAATTGGTAAGTTCACTCTTGTTTGCTATTGGGAAAAAAGAAGAATACATATCTACAAAGTCTACACATGACAACAGTCAATAAAGAATTGAATTAGTTTACTGTTGCCAACAAATTTAAATTTGTTGTATATATTTTTTGTGTTCACTTTCCTCAGGTTCTAATTAATCTGTACTAGAATTTTTTTTCTAATTCAAAGAATATTTTAAAGGGGAGACCCACAAAATGTCCAAAATTAAAATCCCCAAATTAATAAATCCACAACTTTTGAAAAATGTCCAAATACAAAATCCCCAAACACAAATTCCCAAACACAAAATTTCCAGTTTATGTCCACAGAGACCAATAATGCTTTTAATTGGCAGTAGTGTAAGCAATTTACCGTTTATTGGATAGAGATGATTGACTGATAAGAAAACATTTTACAGCTCACTTCATTCGTGTATTTTCATTTGATAAAGAAGCATCGCGTTAGGAATAATGGAAATTCAAGTGGTGAAGTCGAATAAAGGCAAAGAAAAATTATTTGTCGATGGATATGACTATCATTTTCATTCCCAAAATAAAAAAAAAGAATTTAGATGGTGTTGTGCAAAACGTAAAGTTAATTTGTGTAAAAGTGTAGTCATTACAAAAAAAACAAATGAAAAACACGAGCTACATATGTCTCCCTTAGATCATAATCATGACCCTTCCGCACATAAACTGCAAATTTCCAAGGTTAACAATAGCTTAAAAGAAATGGCAAGTTCTATGTCTTTGCGTCCGTCTCAGATTGTAAGGGAAACGATAGTTGGATGTCAACGAGAATGTCGCGTATATTTGCCAACTAAACGTGCGCAAAAAATTAAAGTGGTACGTACTCGCCGACAAGATACAACAACAATTGAACCATCAGACTTAAATTCAATAAACATTCCCGAAGAGTTAAAGTTTTTAGTGGGAGAACTATTTGTTTTAAGTGAGAAATCTTTCGGAAATGAAAAAAATATTATTTTGGGAACAAATACCTCACTGAAGGCATTAGAACAAGCTCAATGCTGGCTAATGGATGGGACATTTTATGTTGTTCCAACTATTATGCGGCAATTATTTAGCATACACGGCCTTATTGATGGACAGGTAGTGCCTCTGGTCTTTTGCCTTATGAGTAAAAAAAACTTTGCAGGCCTACTCTGAATTCTTTTATGAGTTATTTTACCTGGCTGTTGAAAGACATATTCATTTTAATCCGCAAGTGATTATATCAGACTTTGAGAAAACCATTTTTTATGCAGCAAAGCCCTATTTTCCATCCACTCAATTTAAAGGTTGTTTGTTCCATTTTGGACAAATTATTTGGAGGAGAGTACAAAAAGAAGGCTTTTCAAGCAAGTATGGAAACAATGAAATATTTAGTTTAAATATACGTATGCTTAAAAGCCTGGCATTTGTACCATCCGAGGAAATACCAGCGTATTATTTGGAATTAAGTAAAAGTTTCGAGGACAGTAATTTTAAGCAATTATGTTCATGGTTCAAAAAAAATTATGTTACCGGAAATATGGTAAAGTATGAACCTGCTTTTGGTCAGTTGCTGATTCTGTGAAACATAATTTCCCACGAACACAAAATTCTGTCGAAGCTTGGCACCGCCGGCTCAAGTGCATAATTGGCAAAAAAAATGCTGGTTTGTATGAAATTATAAAATATTTGGCAAAAGAAATGATTGTAGTGAAAACCACAATGCAAAAAATTAAAAGCGGTGAAGGTCCAATTTTAAAAAAATCAAGCGCAAAATGTTACAAAAAAATCAAAAAAATCATATCAAGACGACAAGATGCAGACAAATTACAGTACTTAAAATATATTGCAACCAACATTTCATTATGCTAAAGCTTTTCTTACATTTTTTCCATTACTGAATTAACTTTTTTTCAATATCTGCGATACGTAGATACCTCAAGTGAATTAATTTGACCTTATTTTATTTAGTTTTTCAATATACAAACAAAATGAGAAAAAAAATTGTAAAATAGTATAAAATTTTAAATACAAAAAAAAAATCATAAACAAAAACTTAAAAAAATATAAAATTAAAATAAAAAAAAATTAACATTATGGACTTTTTATTTGCCCGTCGTAGACAGAAGAGAAAATCCAGGTAATCTTGAATTCACCAAGCACCCAAAATCCTCTATAATTCGAGCATATCAAAGAAATTAAGTTTGGCGCCAAACTTAATTTCTTTGATATGCTCGAATTATAGAGGATTTTGTGTTTGGGGATTTTGTGCTTGGAGATTTTGTATTTGCGGCTTTTGATTTGTGAATTTTGATATGTGGATTTTAGTTTGGGCAATTTGTGACTGGAGATTATGGCACCAACCCCTTTTAAAGTATATCAAATAACAAAGAAAAAAACGTAAATCAAATATCTCTAGAATTATGTACCTATCTACTCAAATGCAAATTACAATACGAACTTGAATATCAAGTAGATCGCAGCAACGTGTTTAACTGGAAAATTGCATTCGCGTGAAGAGTGCTTCATTCTACCATCGCGCCGCCAAAAACCCACTCAACTCATACACTTATATGTATAATTACAAATACAGTAATACATACAGTACATAATAAATTTTGAAATCGAATTTTGATTCATAAAACCAAAACATATGTATGTATGTAGATACATCATCATTATTAAGCTCCAGGAACCTATGATTTAATTTATGATGCACACACACAAACTGTTGTGAAATCTACACATTTGACACGCAGGTGAAAAAGGATGGTGTGTGCACTGCACTGCACATATGAAGAATGAATTAAGTAAAGGAGAACTTAGGATAAGCGCGCTCGTACATTAGAACTGAAATGTGAAGTTTGAATAGTAAAAATAATGGCATTGTACCTATGCCTGTATGTAATTAATTACTATTTTATTATATTTTATTTAAAAATGTTTTTCATCGAAACCCTCAACGCATCTTAGAATTGTGAGATAGAATTACAAGTTTGCAATATAGGTACCTAATGAGAATGGCCATTATAATACGGCTCTTATTCATATTAAATTCGTAGATAAATTAGTTTATAAAACAGCATTGAACTTTAAGACTCAGTTAGTTCGATATTACATTAAACAAATAAGAAATTTCTTCAAATAGCTAGTTATGGAATGTAATATGTAAATGACTTTACACATTTAGAAGTAGTATGTTTCTGGAAAACCGACTATTCAAGAGTACCTATTTGCATTTTAAAGTCCAAATAACTGTTTATTCGCTTCGATTTATCCTTGTCTGTCTTGAATGTACTAAAATCTCGCAACCTTTGGTCGCTTGTGGCTCCCGTAGAAGCTAGAAGGCGGTTTCATTGTATATTTGATTCCTCCATATTAAAAAATAACGATTTTTCCTTATTTCTCGTTCACAATTTTTTTTTATAATTTTATATAACTGCCTTACCCACCAAACATTTTATCGTTGTTTTTTGACTTTTTATAAGGCAAAGGCAACTGTTTGCTTCGAAATCCACTCACACAACCGCCCCATTAATGGGCACATATTATTTGTACACTCACAAATGAAGGAATGAAGCCCTATTCTGGTTCGGAATTTGCACGCATCGTTTGTGATCTTTTCTAGCATAAATCCAGTAAATTGACACTTTTGCTAATACCAATAAAAACTAGAAATGGGTGGTTGCTTGGCGTTGACGACTGACGGGTACTCTGTCTGTCTGCTCGAAGTGTTCATAATAGCTTTTGCTCCTCAGAATGCACTCTGCTCTATGGTTAGAAATATCAATTGATAATTCTTGATAGGCATTTCTAATTACATGAACATATTCAAGGGATTAGTATTTTACAATTTATTATGAGTAAGTAGGGGAGGAATCTATTTTGTTCACACAATGTATTGTTTTGTCTTTGCATGTTCTTTCATCAAAGAATACAAGTATTTGAATTTATCTTTTTTTTTTTAAAGGGCATGTATTGGTTTGTAATATCTATGTATGTTTATTCCGAAGGAGATTTTAAACTTGTACGACTGGAAGTTAGCTAAGCAAATTAATATCGAAAACTGGAAAGATTTTCAAAGATCAAAATTGATCAAAACTGACCCCTTTCATTGGCTTTCCAGTTGACTTCGTTAGATTTTTTGTCCAAACCTATTCGATTTCGTGTTGAAATGAACTTACTAAGCTGTTAACTATAGTACTCGATAGTACCGATTGTTAAAGTCAATACAACTACCTTTTTCCCGCCTCCCATATTTACCATCACTACCATGTTTAATTGCTCGACAATAAAGGACTTGACCTTTAGCCCTCCTTAAATAGAATATTGCATTTGTGTCTCTCTGTGTTACGTCAGGGATAATTGCTTAAATCAAATTTGACACATGTGCCTGTTGGTGCTAATGTTTCTTAAAGTCAACCCCGCACCGCTGTTTGCCATACTCTTTCTGGGATGAAGATTATAAATTAAATTAATTACACCAACCATGCACTAGGTATAGAGTTATGTTCACAAAAACACAGAAAAAAAGAATCAAAGAAACTTTTTAATTGTATGTACACGAAGGGGTTAAAATATAGACCTTTTCTCGCTCCTGCTTGGCATTTTCATTTTTTATTCTTAAAACTTTTTTTCCTAATTTCCTTTTTTATTTTGCACAGGGAATTGTTTATTGTTATTTTTGTTTTTTCTAGTGAAACAATAAATGAAAGTAACTTTTTTGCACTTCGCCGTTTATGTATATTTTTTACGTGGAATATGCACTGCACACAAAAATCAATTTTTTAATGTACAAAACAAATTATTACTTTTGTATTGTTTTTTTTTTCTTGTACAATTTTTTTGTTCTTAGTTGTTGAGAAAAGCTGCGTAACTCAGAGGAATTTTGTTGATATTTTTGTTTTTTTTTTTAACTTTAGTGTAGTTTCTGTATAATTTAGTTATGGTCGCTAAAATGTGTTTTATTATTGTACTTTTTAATGCAAGTAGGTACATTTTATAAAAAGGAGTAAAAGTGTTTCCATTTTACTTTCTTTTTGGTTTCTGGTTTGTCGAATAGGCCTAAAAACAACGGTACCTGCCATATAATCGTTAAGAAAAAACTTATTTTTCTCGAAAACGAATTTAATCAGAACCAAATTTACGGGAAAAGTCAATTAACGGTACTTTGCATATAACGATTTTTTAAATTTTTGGCTTTTTTGGTAACGGCTCTTTGGATTTCTGTCAAATTTTATATTTGACAAAAACTGGGTAGCCAAATTAATTCTGCATAAGTATCAACATTTTTAATAACTTTTTTTCCAGTTAAAATTAATTTTTGTTTTTTTTCTTTATCGATATTCTTAAAACTAATTATGAAGGGAAAATATACTAAATCTTATAATCGCATGTATATATTACTAAACTCTAAAAAACTGCCTACCAAAATTTCTAAACAAAACATTTTTAAATTTAAAAATAAAAAACTGGATTTTATCAAAATCTGTCCTAAATTTTTCGAATTATACTTATTTCATAAATTCCTAATTATTCAAGACGTGTGACGGCGTCATCCATTCTTACTAAAAACCGTTAAGTATTGTGGTTTGGACACTTTTTAAATTCCGATAGTGTTTTTGTTTCTACGTTGATGTTACTTATTTTTTAATTTTATTCGACGAGCGACGATGAGCAAGTACGTTCAATCCAGTCGTGCAATTTATTTTATTATAGAATTGAAGACTAGTATAGCCTAGTAAGAATAAACAAAAAAAAAAAAAAAGACAAAGAAAGGAACAAATTTGTTACAGGCTGATTTTTAGTATACAGATTGGTATTGATGTGGCTTACAATCTGAGAAATGTCCCCATCTTTTTCATGTACGCTAGGTATGGGGGGTCAAAGGTCAAACGAATGGGTTTTTTGCTTTTATATATCAAAAACAGTAGGCTTTAGAGAAAAAAATGTTGTGCAAATTTATAGCGTTTGTTACCTGACAATATGACAATATTTCAACAAAATTAATATCTAAGATTATGTCTATACTCTATACCTACAAATATTTATGTAAATTTCTGTGCAATGTGCATCTAAAAGTCTTCACCGATTAAAATGATTTCTTTGAGTCCTCTTACACCCGAGTGGGTCAGTCGAACAGAATACGAGTCTAACTGTTGGTCAATTATTACTCTCTTGTTATCAAATTGATATTTTAGAGTGTAATACTATATATATATACTTATATACTTATATACTTATAAATACTTATGTGTATACAACATGTTTACTTTAAGATTATTTTGGTAAATACACTTCATCTCTCACAACTTCATTTATGGGTCCTGAAGACATTTAGAAGTGATGAGTCCCGAGGTAGCATCACCATTATGTTTTTGTAGCAATTACTTGTGACAACAATTCTGTAGTATGCGTTTCACAAAATCGTTATCCAGGAAAAACCCGTCCAAATGAAGAACGTAATAGCCGCAAGATGAGAGGGCAGGATATCATGTTTGACAGGACGCCATAGTTCTCTCAATACTAAAACAACGCAAAATTGTATTTAAATTGTTTTAGTCGGCTTCCGATGGCGCCTTGCATTGAAACAAATGCATCTATAGGCGCTTAGTTACAGATAATTGAAAAAATTGGCGGGAATAAAACAAACATATGGTTTTTTTTCGTATCTTAAAGTTGATTTAATTAAAATCATTTTAAGTTTTCTTTGTAGTCATATAGTCGCCTCAGCCATAGCTTTTTCTTTTGTAGATCTAAATCAATCCATAAAGTTTATTTTCAACACGAAGGGCCAAAATAGCTGCATGATAAAAAAAATAAAAAAAAATAACGGAAGAACCGAATTTGCAGGTTATTTTTGTTGTGATTTTTTTAATTACTAGCAGAAGCTTACCCAAAATGCCTTTTCGGTATTGCAGTTTACTACTTGGCAAACTATTTAATTTGCTCTGTGTAAAAAAAAATTCATCAGAATGGGTAAGGAAAGGTATCAGACATTCAAGATCGCAGTTAGTGGGTAGCGTGCATCATACATTCGATTTGTTTGAAAACAAAAAATCAATTCTTTTATTCCGTTTCTAAGACGTACTCGACATGTTTTTCATTGCCCCCAATCAGTAATTTACTGACCCTGGATTTTTGGTCGATTGCCAAAGAAGAAAATAAGAGAATAGACATTTATTTGAGCGCCAATTAATTTTAATGCGAAACCAAAACAAAAATGAAAATCTATAAATATTTGTCTCTCCTCGCTGTACGGTGTCTTGAACTATTGGTGCACTTTATTGTGAATGTTTTGTCGTATTTCCTGTCTGTTGGTGACTTAAAACTTCCGACTTTTCGTAAGGGGTTGCATATTGCATTTACTTTCCCATTTGCAACCCTCTTTCATGAGTAATCGCTATAAATTAATTGTCAACCCTAGTAATCATTGCACTACGTCATGGGGATACAACGGCATAAGTTCAGATTTTACTTGAGAGATTTATGGAAAAATTACTTTTGTGTTGTTTTAATGTTTGCTTCTAACTATTTCGAACAGTAATCCACGTAAAAACAAATAAATATATTTAATGTATCATGTCTGAAGTACTTACCTTTTTTGGGTATGAGGCTTTTAAGCAACATCACAGCGTTATCATCACATCCCCAGGCATGCATTTTGCGGTAACTGTCACGGCCTTTTTCAGTCAGTTTATCCCAAGGCTTCGGCTTAGACAATAATTCAGATACTGTGCCCTGTGATAAACCTAGGATATATTTGGCAAAGAGTCTCTGGCCAATGTTATGTACTGAGAGAAGCTCTCGCACACGGCGTGATATGTGAAGCGTATCTAAGCTTTGATTTGCGTACTTATCCATATTGTATCGGAGCATTTCTTGTAGCTTGGCTTCCATTGGGTCACCTTTAGGAATTAGAGATTCTCCAAGGCGCCCAGCCATTGAGGCTCCAGGTGGAAGTTGGATGTCTTCGGCGAACCGGAAATGACCACGATCTTGGAATTGAAATGGCAAACCAGGTAAGAATGCAGGTTGAAGGTGTGCGAGCGATCCCAGTGAGTTATTGTTATCTTCTGGACCTTTTATGCCCTTGGATCCATTCACGTGGCCATCGTTGGAACGTTGGTCTTGAAGGTTGGGCGTGCTTGCTGTTGAAGAGGAATCGTGTTGACTGTTTGCCTTTTCGAAGTCTTGATGATGCTGTTGTTGATGCTGGAGGGCAGGAGTTTGATGATGTAAAAGCTGATGGTGGTGGTGTAGTGGTGGTTGGTGCAGATGAGCCCCTGTGGTCGTGATAGATGATGTGGAATGGGAATCTGTTCGAAGAGAAGGAGTTGGATTCGATGAGAAGGTAGAATTAACTAGCTGACTCAAAAGAGTGGTAGTTGATGGTCCAGTGACGGACAGTGGAAGTGGTGGAGACGATCGGCATGAAAGAATTGATGGAATATTTTGGAAAAGCGATGTTGGCGTTTTAGAGATTAGATTTGTTGTTGTTATTATATGAGGTGGGTGCGCTGCTATAGAAACTGCAGCAGACGCGGTGGTAGTTGCTGTAAATGGCTGTTGTGTGGGCACTGGAGGTGGTGGAGCTAATGGCAAGTGGTCGAAGCCACGGTGCCAATATGAATTAACCAAATCACCACCGAGTAGCGACCCAAATTGATCAACACTTTGGAAGTTTGAAGACGGAATTTTCTCTGATTCAGCTACTGACTCGCGTGGAGAATGCAACTCCTGCTGAAGGCTTGCATCAATGGGGTCATCATTATGAACCTCACATTCTGTACGTTCATTATCAGAAGTATTGTTTTTTTCCGATGGGGATGATGCTGCAACTGTTGTATCACTGGAAATTCCTGTGAAACGCAAAGACATTTTTCAAAATGGAAGTAAGGACATGGAAGAATGGAGATATTTTTGTTAATTTAAATGTTTTACAACAATCCCGATATCTAAAACGCCAAAAGAATACATAAGTCAGTTTTTTTTTTCAATTTTGCAATAAATAAGGAATAAAACAAATTTAAAAGGCATACGTCGGCACTTTTTTTTATCATTGAGCAATGTATGGTTTAATATGACCATCGATAAGCCGCTTTGATTTATATGAGACTTGTGATAATAAAATGCAGGCGCCACTTTAGGAAATGCCGCAACATGCATGTCATAATAAATATCATAAAATACAAAATAAATAAATTCCTGATTTGTTTTTGTAAGGTGAGGATGACTTTTTGCAATATAAAGATGGGTATAAGCAAGGTTTGCTCACCTTCGGTTTCCAATGCTTCATTTGAAGCATGAACTGCAGCTGCCATAGCCTTGGTTCTCTCTCTTAAAAGTTCTTGGAATTGTGTTGGGTCATTGGCAGCATTTGCTGTACTAGCTACGGCTGTAACTGACTTGTTTGTTAATTCGGCTGTCGTTGATGGTGGGCTAGAAAAAACCGAACCATTATTTTTTAAATTTTATAAGACGAAATTTAATACACTTAATGTTTGAAAGCGATTAGTTTACTCACTGGATTTCCTTCCGTATTAGATTGACTTCGGCTGTCACAGAAGGCTCGCAAGTAACCAACGAAGCGGATTCTGGCTCATCTTGGATGTCTTCTGTAAATGAATCCGAAGCAACCACACTTATGTCGACATTTTTGAAATTTTGTTGCTGTGATTGTTGGTGTTGTTGTTTCTGTAGAAGATTTTCAAGACTAAGAATGTGTTTACGTTTCGCCTCTAGATTATCTTCAAGTCTTTGTATTTGTACAATGTGGTTTTCCTGGAGGGCTTGCAATCGGCTCACCTCGTCGATAAGTGCTTTAATCTAAAAACATAATATAAAATCAATTAAAACTACTTATATTAGGGCTTGTCATGCTAATCAGTTTTATTGAGCAATCAAACATAAAATGTGCGACGAGTCATCGATGTATTGCGATATCTTTAGGCGCACGATATTTGTTAATTTATTTATTGCAACCAAACCCATCGTTAGAACGATAAAAATAATGTATGCCTCTATATGATGGTTTCAGTGCTATATCCCTGTATCACCGATTATATATTTGCGTGTGTATAAATATGTTCATGATTCGATCCTGCGTGTGCATAACTCAATGCCCCAACGACATATGGCAATAATTTCCAATCAAAATGATGAATGAAAAATTTGGTGTGGGAATAGGTATACCGAATGTTGTTTAGATATTTAACAAGTGAACCAAAAAACCCCCACTCTACCACCAACCCTTCTGGTAAAAAAGGATTCATCATTATTTCATTAGCGACGAACAGTGTATAGAATAGATATAATTTCTACAAAGAATATTAAGCTTTCGTGTTTTTGTTTAACTGTATTCCTCCAACATGTGTGTTCATATACATATATCAAGAGTTTGTGTCACGTAAGGACGTCTCTCTTGTAGAAAGTTGTAGTAGGGACGAACATCCCCTACACACAGTGTGCAGAATTTCTATCGACTTTAATTAATTGAATAAATTTTCAGAATTTGTCTTCGACGACAACCAAGAACAGCGAAAAGGGTTGCACCTCCTATTCCCAACCTTATACTGCCACTGTTGGGATTTTATTATAGACGGTTAAATAAAAGTACACAATCAATCCACCCTTTCCGGAGAAGGGGTAGAGACCGGGAAAAATAATCTCAACGAGAGAATTTGTTTATAATTTTAACGGGAAGCTTAAAACATGGTGCGTCTTATGTGTGCTGGAAGGGCTTCCATGGCGATTAAGAAACAAACGCGATCTGACTACTTCGAAGAAATAAGAGCTAACTTGACAGAGGCAATGTCAATAATGAAACACACACACATCACCCCCTCTGGGTATGTGGACTTAATCACAACAAAACACTGCCAAAAAGTTTGTCTTGACTTTATCTTCAGGAATAAGGTCTATTTTTATACGTAGGTATGTGTCGAAGTACCTTTATACAAAAACATTCCTGTCGAATTTTCGAATCTTCCAATTATCATATTTTCTTGAAACAATCCATACAACTGAGGTTTATTTATACCCCTCGTAAGCATAGAATATGCGTGTATTTATGCCTTTGTTGTGGGTGGTGGTGACAGGCAGCATTCCTGCAAGTAGCTTACTACACCATGCTTTGTTTAATTTTATTAAAAAAAAATATATAATGTTATTTTGATGCCAGAGGAATATAACGGCGACTGTAGTTGGTAAAATGATAAGCCCGATATGATGTCTTTTAGGCATATTATTACTTCACCTACGAACAAATAATTAATTTTAATACAACACATCTTCACCTTTATTTGGAAAAGAAACTTTGGTTCACCAAAGTAAAGTCGGTTTGCGGACGATAATTTTACCAACATATAGACCGTTAGCTCACACCATATACAATTCCACTTATCACGTAAAAAAAGAGAATCAAGTACTACTAAGAACTAAATATAGTACTAAATCTAGTACCAAATCTAGTACTAAGTACTAAACATCTAATACCAAAAATACTACTGTACCAACAACCTAGTATCAATATGCAACAGTCACTACGCCCTAGGAAAAACATGTTTTAATGTGAAATGCGAAAATAATGCTAGCAGGGCCAAACATTCACAGGACCGACCCCTGGATAAAACTATTTTTACCCTGTAAATTTCATTAAAATCCGTTATGCAGTTTAATAGTACATACATAAATTGAACTTGATAAATGATCAAACTCGGAAACTTGCAATGTTATACATTTAAAATGACCCAAAGTTTCTTTTGAGAACTCCTTCCGGGAGATACAAGAAAAAAGACTGAAATTGAACTTGCAATACTTTTATTTTTTTTATATGTATACTTTACACAGCTTTGTCTGTAGATACACACATAGCTACTATTTTTCTTTAAATGTGAATTATAAATGTAAAAACTAATTGTAAAACATAAATTAATGCTGCAATGAAAAAAGAACAGATGATTCCGATTTCTTTTTTCATGGAGGTAAATATTAATCCATCTAATTCGATGCCAGACATTTTTTTGATTTATCACTTTAATATTGGAGAGGTATTTCCAACCCTAGACATTGCCAATAAAATAAAATTTCAATATAATCTCCAAATTCAATGCCGGGCTCCCCACCACTTTTCCATTATGGAACTCCAGCAAATCTATATACCTCTCGTATTAATTAATGAATCGAATCAAAATTTCAAAAACGTTGGCAGATTTTCCTTTTATATTTCTATATCATCATACCCCCGTGCTATTCAACCCCGTCCCTTACCAACCATAAGGCTCTTTTAACTGTTTTGAGAGCAGATAATACAAAAATATTCAGAGTTTTGTGTGTATGTTTTCTACAATGAATCCTTTCATTTTCATTTGCACAGCCAGAGGGTTTATATAGGTAGGTGGATGGTGTAAGGCGGATGGTTGTCATATTATAATCGAAGACACACATTTACTACCCCCTAATCAAAATCTACCCCTTCGCAAGCAAATTGTAGAATTGTAGCGCAGAATTTTGAAATATTGAGCAAATACACGGATTTGAGTTAAAGAGGCAATTCATTGATTTCTATTGTTTGTATCTGTACTGTATATATATGTATGAATGTACATTTCTCTCTAGATACAAGTTCGTTTCGTTTGTTGCTATAAATCATTGTCCTTGCAACGTGGTACTTGTGACGGTGGAAATAGACAAGATGATGGGGCGAGCAGCGCCGTGTGACTATGTGAAGTTTTGAGTTACAGAAAGGATAGATATCTAATCAGTAGGTTTGGGGAATTTATAGTTTTGATAGTATATAAACACAACGAATTTCCTTGCTCCTTCTGCTTCAGTTTTCTTTTTTATAAACTTGTTCATTCAGTCAAACTCAGAAAGGTGCTACTCTTTCAAGAAGACTTAATTTTGACAGTCGAACGAATGATTTATTCTTGTGTGCAGCACTTTTATGTTGTTTCCTATTATTGAATTATGATTAATTATTTAGGATGTATATTTTAAATTTAAGCAAAATGGAATTGTTTTTTTTTTTGTATATGGTCAACATGGAAGAAAAGCTTATATAATATGTAAGAAAAAAACACCCTCGTGGACTAACGACTTATATGAGTGTGCCCCATAAAAAAGAAATTGAATGCGGGGTTTGAAAAAGGATATAAGATTAAACGTAATGTCCTTTCTGCTAATACACAATATGGAATCAAAAATCAATGAAACTGCGTCTTCTTCCGTCCTGAGCCTCAAAAGCAAACAGGCATACACTTTCGAAAATATTCGCTAGAATGAATTTTAATTCCTTTTACTTGCCATTTGGTTGAGTATAAGTTATAGAGGTGGTAGGCCAGGCTAGGCGGCGAAAAAGGATATTTGTTTCAATGCGCCTTTAGCTGATTACTACTTATTGTGTGTGAGTGTTGTGCAGAGACGAGAGATGATTCTGGTAGAAACCAGCGGGAGTAGCAGCAGAAGACCCCTTTCGGTCTTTTGATTGTTTGTTGGTCCGGGGATACATTCAAATATACGAAAAGGAGTCTATGTTTAGGATGATGATGATGATGACGATGTCGACGGCGACTATGATGATGGTGATGTTGTGTTTTTTGGTATTATACAAAGAAATATTTATATATTTGGGGTTGATTTTTATTTTGTATTGGTTTTGGTTAGGTACTGCTGCTTGGCAATTTTGTTAATTACAAAACGAGTGCGTTTGATGGTAAAAACCTACCCAGGTAGTAAAGGGGGTTACCCATCAGTGAGTCCTCATTCTGCTTTTGTACACAAACCCCAAATATGGGTACAATAATTCAGCTTCTTTTCGAAGTGTTCATATGGTTTTTGTTACATGTAATCTTAAATAAGGAAAACGTTATAAATATGATTTTATTCGCTTGTTTTAAAAAAAATAAATGATTTCGAGGTTTTGGATGTATGTATTTGGCTTTATTTTTGAGCATGGTAATTCGTTTTTTTTATAAACAATAACATATATGTATATACATATGTGTATATATTTTTTGAGACCTCTTTAACCTAACTTATAGGGAATTATTTTGAAGTCGGTCTACGTCCTCTTCCCCTTGCGTGCGCCCCTTGAGTCACGGTTTTCTTTTACTGCGCTGTCCCTCCGGAATGGAATCGAAGATTTTCCGGGCCGGAGCATTTGATATCCGTCCGCTCTTGAGGACCCAGCCGCAGAGACGTTGGACTTTTACTCTTTTGGCTAGGTCTGTGTCCCTGTACAGTTCTTTGTTTTATATCTCCTTCACCATTCGCCGTCAATGCATATACGGGACCAAAAATCACCAGGAGAACTTACCCACTATTGACATTGTCCATTCGCCATAGAACAGGACTGGGAAAATAAGGGCCTTTTAAAGGTACAATTTAGTTGCCCATCAGAGAGGGCTTTGAAACTCAATTGGCTTCTACTTGGTTTTCCCTAAAACAAATAACAAAATCGCTGTCTACTGACATAACCCTGTGTTATTCTGATTATGGCTATATAGTCGGCGTAAGCGAGTAATTGGAGTAGTTGCACTTTTGAAAGATCGTGCCTCTGGTTTTGGAGTACGAGTTGTGTACTATTCTTTCAAGTATGATGTTGAGAAGTCGCATGTTAATGAAAAATGGCCTTAAACTAAAAATGAAAAAATGGACCCAAGAAATAGTTCGGTAAACAAAAACAACGAAGATAGTTAAAATTTTGTTGAATTGGGGTATTTTTGCATTTATTGAGGCTTTTTTTAATTTATACTTTTAGGGCCAGATTTAATAATGACAAAGGCCCCATATTTTTAGACTTAAAAAAATATGAAAAATCACCCCAAAAAATGCCCGAATTTGAAATTGGAAATATGGCCTCGAACTAAAGAAAAAAAGCCCCAAAACTAATTTGTTGAATAAGATACTTTCAAATTAAACAAAAAAAAAAACAACTTGGTGAGACATATGTCCCACTAAATACACTTATGCGGCCATTTTTCAATGTTTATTGTGCCCAAATTTCATGTAGCCTCTGCCACTGGGAATATTTGGTCGATAGTGGACTTTCCTCGCCTAAAACCGCACTCATATGATTTTGTAGGCGACGTTGAGGAGACTGATACCTCTGTATAAGGTCCCCTTTTATAAGGATCGGGCAAATTATGCTAAAATTCCATTCATTACTGAGCCACATTTAGAAAATATTTTCAAAAACTTCATTCAATTTGAGAAATCTTTTTCGAAGACCAAAAATTGTTAAGATTCGAGATATTGTAAAGAAATAAAGCAGATTCGACATCTTTATTTCGCGGCTCCCATCATGTAATTGTAAAATTGTAGGAAAACAAAATGTTAATAAAGTATTTTATTAATTCTTGTGTGTATGATTTTTCTTGAGAATTTAAACCGGGACGATTTAAAAGCGTTTCTCCTCTTTTTTTTAACCTGTTAAGGATGGTATTTATACTCCTTAACTGATTCAAGGATGTATGACTGGGATTACATCGGGAACACTTTGTTTCTAGTTATATGCACTGTCTGTGTGACGATTGTATTTTTTTCCCTAGACTGCAATTTCATATCCATAGCGCATTGCTGCAATAAAAACTCCTTTACTTCTTTGAGTTCCGTCCTTTTTGCAGCAACTTATTATTTTATTTGCAATGCTTTGTTTTTTTGCTGAATTATAGGAATCTTAAAATGGAATAAACATAGAATTAAAAAAAAATCAATTCTCTTCCTGGATATATGTATAAATACACTTGCATATGTCACCATAGTGCAATTTTTGCCATCCTTGCTTGGCGTTCTTATGTTGTTGCTTTGTTTGAACTTCAATTGCATTATCATTCCCGTATACAAATATGGGATTCCTCTGATATCTATGTGTAGAATTATGTGCTGTTAGCTTGAGTAAACAGTGAACGAAGCTTTTACCCTCTAGCCCAGGGGTCCCAATTTATTCGTTTTGGAAGGAGAAGAGCTTCACAATACAATAACATTTGCTGTACAAAAATAAATATGTACATTGATAAATAAAAGAAAGAGTAACATCATCGGGTGGCACACAAAAGCATCAGTCAGAACTTTAGGCAAAGTTTTCTAAGCAAAAAAAATGTTAGAGTAAAAGTTTTTGGTTTTTCATACACCACCTCGTTTTTATTTGTATTTCATTTTGGATTCCAAAATATATATATAAACCCTTCATATAATCGTCACAGATGAAAAAATATTATAAAATTCATGAATTTTCATTTATATTTATGCATAGATATATGTAAATTAATTTTTAAAAGAAAGATAAAATATACATATATGTATAAATATACACAATTTAGTCTTTCGTAGACACACACTATGCCTCCTTCGTCTATAGAATGTTTCATTGAATCATCCCTCCTATTCCCCTTGACAACAAAACAGTTCCTGAATACGTTGTTGGATAACAAAAACAAATATTTTGATTGAGTTCTAAATAGTGATGGTATTTTGGATCGAATAAGACTTTTGATTAAAGATTTGTATCTGATTTATTAAAAAGGCAATGTTAATATATCTGGCAATAGCAATAAACTTAGAATTCTTTAAAAGGTCAAAGCTGATAATAATATAATTAATTAAATAGCATAGTTTTCTTCAAAATTTATTTTTTCAGGTGGTCGTCTTTAAATTTAACAATAACTATAAAGCTTCGCATCGAAGTCATTATGAAGTTTAATAGACCAAAGTTAAAACCGATGAGATCCTTGAGGGGAAAATAATTTTTTTTTCTCTTTAAATGTGGGGTTCCGTAGAAAATTGAATTGAGGAAATTGAAAAACACGCAAAAGAATATCCGCATAAATGACAAATTAATTTGATTTGATGTCCTCATAAACCGAAGGGACTTGAAATCGTTTTTCGTCCTTTTGTAAAATAAAGTGTGATACTGCCTGCCTTCAATTAATTAGTAGCACCGCATAAGTAATTACTGCTTAAAAAAGATGTGTTCCTCAAGTACTCAGCATAGTACAGAAAATACAATAATTATTATAATCTGCTATCAATTTAGGGACCTATTTTTTTATACATCCGCAGAAAACATTTTAGGTCCAAGCAATCAAGCTAAGTTGATTTGACGAATACAAATTGTATTTGAACTTAATGCAGATTTTATTGAATTCTTATGCAATTATGTCCATGAGTAGGTATATATTAAGCTTTTTTAATCAAAGTCTAGACAGTAATTTGCTTGAATAGTTAGCAAAAAAATAATTTTAAAAAAATCACTATACTTATTGTAGGTATAGTGAATGTATACATCATGAAAATGTAAATGTAGGTACGGCAGGTAATAATAATGTAAGGTACATTGCCTTTTAGAATGCAACATGACGTTGCACGACACTAGTTAGAAGAATTTGAAAGATAGGAAAGAATTTTTTTCGGCGCAGTAGATCCAGAATAAGGTGACTATTTTCTCACTTAAAACTTAAAACTCACGGCTCTAGCTTGGAGGTAGAAAAATGTCTTCTCAACCTGAGTATCGAACTGACGACCTCCGGGTCAGAAGCAAACATCTTATCTACTTATCTACCAATGCCGCCCGCAGGTACTTTTTGATAAGAAAGGAATTAAAATTGATCTCATCCTGCAAAACTTTGACAGCTTACATAAATATAATTCATTTACTTAAATACGCTTAAATAATAACGCAAAATAATGGCATCAAAGTCATTTCTCATTGCCCATTGGTCGGGCTTATTGGGAAGCAGCCCATAATAAAATAAATTGCACGACTGGATCGCACGTACTTGCTCTTATGTGCGGTCCCAGCGTCGAAAAAATTTGATAAATATAAGAAGAACTTCTAAGTTTTTATTCGATTTTTGTGGCTTTTGATTGTTCGAAAAAAGTACGTAAGAGAGTTTTCAGCGGAAAAATTTAAACGCCATTTTATTTCTATAAAAAATGTGGAACAGTGTGATTTTTTTTTTCAAAATAAGAGGAAGCTATAAGGTACATTTAACAATAATTTACTTTTTGAAATAAAATTTATTAAAATAGGTAGCTTAATTATGTTTGGTGGATCGATAACTTCATGTTGGGGGTATTCATGGAATTTATTTAGGATATTATGTACCTACCTATAATAAGGTTGGAAGAAAAGTAGGTACTCAAATTAAAATACACTGTTAGGTGAGTGGGTATAGAGACAATATTAAAAGTTAACACAGTGGTTTTTTTTATTTATAGGCAGGGGTAAACTTTTGTTTTCTCGATTGAAATTTTTACATTCAGTAGTAATCGAATAGTTTTTTTATTTGTTAGTTGTTTTTGTGTGTTTATAATAGGCTTCCTTGTTTATTCTGTGTGTGCGTATGATGATGAAATGCTTTAAAATACGTAGGTATGTATGTAGGCTGTCACCTTCTTTTATTTGACTAATATGGCTAGGGCTTAGCCGAGCAAAATGAAATAAAATTTTGGGGAAAATATTAAACAAATAAAATTTTTATGAAATCAAAAAACCACTATTCATAACGTTTTTTATGGTTTAAACTAGGAGAAAAATGAAAAAAAAATACTATAGATTCGTTTTCAAAATATTCAAAAAACAAAATAAGTTTTTAAATTTTTTTTTAATTAAAAAAAATGTTTTTGAAAATTTTAATAAGCAATATTATTTAAATCATAAAACTCTACATATTTTGAAAATTTCATCAAAATCCGTCTATTAGTTAACGAGAAACCGTTTTTAAAACCGTGATTTAAAAAAAACCGTTCATATGGGAGGTACCGTTATACAAGTTTTTCTGAAAAATTCATTAATACTAAAAAATAGATTTTGTATAAAAAACACCATTCAGAAAGTTTTATCAAAATCGTAGTACCCGGTTTCGAGAAAAATAAGTTGTTCATTAAAAGTTATATAGCAAGTACCGTTAGTTTTAGAGCTAGAATGCCAATTCAAAAAACTGTCGGGTAGAGTATTCTAAAAATACTATATACCAAGTTTGAATCAAATCGGCCCAACCGTTTAGGCTGTAGGAATCGATACGGACAGACAGACAGACAGACAGACAGACAGACAGACAGACAGACGGACGGAATTTCCGGACCCACTTTTTTTGACTTCTCTATCATCGTAATGTCATGTTTGATTGTTAGACTTTTTTTTACGAATGCATAACTTGCCTTATAGTCCCTATAAATCGCAAGTAAAAAAGTAGACAAGAAATCAAAAAGGATTGTAACCCATTTGCTCTATGTGAGGTCGTTGTATTTCTTTTGTTGGGAGACCAAACCGAGACCGGAATCGAATATAATTTTATGATTTGCAAGGTACATAATATATACATACATGCATACTCACAAGCAATTTTTATATGTTAAGTCACATATTCATAAAGAACAAAAAACCCAATTTAACTAGACATGTAGATTTGGACGAATTGGGATTCCCATATTACATTCAAACCTAAAAAAAAAGAATCTAAGGTAAAACGAAAAAAGGATGTAGATATAAGGGCTTCCTTGAATTATCCGACCGTTATAATTTTTTTTGAACTGTTACAATTTTCATAAAAACAGATACTTCATGTTTTATCTACAAATGTAGCATTATACTACATGTTTTGGCAATGTATATACTATACCAATATTTTTGAGAAAGAGCTTTACCATCAGCATCCTCATCATCACGCCGACAACAAAAACAAGGTTCACATTATTATTTGTTTCGTCTGATGATATATTGAGAGATCCAGAGACTCTGACCATTATCCTTTTGCCGCCTTTAAGATGGGGTAGAATATAAAAACATATTGCGACAGCAAAAACTGGAATCCTGTCAGTGTGAAGCCGAATTTTTCAACAACACACAAAATGGAAATAAAAATCTCTGTTTAAAGTAGCTTCAATTTTGTTTTGTAGATATTCAAGTCGAAAGAAAACAAATAAAGTTGATTCACATTCACATAGGATTTGGTACTCAGAGCGCGGTTTAAGAAAAAGCAAATAAATCCTGGAAATATGAACAAGTGCGATGGGGAGATGCTTTGTCTTCAACAAATTGATGAGAGGACAACGACGATGATGATATGACGACGACGATGACAATGATGATGATGCTACCGGGCAGCATAAAAAGGAAAATAGGAAGAAGAAGATAAAAGCACAAACAAACAAAAATACATGATTTTTCAATAATCCTAATGATGATGACTCCATAGGATGTGCTTACTGATTTTATGCTTGCGAAATTCTTTTTGTAACGGTAATGGCCAAAAACAGGACATAAATGTAAATTTGTGGAAAGAGTGAATACTGAGAAGCCTATGGAGAGATTTTAAAAATATCTTAAAAAGTATTCCAGTAGGTAGTTATACTATTTTTGTATAAAAAATTATGCAAGCAGGTATTGCTTAATTCATTATAAGTATTGCATCAAGCTATCAAAACAAAAAATTTTATTTAATTGTTTGTATATGACTCTCAACAATAGAAACCCTAGAAAGCTGTTAGCATCTTGGAATTAAGGATTGTTCGATAGAAATATGACTCTAAAGCTGTCTTTTAAAAATAAATAACGTTTACTTTATCTTGTTAGTCATGTCAAATTAACATGTGACAAAAATGTTAAAAAACAAACAAATTCAGATTAAAACAGGTTCCAATACAATAAAGATGAAATCAAATAAATTCATAAAAGTATAATACCTTCTTTTCAGAGTCATTTTATATTAGATTAACTCATAAATTAATTAGTTGTTTTCGCACATCGTACCCACAGACTAACTAAGTACACATTATGTCTGATTTTCTTTTCACCCAAATAGTTTCATGCGACATCAAAAGTTGTTTTTGGTGATATATGTTGTCGCCTTGCTGGTATGATAGGATTATATACATACACCTATGTAAATATTAAGAAGTTTTTGATAAAATTCTTAACGTATCTGTCCTCTGATTGTTGCATGCGCGTAAGAGATGATAATTTTATTTTCTGAAAAAAATCTATAAACATGTCAAGTAGTAAATATGACAAATACCTGTGTGATAAATAGTAACATTTATTTGAAGAAATCGTCACACGTAAGTAGGCGTGGATATGAAAAAATCACATGCATATGCATATAGTCATAACCTGAATTAACAATCCTAAAATAAACGTTCCAGATAAATTTTATTGGTTTATATTTTCAAATAATAATATGTATATATGACATGTACATATATAATTTTTGAGATTTTGTCATTTATTAAGAAGCAGTAGGAGATACATATAGGTACCCAGTCTTTAATTATTCTTACACACAAATTAACTAGTTATGTATAATACTAACTTTATAATGTGGGTGGGATCGAATTTTTTTATTTTTATAAAACCCGCATTAAAACAAATTTAACAGATTAATCATTTCCATTTGTTCAGCAGCCCTCTTTGAATTGATCAAGTCATTGTTTCCGGCACATTTATTTACTTAAAAAAAACAATAACTAACAAGTGGTCAAATTCTCTTATGCTATGTCTAAGCAGAAAAGTGTGTCGGATAATCCATCTTTGCCTTATGCGGGTTGATCATACATACATATATACATACATTCGATATTGCACGACGGATTCTTCCAAATAAATTGTGTTATTTTTCATAGTAATTGACAAAGTATTAAAGTCAAGCATAAATAATTCTTAGGGTTGCGCATCGACGAAAAATAAATAAATTTAATTTTATATGATAATATAAGATTAAGACGATGACGAATTTTAGCATTTAATCGAATCAAAACTCAGCCGCCAACCAAATAGTAATTAGGTTTCACGTACCTAAAGAGGAAGAAAGATGAAGGAGTCTATGTCATTTCAGACAGACATAAGGTGGATTTATTTATCAATCGATTCCCTTCTAATTTATAAGCCAATTAGCCAAAAAGCAAGGTATCTTTTCGCCTTGGCGCTCATGTTATAAATAATAAAGAGGACTCCAAGCATAAATTTGAGCATTCAATCATCACTAGAGACATACACCATTTACCATCATAGAATCTTAATCTAGTTGAACGTTATCGCACACACGAAATGCGAACTCAATTATAAGGCTGAACGGAAATTTACGATAAATTGAAGCAAGAAGGTTGGAAAATTCAAGTTTTCCGGTCGACAATTTTGAGAGATATATAGTGAAACATTTAAAGATAATGTTTATTAAGCGTAAAAAGTCTTTCCTTCTAATATCGAGCTGTTGGTTTTTGACTACTTGTCTATTAATCTCATCGTCATCCGTTCGTCCGCCTGCCCTTACTCAATCAATTACTGGTAATTGAATTGTAATGTATGAATATAAGTTTTATACAAACACAAAATATATATTATCAAGTCTATAAATTATTTCTTTGTATGCGCAGAGCGCGCAAATCAAAAGGCCAATTATTCAATTCAACAAAATAAAACCATGTTCAACTTATTTATGACCGACAATCCATTTCCTTTCAATTTCAATTCAAATCATTTGAACATTTTTTTTCTTTTTTTTTTATACCTATTGTTTGTCCGTTTTCTTGCGAATCAATCTGCTGCCTACCCCTACGCTCCACAAGGGTAGGCCGACAGAGGAACATCCACTTCGATAATCGACTATAATGTACTAGTTTTAGTTATTTTTATTAACAAGTGAATACCGCTCAACAATGGCAAACATTCGGGATAAGAGTGGGAAGTCTGTTAATTATCATCCCATTCGGGAGCTAGATTTTTTTTTAATTGATTGCTTCCTTAATTTGAATAGTTTTAAATTTCACATCTGTTTGCGTGTTGCAGAACAGCTTTACATTTTTAGAAGAGTTTGCATGTATGTAACTCAATTTCAACTGCGTTTTATCGACAAATTTAATTGCAAAAAAAACAAAAAGGGGAAAACACATTGTCATCATTATCATTAGATATATTTTTTTTATGAATACACTGAGAGTGCCTGGTTATAGTTGAATGATTAAACTAACTTAACTATGGGGACTTTGAATCTTTGGATGGATGTCTGTTTGTTTAATGGTATGATGAAAAAAAATAGCTATTGCAGGTCTCAGGCTTCTAGCATAAAATGCTGCACGCATGTAGAGCCAGACCATAGCCCAGAAGCATGGGAAACATTTTATTTCTCCTCCAATACAATAATTTAGTAAAAATAGATATATATACACAACATGTGGCATTTTAGGAGCAAACAAATATAGATATAATACAACAAGTGATCATCGTTATGTCAACTATGAATAAGGGCATGTAGGACGCAATGGAAGACCACTTCACACTATTTAGGCTATGGGAACTGTAATAGTCTTCACCCTCATTTGGATATTTAAACAATCGAATTGTATAAATCATTGTTTAGCTTTAATGATGAGACACAGTCGCCAGATGAATGTGGACAATTAAAACAAAAGGGAGTAGTATCTACTTTTCCCCAAATTCCAAATTTAATCCTTTCAAAATCCAAAGTACCTATGTACTTCGTAAATACTATTTTGTGACTGAACTGAAGGGGTTACGATACGACACGAAATGACTTTGACAATACGAGGCATGAAAATAGTTGAGGCGGGGGAATACAGACGACGACAATGTAAATTAATTAAGTTTAAAAAGTTTCTTCGTCTTTTATATTTGAATGAAGGGAGTTCCCAAAGACAAAAGTGAGAAATAAATGTAGCAAATGATTGGGTAATTTGATTGGAATTAAATTATTTAATTCGATTGCTTTGTCTTTGATGGCACCGAGAAAAGGTGTTATATAAATATTGCTGAGTGGTGCCTAAAAAAATAAAAATCTCACACTCTTTCTTACCAATTGTTTGCGGTTATTAAATTCCATGTGACTTTTTTAAATGACACATTTCAAAGCAAACTCTAATCAAATACTAAAGTAATAAATTTGTCAATAGATTCATTTTTTTGTTTAATAAGTACATATCTCTATCTCAAAAGCTCAACTAACATCATTACTATCGCATCATAAGCAAGAATAAAAATCGAAATGCTTATTATTTTTTATAGATAATCAAAATACGTTTCATGCATATCAATCGATTTGGTTGTTGGTTGGAAAAAAATATGTAGAAACAAATTTTAAATTATATTCGGCAAACGAATATCGTCTAAGTACGCAAATCTGTCACTGGAGTCGATCCATGTTTAAGGCAAATTCAAAATGAGCACATTTATGTTACTATAGGTGCTTAACTAGTACCTATTTAACAATATTTAGCGGTGACTTAATTAAATAGATTATATACAACAAACGCAAACCAGTATTGTTTGATTCAGAACTATCAGCAAATTCTCCTGGGAAAGTGTAGGGTTAGGGTCAAAATAAGAAGAAAGAAGGAAATCAATAACAGTTGAACATCGATTTGAAAATGTGTGTTTAAAGCTAGGTCATTGACTTTAGTTCCTCTTCAAACTGTCATTGGCACAACATATTTTCTTGTTATAATTAGTTTAGATTAGACACCAATAGGGTGGTTCAGGAATGTTGAAAGTAAAGTGGCAAGGTAATCTTATGATTTGATTGAAATGGAATACAAATTAAAAAAAATACCTAATCATACAATTTTCTTATTATTTTTGTTTGTTTGAATTTAATAACAGACTTTAACAGATTGGGTATATTTGTATTTGTTTGTTCTTAAACTTAAAAAAAATGTCATAGTAAAATTTAAAAAAACGTTATAGTGTAGTTGCAAATGATGTTATTCTTAGTTGATAGAAATACAAAACAGCAAAAACGTTTTCCGGAGTCTACAATATACTTATAGTATGGAGAAAATATTTATATGTATATTTATCTGTTGAAAAATATATGCCATACATAACTGGTTTATAAAATAAAAATAAAGTTATTTTCAAAACGATATAGCAGAATAATACTTGATGTATTCCATTCTGGCAGACAACCAAAACACTCACACAGGAATGGTTGAGAGTATAAGTCACTAGGCCTTGGCTTCTTAAGGAGCTGTCGCGCCAATAACTGTATTTATTTTTAATATATAAACGGAATTGTCTCTACTAAATTGTGGTATAGAATGCATTCAATTCGAATTACATTCAATGTTAAACGTTATGCCGAGTTGTAGAGTATAGACATTTGTATTAAGCTCGGGTCAACACTGCATTAAAACAACTAAAGTCAAATTTTAAACACTCACAGAAGAAAAAAATCAAAGATTAAAAATAATTTTAAGGCCATATTTGTGTACATGTCACCCTGTACATATTTGTTTTACTAGATACACTATCGAAGCCCATACATACAGCCCAAACGTGATACCGATCGAGCATAATAAGTCTTAAATAAAATATTCAAGACATTTTAATGATTTAATAGATGCAAGTTTTCAAGAGAATTCGGACAGATTTTCCTTTCAAAAGTGACTGATTACAATCGAATCCTATTAAAGAAAACAAAGAATCACCATCTCAGTGACGCGCATCAATGCCTCAGTGGCCATTATAGACATGTGTATAATTTAATTTTTGTTATATATATATGATGATAATTTCAAATATTTGGAACACGGTTCATAGAGTTTTTCGATTAGTTCGATTATTTTTTTATATTTCCCCTCGTCAATGTCGGTTATTTGGAGATTTTGGGACTCGGAAATATTGCTTACTTTGGGGTGAAGCAAGAGTTCAAACAAGTTCTATTTTATAGAAAGAGATACAGATATGAGGGTATTAAAAAAAAAATAATTATGGTTTTCAAATCTTGATTGTTTCCGATCACGGAAGATTCTAAATGAATTGATATTGATGTATGATGATGTATGGCAGAAAAGTAACTTCAGCATTAGCCTACACAAATATGAAGAAGACGCATTAAAGTAACAAAAAAAAGTTGTTATTCTATTCGAATCAATTGAAATTTTAAAAGATTCACATATATGTACATATACATGTATAGGGTTTAAGGATGTTGGCTTCTATGACATATCCTATACCTTCGTACTAGGCACTATTTTGTGAAAAAAATTGCAAATGCTTGTATAGAAAGATATGCAACATTGCAGATAAGTGGCATCCACTTTCATATTCCCAAACCCAAGTGTTTTAATAAAAGATTACAAGGATATGAAATGGAATATGTATGTGCTGAGTCTCAGACTACTAAGACTATAAATGAGTCTTTTTATGGGGATGATTGCTTATTATGCTGCTATGATGAAAGGTGTACTTATAATGTGGAATTCGGTTTCCTAATGAGAAAACTCTGATTTCTCATCAACGTCCGCCTAAAAAACCTTTAATGGACTTTGAAAGCTACTGAACTGGTAAAAGTCGATGGTTGAAAAGAAAATATAGCTTGGACATAGATATACAGCCAAGTCTAAGAAAATAGATTTAAATTAAATAGCGCAAAATTATAGTCATTTAAGTCGACACTTAAACATATTTAGTGTGTAACTAGGTTGAAATTTGTATGAAAATATGACCTAGTTTCACACTAAGTTTTTGATAATGTCGACTTTAACTGTCTATAAATTGGCGCCTATAAGTTTATTTGAGTATTGTTTATTGACTTTTGGTGCCATTCAGATCTCGTTATATTTGCTCGTTTTGCACTGTAATCGAATCGAATCATATAAATATAAGAGAGCTGTACTGTACCTAATTTCTTTAAAAAGATTAAGATATTTTTGCATTTGCATTTTCTATAGTTAAAAAAGGAATTCTTTCGAAAGCATGCGCAGGGCGTCATATTATTTTATTTCTTAAGGAGAAAACAAAATTCAAATGTTTACATATTTTAAAGTGATATAAAAAAAAAAATCTATATTTTTATAGAATCAAACTAAAGGCTCTCATCATATACATACATTATGTTTACTGTCTGTGTTGATTTGGATTGCCTGTTTCCTTCTAGCTTCTATGCGTATAAGTAAACCATCATCTTTGAAAGGCGATGATGATTAAAAGGACCATAATTCAGACATGTATTCCAAAATGCAACAAAATCCATTAAAAACCATTTTCGTATTATGGTTTTCATAAAGAGCGAAAGAAAAAAGGGCCCCAACTTTACGTGCAACATAAATTACAACGAGAGAAAGCGGAGTAAGCCCACCTAATGCATAGCGTAATCATAATCTTACCCATCAGCATCGTCACCATCAATTGCAATCAGGGGTGGAAGCATGGCATACAAATAAAATAATGATATACCCCGTTCTTCCCTCTTTTTAGTCAGCCGGTAGCACTTGGGGTTGATAATAGATTGGAAAATATTTGTGCATTTTTTCGAGTATTTGCTAACTTTTTTTTGCTAGGCCATTTTTATCCTCAAATTATGTGTATACTTCAATGGGCTTAGGGATACCAAATGATGTGATACATATATTTTATGAACAGCGACGAACCACTTAAGATAATAACCTGTAGCCGATTTAATGACATAAATCGAAGGGGCAATGCTATAATTATTATACGTAAAGTGCTGGAAAAAAAAAAAACAAAACATGGAAAACAGTTAGATGTGAAATAAAAAATCACTAGGCAGAAAACACATTAGGTACAGAGAAATTAATTAATCACAAAATAAAACAAGCCTGTAGGTTTTCTATAAAAAACAACACATATAGCGTATTAACTAGGTAACATAATGTACATACGTCAAAAAAGGTTACATTTGCAGGCTAGATATACATAGGGTAGGGCGAGGGGGGCAAGTACCCCCCCCCCAGGCTCACGCCCAGGCCATGTATGTAAAACCAACTGGTGCATTCACATTTTTATTCAACTTGCAATTTTGGGTACCCACAATCGGATTATTTTGCAAACGAATATACCCAACTTGATAAGTTAACCTTAAAATCCGAATTAAAAAAAAACCGAAAATCCATTTCCTACTATTTTTTATCTGCGATATATAAGTAATTTAAGGCAAGCTTAGAATTCGTGAATATAAAACAAAATGAGACAACATCAAACATGATATACGATCATAGAGAAACGTAAAAAAGTTATGGTGACAAAAATGTTTTTCCGTATATATTTATATCGATCTATAGCCTAAACGGCTAAAGTGATTACCTTTGAATTTGGTATGTGTGGTTCCATTGGCATTCCTCAGTGGGGTTTTTGATTTTTTTAATTTAATAGCTAAACATTACGTTATAACCGTTAAAATAACCGTAGGTACATATAACCGTTAAAGAAAAACTTATTTTTCTCGATAACGGCTGCAATGGATTTGATTAAAATTTAAGAGTATTATGGTAGGTATTGGCTATCATTTTATCAGAAACAAATTTACTAAAAAAGTCTATTAACGATTATGTAGTTTCATATAACGTTTTTTTTTCGACTTTCTCGGTAACGGCTCATTAGATTTATATCACATTTTATATTTAAAAAAAATAGTAAGATTCATGTAGGTATGTAGAATACCTAGATACTAACAATTTGAATAGTTTTTTTTTCTATTTATAATTTGGAAATTCATGATTTTTTTTTTATTTTCAATATATTTTTAAAAGTAAAAAATTAGTATTGTTCAAAAAACTAAAAATAAAAAACAGTATTTAATCAAAAACTTTCAAAAACTAATTTTAATTAGAAAAAAGAAGTTATTCAAAATGTTGATATACTGAATAAATAGAGCTACCTAGATCTTATCAAAAAAAAATTTGACAGAAATCCAAAGATCCGTTACCGAGAAAGCCAAAAATAAAAAAAAAACCGTTGTATGAAAGGTACCGTTAATAGACTTTTCCTGTAAATTTGGATCTGATCAAATAATAACTTCAATTTCCCCTCTGGAGAATGCCAAAAGGGTTTGGGTTCGATATCCCGCTTTTTTAAAATCCCGTCTCTTATAATCCCGTTTTTTATAATCCCGTTTCTTATTATCCCGCTTTTGCAATCAAAACTAGTTGTTTTATTTTAAAAAATCGCGCGATTTTTTTATTATCTCAGTTTTTTTTATATTAACGAATCCTGAACTTGCCTTAGAATCCCTATAATCGCAAGTAAAAGTCTTGTGCTCCTAAAAAATGTCAAAATAACCTTATGTTCTAAATTTTAAAACGATTGCCCCCTAACCGTTCAGACTATAGTACATACGAATAGGCAGACAGAAAGCATTTTGCCAATGAATCAAATATGTTTCTCTCATGTCATGTTTTATCAATTTTTTTTCAATTTGCACTATTGCATAAATTGTCTTATAGTAAGTCGGTACCTATAATGGCAAGTAAATTTATAAGCATCGGCAAGACACGTCGAAGAATATGGAGAGAAAGTGATTCACTTGAAGTTATATTCACAACATTTTGCCCGTATATACAGAAACTAAAAAGCTAACCTCAAACGAAATCGTTTTGATTATTTTAAAATTTTTCAAAATTTCATCAGAGAGAAAATTAGCTTTTGTTAATTTTGGTGGGGGAAATTTCAAGGCTGTCAAAACTCAAAAGTTTGTAAATTTATCCAGGAATCAATAAAAAAATAATACAAAAAACAATTGATCATAATTTGAGTATAACAGGAGAAATGAGGGCAAAATTCTGCAGTTTTTGGCATTTTACCTTTTTTTCGGAGCGTCATATCTTGGTAACAAATTGACATACAAACATATTTGAATCATTGATATTGCAGGAAATTGTATGCTCTGAAAAAATATACCTGAAAGTTTTTTAAGATAGGACGTAAGAACGTAAGAAAACATTTTTTCCACAGGGTCCACGAGGTCCAAAAGTTGGAGAAATTTTAATTTACCATCCCTTAACATTATCTCAAGGTTTCATTAAGTTCCGACCATTGTCGACCATTAGTTTGAAAATGGGAATAGACACCCTTTTTTGCATACATATGTTTTATTAGCCCCACCCAACCCACCAATGAATGTTTACCTAATATACGAATAAATTTATAATAATTAATGTGATAGGTAATGTAGGACTTACAATATATTCAAATTCACTTTAAAATAAAAAAAAACAATAAAACACTAAAGAGCTAATTCTCAAATATCTGAAATACATGTTTTCATTATATTTTAACGACGATAAGGAAACCACAATCACTATGTAAATTGTGCACATGTTTTCTACAGATAAAATTTACATAGCATTTGTTAACCATGATAAATAAAATTCTTTCTTTTAAACAGTTTTTGCTGATAACAAAATTTCAATCCTTTTAAGAATTCCGATGTATCTTTGATTATTCACAAAGGAATTTTTTTTAACAAAAGCATCAAACCAAAAATTAAATTTAAAAATCTAATCTATTCGAAAAGAATATCTGCAAATTGTTTTTCAATAAGTCCTAATTTTAATTATTATTCTTAACGCTTTTTCAGGAATTCTCAATACATTTTATCGAATTACCATATTTTCCTTTAACTTTAAAAGCAGAAACTAGTGAATAGATAGATAGTAGAATAATAATATAAAAAAAAAACAGAACAAATGGAACAGAATGATAAAACCACACGAACCCATTCAGTCATATATATTTGAATAAATACTGTATCTGTAAAAACCGGAAAACCATTTATATAGACCGGATGTCACATTTGCGCTGCAATATTCAGTATTAAATAACTCCGTTCGAAAACGATTTTAATTTTTACCAATAATTTTGTATCTGGGTATCCCATAACTATAGCATGAATTTCAAAAGCGTATATAGTTTGATAAACCAACCTGTTTGTTCTTCTGTGTATGTATTTATATACATATAAATACAAATAATAATAGCTGGGTATATTAAACTAAATTTTGAAAGCATCTCTATCTGGGCATGAAGAAAATATTTGTCTGGTTTGCAATGTATCGGAACGATAACTCGTAGAGGTCTACAAATAAACATGTACACGCTTTCACATCACGGAAAATCGCTTCGGCAATGATATCCTAAAAACTGAAGTGGAATTTTTCTTGAAACACGGACTACGCGTATCTATAGAAAAAAATCAATTTTAATTAGGGAGAACACGTTGATTTGCTTGTCTTCAGTATAAGTTTGGCATTTATTTTCGGTTTCTGCATAAGATATTGGTGTGGAGATTGAAGACACCTTATTTTAAGCGAAAATATGTGAAATATATATTTCAATTATTTCTTAGAACATATGAAATTTGAACTTAGAAGTTAAAAGAAAATGGTTTAAAAATTGACCTTAGTGAAATTCAGTCGTACGACGCGACGATTAAGATGATGGTTATGTCAAAACGCTCGTTGTTCAACAAATTATCTGTGCCATATTTGGCTTCTTTGAATGTGCTGCTTTGATGATCATTTGCTGTTGGTAGTTTCCAGAGATGCGTTATCGAACACATGTGCTCTTCAGACACTTTATATGTTTATATTTATACACTGAGCCATGCTAAAACACAGTCGGAGATCCTAAGGGATAAATAAAAAGAAATTGGCCCGCAGTGAATCTCGCATAAGTAATATATGTATGTATATATGAGTGCGCGCATGTTTTGCGGATTAATGTTTTAATACTAAACGAGGGCCAAAAAAGTCATTCGACTGTTGATGCGTTATTGAAATGAGTTGCATGCAAGTTCTGCCTTCTCCCCTCTCAGACGCCCTTTTAAGGGGTCCGAGTGTAACGCCGCTACGGAGAAACATATAATTAACGATGAAGAGCGCTACACTTGGAAAGTAATAGTCGGTACTTGATTGCTATTTTTTTCCCAAGCGTTCTCAGTCTGAAGATCAATGGCATTTTTGACATCTTACAAATCAGAAGGTCATACATTCTGGTGGTTCCATGAATATGTTTTATTTATAAGATGAAGACTGTATTTTATGTATTTGAAAAGATGACGAGAGGTTGAGTTTTGAAAATGACGACATTTCATCTTCTTGGAGTTTATTCGATTAAATTTGATGTTATGTCTGATGAACTGGGAAAGTAAGAGAGAATATTATGATGGCAGTTGATACGAAATTTCTTTTCTGCTAAATACAATTTATTGTTAAGATCTATTTTTAAAGTATCAAACAATCATAAATGTTTTTTTATTTTTTGATAATAATCTTCAATTAGTTGTGGTAGCTCAATATACCTACCAACATAGAGATCAACGTAAAAACGCGAATAAACACTAAACAAATAAGAAGGCGCTTAAATCAAGATTGAAAAACGAAGTTTTGAAACCAAAGCTTTGTGTTTATTAAAAAAACTGTTTTTGTTTGTTATGAAGCTGTTCAAACCCAAAGTCAAAATGCAAATGCTTTCTTAACTATTTCATTCGATGATAGATCGGTTGGTAGCCTCCTGATAAAAAAGAAAATATATATTATCGTATAAAGAAAGATTATTTTTATACTATAAATATTTGTATGACCAAAAACTAACATACCAATTGTTTACTCTTTAGAGGACGATAACTTGCTCGCAGCCCATTTCACTGCTAGCCATACGTTGCCTCACAGCAACGTTTCCCCTCCTGTGGAAACGATACAATAAGTAAAGAAATGAAACATTGAACCGTCGGTGCTCGAGAGGAGCAATTGTTTCCGAGGCTGTTCTAATTTCTATCAATCTTAACGTTTTTTTCACCGAACAGTGGAACAAATCTTTACATCGCTTTTTTGAAAGTAAGATTATTGAGCTTGATATTTCCAAGGCATTTGATGGAGTTTGGCATGGGTGCTTTTAGGATCGATGATACTCTTGTTCGTTGGATCATAAGCTATCTTATGGACCATTCAATACAAGTTGTATTGGACAGTTTCGAAATTGATTTCCACAAAAACAATGCCGGTGTTCCCCAGGGCTCCGTTCTGTCTCCGACTCTTTTCCTCATTTTTATAAACGACCTTCTGTGTGTTACTTCTTATAACTGTTTTTTGACGACTCTACCCTCAGCTTTTCATGTTTGTTTATTGATTCACGTTTCGTCTTCGGCCGTACAACGTCCGTATATTAAGATCATTGAACTCCGAATCCCACCTCCTTCTTCCTCATTAGGTGGCGCTACAGTCCGGCTGTGGACCTGGGCCTCAACCAACAAGCTTTTCTAGCCAGCTCGGCCCTAGCTAGTTGCCTCCAGTTTCGCATGTGGAGTCGGGTAAGGTCCTCTTCCACTTGTGTACGCCACCTGAGTCTCGGTCTTCATCTACTGCACCATCCCTTTGAGGTAGAATCGAAGATTTTCCTTGTTGGAACATTGATGTCCTTTCGCTCTATATGACACAACCATGTGACACATTCCCAGCTCGGACAGTTCGGACGGAGAAGTCACAGTGGCTGAAAACTCAAACAAAGAAACAGCGATCTTAGAAAGGAGCCTCTAAAAGGCGAGTCTTTGGCCAAAACCCTGACACCGTCGGGAACCAAAGCAAAGGCACATTTTAAAAGATCTGGTGACACAAACCCCACCAAAGTCTGCGAAGACGGCCCACCGACTTCTGAATTCTAGAGGGCATGGGCCAAAACACATCAAGGACAATGTGGTACATCCGAACCAACATACGCAGGTAGGGAGGCAAGATCCAGATCTTAAAAAGATCGAAAACGCCAAGAGGGCCACACGAAGATATGGCCAAGTGGAAAAGGAAAAGTTAAAGGTCACTGGAAGCGGTTAAGCTGGGCTTCACAACTCCAAGCAAAAACATCTGCTGAGGATATGTCTCCAGTCAAATCCAAATCGGGTGAAAAAGGACCAACTATACCAAAATCGCAATAAAAAATCGGATAGCGGTACAAATAAAAACTCAAAACGGCAGCCGGTGCTGGCACCTTGGCAGAGGTCATAAAAGAAAACTTTCAAGTGGCCATCATTAATAAGGGAGCTCAAAAAAAATGCTAAACACGGAACAGTGGGCCCAAGTGGAGACATGTCTTCTCGGTCTCTTGAAAGACGAGCTGCTTGCCGCCACTGGGTTTGCGCGAAAATTAGGGCCCTTGTCAACGCTGAAGGGATTCAAAATCCTTTTATGCTGCGACGAACCAACCCTCAACTGGCTCAAGGCCAAAATTGATGACCTGAATAGCAAATTTGAAGGGATAATTTTGGAAGTTGCGCTTAAAAAGACTTTCCCATAAGACCTAAAGTCCGTATGAATATACTGGGCCCGCACATTTCGAAGAAAATGCTGAAAAACCTCTTACGAGGTCAAAATCCTAGTGCGAATTGGCAGGTCAAGAAGGCATAATTATGCTAAACCAATCAACAATAGCGTTGCTTCCATCAACTGCCTATAAGCTTGGATTAATTAGATTAGATTTAGAAGTAAGGATGGGGCCGGTAACGGTAGCCAATCAAGCAAATAAGAAGAAAAAATCTGCCAACATACTGTTGTCGTAAGACAATATCGACGTAGCCCTTATTCAGGAGCCAGAGGCAATACCTGCGGACTAAGATCGAAAAATAATATCCTGTATTGCAAACAAATTTCCTAATGGAGGTAACTATCGGTCTTGTATAGTGGCGAAAAAATATTAAAACTATTCCTCTTATCTCCGCATTGTAGCGCTGATATGACAACAGTGAAGTGCTAAAGAGAAGGGGCACCGCCCCTGATCATAGTCTCCACCTACCTGCCAGTGGATGAACTGGGGCCTCCACCGTCAGCTCTAGTAGAACTAGTGGCAGAAGCTAGTAGGAACGGTTGGAGCCAGCCTAATAGCAGGATGTGATGTCAATGCCCACCATCTGCAGTGGGGAAACAACGATACCAACACAAGATGTGAGTCACTTTTTGAGTTTATTATGAGTAATAATTTATTGATTCTAAATAGGGGTAATAAACCAACCTTCATTACCAGAAGTAGAAGAGAAGTGCTCGATGTGACACTTTCCACAAATTCTGACTCCATTGTGGTCAGTAACAGGAAAGTTTCAAGCAATGTTACATTCTCAGACCATAGAATGATAACATTCCTAATAGAGCATAAAGTAGATAATCCAAAGCCCTACAGAAACCCTAGAAACACTAACAGGGTAGCCTATAGCAATAAACTGGCCACACTGCTGGGCCAATACGACAACCCACTTTTACTATGTTGCTCCGATATTGAAAGAAGTGTAAACGAACTTACGTCCGCTGGCCATTTTCAATTAGGCGATGTTAAGAGGGTCTCCTTTTTTAGGAATCGGGCAAATTATGCTAAGATTCCATTGATCGGGCATGCTTTCTTCCTACTATATCTTGCTTATGAGTGCATACTGTAAAACCCAGCACTTCATAGGTGGCTTCCCTGATGGCATTCTGGCAACGTTGCCATTGGTTTTTTATACTTGAGGCAGTAAAGAATTTCTTTGAATGTTATTTAAGACTCAATCGGAAAAGGACGTGGAGATTTCTTGCGATTGCACCCGTCCGACGTTAAGCTTCCTCACAGTATTACCTCTTCTTGGGGTGGTCGGGATATCCTCAGTCATACCTTGGCTACAACGAGGTAGTGGTCCGAATCAATGTTTGCCTCTCGGAAAATTTGTATATCCATCATACTGGGTTAGTGCCTTGCATCGATAGCAATGTGTTCAATCTGGTTGACAGTTGATTGATCGGGGATCTCCATGTCCCTTTGTGAATGTTTAGGTGTGGAAACTTGGTGCTAGCTATTACAATAATTCGCTCCGCAGAAAAATCAATCAGCCTGAATGTGTTATCGGAGGTGGTGTCGTGCAAGCTGTGTTTTCCGATTGTACCAGCAAAGACATCTATTATCTCCCTAGCTTGCCGTTAGACTCGCCTAGGACAATTTTAATGTCATAGCAAGGTCACATTAATAGAAAGCAGAATTGTAGTTGTTTTAATATATGATCTGATTTAAGATCAGATTTAAATTTTATATTTAAAAAAAAAATAGGATTTGCTTAATCTATGTATAACGTTTGAAGTTGAAAAATATATGTAAGTAATTTCCCTTCTTAAGTGTAAAAACTTAACTCTTAAGTTAATTGAACATTTAATGAGCTTATGTCATATGCAATACCTACTAAAAGTTCTTTATGTCAATTTTTCGTTTAATATTTTTAGTGTTCTTGGACGAGAAAAAATATAGTAAAATATTTTGCTGAGTGCTTATTTAAAACCCCATTAAATCTTTAAAAAGATGACCACCAAATTAAGACAAGAAAAAATTCACTCCACGCCCTGCCAAACTCTTTCAACTGGGTTTTGTTTCGTATTTTATAGTTGCGTCTGTTGCAAAAGCCACCTTTAATATCCCACCCATCTTAATTCCATGCCGCCTTCCATCATTTATTGTGCTGGGGCTTTTCATTCGGTTTTAAATTCCTACCAACCATTGTTTGCCCTATTTAGACGACTTAAAATGTTGTTTCTCGCCTCAAAAACAATCAACCGCTACCCCTCAAAGAAAATATAAAAGTTTACCAGTATCTTTTGCAGTATTGAAATCTTAATTTTTCGCCTTGAAAATATTGTTTACTTTTATTTAGGGGGAGAAAAGGGATAAAGGACATTGCTACCAGAATTCAAAGTTTCACTTTTTTTCCCAGCACTGAATGAATTAAAGGTCTTGTTGATATTTCCAAAAAGTATTCTTAAAGGGTGAATCGCAGAAGGATGCGATATGTATAATCGGACAAATAGACACAGAAAACCTTATTTACAAGTGTTTTGGGTCAAAATAAGTATTTTGTTCGATTAAATAAGGTGTTATGTTAAATAAACAAAGTTCAAGATCAAGTTTAACTTACCTCTTTTTCTTTGGCAGCCAATTCATCAGCTAAATTATTATTATTACAATTACTACTGCTATTACTATTTGCATTGTTATTATTATTGTTAGAACTATTATTGTTATTATTGTTTCTTGTGATGTCAAAGCCAATATTGCCCTCTACAGCTGACATGAGTGGTGTTTGCGTTCGATTTGGAATTTGATGACTTGCGAGTGTTGCCGATTCGCTAGAGTCTTGATGGAGATTCATTTCGGCAGTCATAGCCGTTATAAGTTTACTGGCGTCCGTTGCTGTTGCCCCTACAGTAATGGCGCTATTGGTAGTTGCTGCTGCTAATATCCCTGAAAGGCTTGTAGCTATATTTGACGCTGTTGATGTTGTGTCCATTATTTGATTTTGATTGAAGAGTAAGTTTTCTGAACTAAGGCATCCGTTAAGTGTACTACCGTTTTCAGACAATGGCGGTGACGGCGATGGTGTCGCTGCCAATAAATTTCCGTTCTGATGCAAGTGCTGTGATATTGTTACACTGTTCAATTTGTTGTTATTATTATTGAAACTGCTATTGTTGTTTATCGTTGGTGATGTTAGTTTAATATTTGGTATTGATGTTGTGCTCACCAAAGGTGGAGATGTTGGCGATGAATGTATCGAAGACGCTGTTGTGGTTGTGGTCGAAGACGTCGGTGTTGTTATTGTAGTTGAAGTTGTTGACAATTGCTCTTTTAAAGTATTTACTTCTTTTTCAGCCAATGTTGCTCTCTGTTAACAAAGAAGATAAAAAAAAACGTTAATAATTACTTATATAAGTCAAAAATGCAGACGAAAAACTCCTCTTAACTTTCAAATTTGTTTGTTAAAGTATTTTCATTTTGATGTCTGCCGATTGTATCAGCCAAAATTTACAGCCCAATTAACCCCTATTTAAAATAATATTTTTCCAAGCTAGAACTCTTACTTAGGTATATACATATTCGGCATGGCAATAAAAAAGCATGCATTATTCCAAAAAAGAAACCTTAATTTCGGTATGTTTTGTTCCCTCTCCTGTTCTCTGACTTACTTAACAGACAAAAATTCAGCATAAATGTATTTCCGTTCAATTTGAATTTGGATGAAACAAAAAGGACTTTAGTGAGTATATAGGTACATAGTCAGCCAGACCGGGAAGGGGTGGAAGATATTTGAGTAAATTTACCGCTCGAATTTTAATAGTTTGAAAAGTTTTCCTTGTTGTTTGGGTTGAAAAATTGGAAGAAGCAAGAAATAATAAAAGGAGAAACGACCACGAATCCCTTTTTGCATGCAGTCAAATAATACCATTTTTTTTTTTGTAGGAAACACCCTCATTAATTTTACTTTTAAAGTCATTACGGGCTAAATATACCCAAATTAATACGTTACACTCTGTTATAACACTCAGATGTGCATATATACAGCAAGTAGTGGATTTATCGATAAGCCAATTTGGGGTAGAGGGCAAAATAAGTTTGGCAAATTAGTCAGTCGAATCGAAGGACAAACACCAACATCATAAGTCATGATAAAAGGACATATGTAAGGCCAGCCGGAAAATAGTAGGGGAATCAAAAAAAAAAAAGAATAGAAGCTATCTAAGGGCAGTGCTTAAGAATCGGAAGAGAAAGCAGGCTTAACAAGGAATTACTATTCGGCAAATTTATCTCTTTGTGTATCCGATTGTTGTGGCTACTCGGATTTTGGATACCTTTTTGTCTGGCATACTGCATCTTCAATTTGAATGCTGCCCTCTACCTATGAAAAAAGTAATCTTTAGGGAGGAATTATGATTCTCCATTCGTTACCTTGGAGCTTTTTTGCGAATTCTTCCCAAAAATGGTCGCGACAGAGATATAGATAGACAGATAAACATAGATACGATAAACAAGTGTATGGATTCTCACGAGGATTGAATTTCAACAAGTCCTGATGCGGCGGGTATCAATGGATGGACAAAATTTAATATTTACCCGAAAAACAATTTCGACTATAAGAAAAACAAAAAACATGCTAAGACAAAAATTAAGCTTCTTACGTAGAGTAAAATCGATACGCAAGAGACGAGTTATGAGACCCGCATAAATCTATGGCGGCAACATAGCAACCCTTTCCCATCGACCACTCTGCTATCCCCTGAGGCAGATAGCTATTAGAAGTAGATTTATCGCAATCGAAAAACTTTTGGCGAATTGAAAATTTCAAAACCACCCAGGCCAACCCTTTCTATGGTTTTTGCTGTAAAAGAAACAGAGGAAGCGCGCGATGACAAGTTACTCCGGCTGGGTAGCCGAAAGGCTGGTGAAACTTCTACAACTTTTGTTGTCATTCCCAAAGTCGATAATGTTTAATTACAGATTACATCTGACAGCCGCGCGCGCCACCACACCCCTCATGGTTTTAATGATTTTCAAGCTTAAAGCGGTTGATAGAAACAAAGACTATAGAAGGGGTGAAATATTTTTGATGTCTGATTTTGATTCTGATGGTTGGAATCCATTCAATTGATTTTCGACGTAGAAATACGGGAAGATGCGAAGGTGGCAAAAACTGTGGTTTAAGAGATACGTTTTTAAAAAACTTCCTTTTTCTGTTTTAAATGAAATATATTTCGCCTTTCCATCAACGTATACATACATATATCTATTAACGAAAAAGCAAAAAGGGTTAATTAACTAAAATGCGGGTTTCACTTCTAGCATGAAAGACCACATCGACCTTTAGTATGTGTAGGTATATACCCCTCGAATTCGTTTATTTTTTAAATACTTTATTCAAAAGTACGTGTTTATGTTCAAGAGTACCTACATTTTTAATAATTTTTTCCAAAAGGATCCCATTTAGTGATTTGCTTTGGATATATGAGTTCTTCCTTCTCCCCACAAAATTGGCTTAAAACCGATTTTTTTTGTTAATTTTGTTTGTTAAGTTAAGTAAATTCGTCATATTTTTGTAGAAAAAGGTTTAAATTGGAAGGCAATTCTTCAATTGGCATTTCTGTGAAGGATGATCCGTAGGTATGCTCTGATATTTTCATTTTAGATTTAAAAACATTTATTCGTTCTCTGCTTCGAGCATGGTCCAATAGACTATAGAATGAGTTTGTAAAATATCGCTGCCATTATTAGCTTCCTCGAGTGACCGTAAGGAAGAAAGGCAGTCAGTACAAAAAGAGAACTTTACACACTATAGGTCTTCGTACATACCTATTCGTTTCTAACGGAATAAAGTTCATATCGTTTTCACTTCACCAGACCCCGACGTGTTTCTTCCCCTTTTCAACTTGTCTTTATTTTTGTTTTTCAATGGCTTTCGAGCTCTGGTGGATTATGGAATAATATTCTTTTTGTATTCTTTATTTTACTACTGATATATTTTTGGCAGTAAAAGGTTGTTGTTTGATTTTCCATTTTTAGTTAAAGTGCAAACGATATATGGATTGTACATAATATGTATACGTAACTCTTAGATAGAGATGATGCCCTTAAATTACAGTTTAAATTAATACCTTTTTTTTTGTTTTATGTTGTTGGCCAAATGGTGCAATTTAAAAAAGGTTGCTACTAATCTGTATTGGTCCTATCTATCACTCAATGCAGGTTCAAATATTTCCCTTAATTAAGAAGATGGAAGAGATTCTATGAAAAAGGAAGACGGCCAAACAAACAAAGATTATTGACGGCGAATGGTGGGAAGCAAAATGAATGAATTTTCTATGTACATATATATGAATACATGTTTTCATATTGGGATTTTATTTAAGGGTAGGCGTCAAACCTCAGGGGATCTATTATTAAGGAAATGAAGGTGGTTGCAATATGATTTCCAAAAAGAGAGGAAGTTCTTTCTTGAAAGGTGTATTTTTGTAAGTTTTTTTTAGACAAGGATAACCAAATAATTATAACAATTCGGAGCGTAAAATTTAATTAATATTTGGATTATTCCAGTTGTAATAGGTTTTTTGATATACAAGTCATTACAATATCTCGAACTAAAAAGAGGAAAAATTAATTAGAAAAAATAACAATAAAACAGGAATGAGCGTAGCAGCGGCAAAGAACCGAAACAGATGAAACAATAAAATCCTTGCGGCTATTTTCGCTGAGAGACGAAATAAATATTCAATGGTTGATTGTTCAAAGCAATTTTTTCGCAAATAAATATATTGCAAGTAAAATCAATGTTGAAATGTCATTCTGTCATCCTGTCATATCCTATTGTTGTACGGTTATGCAAAAGTCTCGGCATATACACTACTACAAGTGTATATATAATTTTCTTTTGTTTGTGTATAACGTACATTTATTGGTGTTTCGTCGCAGTTTTAGTATGTGTGTATTTATATTTTATGCTATAATTTTATTGAATGCTTTTGAATTATTGTTTCTGCTTTGATTTGTATACCTGTGGTATGTCTGTTTGGAATTATTTATTTCGTTTTAGATATGTACCTATGTAGCTACCAAAGAGTTGTCCTCCCGCGCAAATTATACCCCTTTTTTCATTCTTAAGATTTATTCGGACCTCGTTGTTGTGTTTTTTTTAAAGGTTTGCCAAATCTATACCTATGGATCTCATTAGGTAGGTATGTATATAGAATAATATGTAATGTATATCAAAAGTTGTAGGTACCAAGTGCATATTGAAATGATTAAATTTAAGTACCTATGCCTTTCGTGTGGACTTATAACTTGACGTTTTAAACCGTTTGGACAAATTACAGTTTGGTTAAGTAACATGTTTAAGATTTATTTCTAGTTAATTGAACGGTTACCTGCTTTTTTCGAACTGTTATGCCAAATGGTCTGGGTTTGATTCCTCGTCAGAGCCACCTTTTTTCCGGGGTACTACTTCTTGCGAGAGAAGGACAAATTCTCCAAGAGTAAAATTTGTCTCGAAAAAAGTACACCTCATGTAGCCGTTCGGAATCGGTGGTAAATTGTAGGCCCCTTCCGGTCCTGCAGATTAAAAACACAGACAGGAGTGGTTGAGAGTATAAGTCACTAGTCCTTGACTACTTAAGAAGCTGTCGCGCCAGTAAATTTAATTTAAATAAACGTAGTTTATACCTACATACCTACCTTTTTTTCATATTGAATTTAGTTTTCTCATATTACCTATAGTATAAAAATATATCAATATACTACTTGTATATAATCCAGTGAGACCGGAGTATATGTAACGTTTAAGAATGTTAACGTTTAGATGGATACAAAAACCTACTTATAAAGTTACTTAACATGAAATATTTGTAAGCACAAGCAAGTAGGTGCAAATATAACAATAGATCCATCGAATTAATATGTCAAAAACCATCGTATATAAAACTTCCGGACGTTCCATTATTTTCAGCAAAAGTGAAATAATTGCCAACATTTTGTTTTAAAGAGATAGAGCTGTAAGATTTTAATACATGCACCCAATTTCTTTGAAGGATCCTTTTTCAATGGCTCGGGCTGTCAATTAAATAATCAATGTCAGATAAGGTAAACTTTAGATTTCATACCCATACATTTCTCTTCTCCTTTAAACTGAACCGAAACAAATTAATTAAATTAATTACAATCCCTTCTTATATCTATATATTGTTTAAGGGCTAAGTATAAAGCCTCCGTGCGCTGTGATTTTCCTCTACATTCTACAGAACATTCTTTAATGTGAGAGCTTTTCTGAAAGAAACCAGCAAACCAGAATGACGTCCCATTAATATCTGCCTGATTTGTTTCCTCTATCGAATCCTGTTGCTCCTTGAGAGACAAGACCTGATTTCAAATCACTCTGTTATACGGTGTGGAAGGCATTCTTTCTCGCTACAGGTTAATTGTCACGGAAAATTAACAATCATCAGAAATCGAATGCAAGAGGATGTCACATCAATTTGGCATGTCACAATTTGACAAGTAAAAAGGGTGGTCTGTCTGATCCAAGTGGAATGATGTATTACATAGCAGATATAATTTTGTTGAAGAATGTTGGAGAGTTATTAGGGATACAGTTCGAGTTTCTTCCAAAAATCAAATCAAAACCATTAGGCAAACAACAAGTGAAGCAACCACACCACTGATTTCGAATGACATGCAAGTTTAAGTAGTTTAAGTAATGGCTTAACCTATAAATTATATCGATTTCCCGATGTGGTGCGGTGGATGGTGATGTTCCTGTGCACTGTATCTGGGGCACACTTTTGAAAATTTCCTCAACCATTTGCCAATGTAAAACTGTCAAATCCTTTGTAAAACAATACCAACACGCCGCAGAATGCCAATTAATCAGAAATCCCCAAATAATTGTCTTGGTGTGTAAGCGACAGCATCAAGCGCAGAGATAGTATGAGTTTGACTGTCTCTTGTCTGGGACCGGGTATGGCAAACGGATTTATGGCAATAATATAATATTAATTAGGTAATGTTCATTTAAAATAGATCGAACTGTTTTTAAGAAAATCCTAACAGAGACCACATCTTCGTCTTGCCGACCGCTTGATAATATATGTATTCGAAGAGAGCTCCGTACTGCTTCAGCATTCTAAAATTATATTAAAATTAATTCAAAAGTATCTATTGTTTACTATAATGTTTCTGTGTTCTTTCTTGTGGAAAAGACGCATTTAGCTCTTTGCTCGTCGGTCGGGACAAAGATACAAATTCTTTGTTGATATATGTAACTACACGAGCTGTTGTATGGGGAGAGAGAAAATGTATACGTGACGTTTCTGCCGGTGATAAATGCATTAGCCAAAGGAACTTAATTGTAAAGGGGCGCATTATATTTTTATATTGCAATACATACATAAACAAATATTTGTTGGCTTTAAATGAGCTTAGACACTTGAAGCAGTACAAGTGCAAAACAAAATTGCAACACTGGTGGCTGTCGATCATTAATTGTGATTTTTGTTTGAAAGTGGAAAAACTGAATTTTTTGGGACGCCACTTTGGGGATGACAAATTTGATGCTTTGTGAAATTTTTCTAGGCAATAACTTATTTTTTATGTTAGATTTATTCAAGCTGTGACAATAACCTTTTTAAAAAATATAGATAGGTACCTAGGTAGGTAACTTTCTTAATTTAAAAAATTTATAAAATGGATGGATGGTATACCTAATCAAATCATTAAGATGCCTATGTAAAATTGTTTCTTATATAGATATTATTTTCTCAATTTCTTTTATTTGACAACGTCAAGCTTCTGCAAAATGGAACATTTTTCTCATTTCATGATCATATATCATAGGTATTCATATTGCTCGATCTGTCTTATCTTTCTCACGTTTTTTATATAAAAGACAATTCTAATTATGCCGATACCTTAATTTTTTATACCAAAATAGTTACAGCATAAATTCACCCGACCTCAAATACCCTGTCCTCTGCATTGAAAATTGAAGTTAAAGGTTTGATTTTTTTTTTTGAAAAAAAAAATTATGACGTACCTACGTAAAGTTATAATTTTAACGTTCTTCTATTGCCATCCCCACCGCGCGCCGCAACGTTTGACATTAAAAATCGAAATCATACCTATCATACGGAACGTTAGTGTTATGAACAAGAATACCCTGATGCAAGCAAACTCACCCCTTTTGATCCTTTATTTCCAATTCTACCATGACAGATAGCTAATGTATACTTTTAACTGGAGAATAACACAACCATAAATTTGCATACAAACAAAGACAATATCCACACCAAAAAATAAGACAGATACTTTATCCTTTCAAAATAGAGCCAAAGCATAGTATCCAGCTTCTCTTTTGTACAGCTTTCTGGTTCTGAGGAGAATCTGGAACGGGACTTTGGTAAAGGGTGCTGTGGCTGTGGGGGTAGTGTATAAGAAGAAGAAATAATGGTCGAACTGAAATACAAATGATGATTTTTGTTCTGGGGTGGTGGAATGGGTTTCAGTTTTTTGTTGATGGTGTGTAACTTTTGATAAAAATACACACATGTGTGTTATATTTAAATAAATAATTAGAAGAAAAAAACGACCGAAAGAGATAGAGAAAGGATTTTTAATCGTTTGTTCATTCATTTATTTGTTTGCTTATTTATTTTGTTTGAATACTCTCCTGGGTGTGTGTTTTTTTGCATTCTATCTATGTATGTGTTGTGTTTGTACACACAAGGCAATCAGAAAAGGGTGCCGAAGAAAGAACCACGACATTCTGTATTAATTGCTTATACGTAGAGATACAAAAGAGTCCTCCAATCAAGCAGTCGTCGTGCAAAATAACGAAGCTTGATGACAATAAGGATAGGAAACACGCGTGCGACGACAACGATGAAACACAGCAATGGGTAGAAGACGGTGCAAAATACCCTTTTAGATGGTAAAACAAGTCATAAAAACCAAAAATTAAAGGATTCAAAAAAACTCTCTCATACCAATTGGACAGGGATGATTTAAATGCAGATGTAGATGTAGGCATTTGTATACATTTTCTTGCACATACATACTTACATATTATGTACCTACATGAATATCTAATTAGTTATCAAAAGCAAATATCGACATCAGAAGGACGCGCGTCAACTGCAAATAAAAGCTGTGAAATGTTGCAAAATAAAAGGGGACCCAGGTATAGCTCTTCTTTCTTTAAATATTACATGTATTGATTCCAAACCTTACTGGGTGATAATCTCAAAAGGTGATATAATAAGGTATGTAGGAAGGTAGTTAGACTTAAAAAGTGTGCAAAGAGGAATCTAAAAAGTTGAATTCGTAGTCAAAGTTGAGGCAAATACTTGCACCTACCTCGCATTTTTTAAGTCCTGAACAATTATTTATTATGAATTTTAAAATCTTCTTGCGCACAAAGATATGTACACATTTATAAATAAAAATGAGCAGAAATACATAGGTACCTACAGTACAAAAATACGACATCCTTTTTTATGTACATAAGGGAGATGGGTATGTCCTTCTGAATTGTTAATTCTGGATATGATTGCGATGTATTGTGCCCATCATAAGTAGGTATTTTGTCCATTTTTGGACCCAAAGTAATTATTATTATTATTTTATATATCCACATTCGCATCACATCAAAACTTTTGACAACCGCAAAAAGGGCAGGTAAGTAGGTACATTTTTTGCAAAGCAAGAAGTGTTGCAATCTATGTTAGGTACAACTTCATCCCTTTTAACATTTATATACCTAACTGAAAAGTATGTAGGTATTTCGTGTCCAAAACATTCATTCTTTTCTATTTTTTGCTGTGAGGAACAAAAAATTATAGAAATATGACCGGACCTGTACGTATCTAACGTATCCATTCCAAACCCACAAACCATCTACCCCCTACCCCAAGGTTATTCATTAATTGTGAACGATTTATTTATTTAGAAAATTCTGGTGATTCAAAGACAAGCACATACATATATGTAGGTGTGTATAAGTATAAAAGAGAAGGGTTTGGAGTTTGGACAAAAAGAGCAATATTATCCAAATGGGCATTAGGTGTATTATACGCAGACTGCCTTCGGGTAGAGAAAAGGGTTTTTGCCGAAAAAAAAATAAACAATGTTTTTAGTTTAAATATTTCAAAAGGACTTTCAAAAGATAAAACTGGTTAGCATATAATCTCGTATATGTACCTGCACGTATCGATAAGCAAAGAACTATAGCGATACGCATCACATATTAGCTATACCAGGTATACGTATGTATAAATTACGATATGTGCACGTATAATCCTTTGGGTTAATTAGTCCTAATTAAATATGCATTAAAGGAACGAACATCCATTTCATATAAGAATAGCGAGACAATGAATTTAAAAAAGCCTACCTGATGGGGATGATTTCTCTTTCGTATTATGTAGGTTTGATGACATGGCATGTTGTTGAAAAAAGCAGAGATACAATATCTACAATCTACAAAGGATTAGATACCAAAGGATTGAAACAAATAGAAAAGAACGAGGAATGAATATGTTGATTTTTCGATATTTACCAAATAAGGATGAAGTTCCAAAGATTCCAATTAGCTTTTTTAAGTACTTTTATTCTTTCTTTTCTTTAAAGAGATAGTGGATATATACTCTACAACTATAGTACCTATAATAATAGATATCTATAATAATAATAATTTCTTAGCAAATCGCCTTTTGGCTTTAAGTAATGCATTATGGATGTTGGGCAGCGCTAGCCAGAAGAATAAAACGCCATGAAATTTTTTGTCGCGTCGTATCGTATAATCGTCACTGGCCTCAATAATTGTATTGGAAGCTAGCTAATTATGTTTTTTTTAACTGACTTAAAAACGTTTCCTTAAAAATTGAAGTTTGACTTTCATTAAGTGACATATTTCCCGGCGGTCAGGCACCAACTGGACAAGGGGACAAGCCGCCTTAAGAACCTGGGATAATTGAGATTTTGTTTTTTGCTGAGAATATAGGTAGATCATGTGTCAAGATGTCGAACAGGATCCTGGAATATCGTACGGAACAACAAACAACAACAATTGGCCATTAGCCGACGGTCCCTATGACGAGTTTTGGTGAAAGGCCTGAAGCTGTTCCTTTACAAAGTGCACACAAAGTACATCAGTTGTTGTCTGATACCTACGCTCAAGCTTCACTGAATCTCGAACAATAGGAGAGCGATGTTGCCCAGTACAATGATCGCTTTTGAAGGGGCAATAATCTTCAATAAAGTTAGCATAAAAACCTCACTTAAAAGAACTTCCTATATACACACCATAGTTCTTCCCAATTAGTATCTATTAAATTATAGTTTTTAAGTTTAGTTTGCCTAAGATTTTTTGCTCGTATTAAGCTATATAATAAACAAATATTTTGGTGAAGAATAAGATAGGGACCAGATTATCCGATTTGGTCGATAAAGGTTTTTTTTCTGGGGTTTCTTGAAGCTTATGTAAGCAAGCTTCAGACTCTCGAAGCCCTTAAAAAGAATATCCAACAGCAAGTTCTGACACAAAAGTGATGGAAAATGCCATAAGATATATATAATCTAAAAGAAGAATTATAGTTTTCAATCCTTAAAAAACAATTAAGTAAAGCAAACAACATTGGGAACTATTTTTGCCCAAAGTTGTTCCAATATTTTCTCAGTTTGATCTTGTTTTAGCGACATTGGTTTTCTTAAGTTCTGCCTAGACATTTGCAGGAAAGTTTGTAGGTGTTAAAATGCCGCTAGGTTTATCCCTTTGGTGTATAATTATGTATAATAAAATGTCCAAGTTCAAAGAATTTTCTAATATAATAAGTTGAAAACCGACTGGTAATTAAAATACGCAAAACTTAACACACCGACTTTATATATACACAGAAAGTTTGAAGAAGGTTGGCAATTGCGGTTTCCTAACAGTTATACGAGTTTCATCGCAATAACATGTTGAAAAATGAAGAGTGGTGTAAGGAGGAAGGTGTAAAACGAAGCTGGCAAGTGCAAGTGCCATTTGTTTTGCATGCTTACTAAAACAACATATTAAAAACAAACTTCGACAAATATTATATGTTTTGTTCGTAGATTTTTAATACATTATTTGTAAACACCTAAGTCAAAAAATTAAAAAATATTTTAATAGATAGCCCGCAGTAAGAATATAGCATTTCGAAAGGGAAAAAATAGTTACAGGCTGATTGGTATTGATGTGGTTTACAATCTGAGAAAAGTCCCCAGCTTTCCCAGGTACGCTAGGTTCGTTATGTGTTTGGCTTGTCATGACATTAAGGCAAGATATCATTATGTATGTGGTTCGTCTCCTGCTGTGTAGTTGTTAAATCAATACTTATTTTTAATTACAAAAACAAATAATTTTTTAATTTTTTTATTATTTAATTAAAAAAATTTTAAAACACAAATTTAACACAGCTTTTATTATATTTAAAATGCAACGCAAAACTTTCGACTACGCCTGATGATGGAATTTATTCCGAAACGCGTTGCATTTTAAATATAATAAAAACTGTGTTAAATTTGTCTTTTAAAAAAAATTTAAATTAAATAATAAAAAAATTAAAAATTATTTGTTTTTGTAATTAAAAATAAGTATTGATTAACGCAAGCTTTGTCTTGAAAGTTTATAACCACTAATTTATATCTAAGTACCTATATACCTAAATGTTTGATAATTGATGATAAGTTCATCAATTGATATGAGGGAGGCCATCCAAAATGTAAGACATAGCTTTTCCCGAGAGTTCCATTCTCTTCTGAGAATTTATACGACCACTTGTGTCAAAGAGATGCATTTATGTGTTGCTATAGCCTAGCTAATATGGAGATAATACTGTATCTAGTAAATCCGTTTTTAGGTTGAGATACATAGATACTTACCTATTCATATAAATATGTAGATACGTAGATATAAATTTACATTTCTAAGAAAGAAAAAATAAAATATTTTTTTTCAAGGAGGAGTATGCGTGATATTTGCGTGTTTATTTTTTTCAACAAGAAGAGGTTGTCACACCATCGCCAGAAGTCATTGCCATCTTGTATTCCTTCCTCTTTTCCATATTTCTGATCCCATTGTATCGTAACCATCACTTGCAGAAGTATGTATATATGACTGCTTGAACAAAGCAAAACTGCTTGTAATGCTTTGGAGGAGCCTCATTGTCAGAACTTAAAGTACCGCACACGATTACATACACATACACGGATGTCATCAGCATAATGACAATTATTTTTTATTCAACTGCATCTCTGTTTATGTTGTTTTCTGAATTCTGGTGCTTTCCTTCTGCTGCACCTTTTACAAGAGTGACTTGCGTCGTCAAAGTAGAAAGGACTCACATTATTACTTGGTGCTGCTTCCAAACAATATCAGTATAAAACTTAGGGTATGCATATGCACCTTATGCGAATTTACATATGCATGTATGTAGGTATAGGTATACAACTGAAAAAGTGGAAAAAGCCCGATAGGTGTGCTTGTTCATGTCAAAAAGCACTTTTTCAATCAAATTGCACCACCTGAAAATAGCTCTCCCTACACATATGTTCTTGGTGCTCTCTTTAAGACAAAAGTGTTCTTCTGCAAGCGTCAAATTTCACAGCATTGTTGTGTCGTGTAATCCGTCCAAATCCTTACCTATTGTTTAAGTATGATTTTTCTGTTGATACTTAATAATAATAAAATGACGTCCCCAACACAATGACGGTCACATAATACGTACGTAAGTGTTAAAAGATGATATTATGGGAGGTGACTTTGCTAAAAATAGGATTACATACCGCATTTTGCAAAAAAATCACACAATTCCATACCTGTTCGCATTCAAATCTCAACCTCTTGAATGCTTACAGGGATCAACGGCAAAACACCCCTTAATAGGCTGCAATTGATATCCTCGCCGTGAACTGTGCTACAGTTAACCACCAGTTGTCCATCTGTTGGCATAAACAAACAAATAAGTGTAAACAACCCTCTACATCTGCGAGTTACCGCTAAGCCCCAATTCTACAATCGCTATGCACATCGGGAACGACGTGAACTCTTGTGATGATGCGTTGTATCATTCAGTTGCAAAGGTTAACCTTCCTGCGCCCACCATCCATACACAACCACCAATTATCCTGTTCATGACAGGTGGTTATTTGCACGTATTCCATTACTCATCTGATGTGCTGTTTCAGTTTGCTTTTTGTGTATTTTGTTGATATTCGACAAAATGTGACAAATCTACCGAAATTCGCACCGAAAACCATTGCATTCTAAATATCCTTTTATACCTATCAGGAATATACCCCATTGTATATGGACGTGCGTACAAGATTTGCAAAAAATGGTGTGAATAGGGAGAGCAGTACGCAAATCCCCCAATTTCAAGGTCACTGGCAGAACATACAAAGGGATAACTTTAACCTTGTTTAGGCGTTATATGTCCTGTGTGCAATTTTAATCTGCATTCCCTGGTAGGTAACGTGTTGATGAAAAACAATTAATAAACAATCGCATTATAATGTTTAATCCACTTGAGATTACAAGGGAAGTAATAAGCCAAATTGGCATTTCGCATATGCTAGGATTTGAAATTGCGAGGACGTGAAATAGCCACCAGAAGTGTAAATATTTTGCAGTTTTGAAGTGAAGGTGGATAAATAAATAATTCTAGTTTGTATCTTAAGTGAAGATAGATAATAAGTCTTATATTATTGAGTCATTCTTAACTTAAAGTCAATCTTATGTTCAATAATTTATTTAAGGAATTTAAATTAAATAATCACAAGCAAAATCAGTCTCTTAGAATATCAAGTACCTACTTAAGGTTTTTACTTGCGATTATAGGTACTATAAATAATGCAAGCTATGAATTCCTGCAGGCTACAATATTTCAGATAACAATCAAACGTGACATTACGATGATAGAGAAACATATTTGAATTACTGGCAAAATTCTGTCTGTCTGTCTGTTTTTTTTTGTACGAATGTACATATATTGAACTATAGCCTAAAGGGTTCGGCCAATCGTCTTCAAAGGAATATAAGGTTATTTTGACGTTCTACAGAGGACTTTTTCAATTTTTTGCTTAGCTCAATAATTAACAGTACCAGTCATATTACCGTTTTCTCGAAAACGGCTAAAAGATTTTGTATAAAAAAAAATCAGTGTACTATTGTAGGTAGGCATTACATTTTGGTGACAAAAAATTTAAGATGGTGGGCTAATAGTACCCCCCATAGGACCGTTTTTTTCTTCGACTTTCTCCAGAACTGGTAAACCGATTACAATCCAAATCAATATTCAGGAAGATGTAAGTATCCAAAATAATTTAAAAATAAAATATTTTTGAAAACAATTTTTTTTGTATTTTTAATAATGATCTTTTTTTTTTGAAATATCAATATTTTGAAAATGTTTAGGTGATATTTTTTTAATTTTGTTTAAAATTTAAGTTAATTTTGACCTAAAGTTTCCATTCTTGAATTAATATTTTCTAATATTAAAAAAAAATTGTTAACTAAGAAACGTTTTATTGAAAAACCGTTCTTACGATTTTGAAAAAAAAATTAGTTTTTTATATTTTTTAAAGAAATATACGACGCGGTGTTTAAATTATTCCGCTGAAAACTAATTTAGGTACTTTTTTCGAACAATCAGAAGTCATAAAAATCGAAAAAAAGCTTTAATATTTTCCAAATTTTATTCGAGGCTATGACCGCAAATAAGAGCAAGTACGTGCGATCCTGTCGTGCAATTTATTTAATTTTACAACTCTTTTTCGAACAATCAGAAGTCATAAAAATCGAAAAAAAAGTTTAATATTTTCCAAATTTTATTCGAGGCTATGACCGCAAATAAGAGCAAGTACGTGCGATCCTGTCGTGCAATTTATTTAATTTTACAACTCTAGCCTGAGTTGCAGTGTAAGATTAGATCAAACAAATCCTACACCACTACTTCCCCTTTTTTATTGTTTTAATATCTTTATGGGTTCCCGTTCGTGAAATAGATTTTTATGCTGGGATCGTATTATTTCTCTATCAACATAATTGATAAACATCCACAGAAGACGTTAAATCCAAGTTTGAAAAAAAATACCAAGCAAATAAAAGACCGGAAATCGAAAAAATTGAAAAGATACAACAAAGAAATCACAGACAAAAAACCTTTCAAATAATGGATTAAACCACACAAAACATAAGAGAAGTAGTCTTAACACATTTTTGCAGGACAGTATAATACCTATGCTATAGAGTTGTTCGGATCCCCATTCAGGCTCAATGGCGCGATCTTTGAAATTAATTGAAAAGAAGTTATTGAGATTTACATACATAAAGTGTGTGTGTGAGGGGGGGGGGGTTTTATGTGGTTATGTTCTTAACGTATGTACTATAGCCCTGGCCTAGTGACAATAATTGCTCCCAGAGTGCCTTTATAAACCTGAACCAAAAGGATTCCTTTTGTTTCTTTAAAGTGTAGATACCTACGATCTTATGAGGAAAGTTCAGACACGGGAGAGATAAATTAATCAAGGTCATTTATAAGGAGTTTTGAAAAGAGTCCTTACATGTAGGTATTACATTTGAATGCGAGTTGTAGCTTGTAGGTAGGTATAGCTTGAACCAAATCACTTGAACAACGGTCGGTTGCGCAGAGAGAGGATTAACTGGCTGAACATAATGGTGAAGCTGAAGCTGAAGTTTGAAGCGCAAAAATGAATCACGTCAAAATTGAAGCTAAGGGATGAAGCTGCCTTGAACACAATGGTGAAGTATGGAATATCAATTTTGCTGCCAAGAATAAAAAATATATATTGGTATATATAAAAGTTTTATCCAATGAACCTCTACAAAAAGTAAGTCTGTTCTGAAAAATGAATCACGTTAAAATTGAAGCTAAGTGATGAAGTTGCCTTGAACACAATGGTGAAGTATGGAATGTCAATTTTGCTGCCAAGAATAAAAAATATATATTGGTATATATATAAGTTTTATCCAATGAACCTCTACAAAAAGTAAGTCTGTTCTGAACAACTGAAATATCACGAACAAAACCTATACAAACAGAAATAGAATTCATGTTAGAGATAAGAAACAAAGTAACAAAATAAACAATAATCCTGAACATACAAACAAGCTCAAGATTATTCTTATCTAGTGTAAACGGACTTCCATGAAGAAAGTCACGTACGCACATCCACAATACGATACCTATAAAATTGTTATAAATAAGCCCAAGTGGATAACAATAGACAGATCTTAAATTGACGTAGAACTCGCTGAAAGTAATATAAGAACTCTTTAATATAGTTGAATAAAGAATGAGCCTTGCTCTATGAAACTCGCAGTTTCTTTTTTAAAATCAAGTATTAAAATTGGCGCAGTCGGTAGGATTCTACGAAATTGGCTAGAATACTGTAAGAACTTACACTCATAACGTTTTAGTGAAACTAACTATCGGAAAAATATCCTACGTGTAAGAAAATATTAAAATTCGAAGTAACGACTAAAACAGTGTAAAAAATTATTTGACATAGTAAAATAAAAAGTGAAGAACTCTTTTCAAGTTTAATAAAAACTAGAGTCAAGCAAAATAACATTTACAGTCGAAACAAAATAAAAGTGAAATAAAATCATTTGAGAAAAATAAAAACACTTTAAAAAATTTTCCAATGCATTGGAAATAAATCAAAATTAATTTAGCAATTCAATTCAACGAAAATGATCATATTGCGAAGTTCATAGAGAAAAAAATAATTTCACAAACAATAAACCAAAAAAAAAAGTTGATGTCCAAAAGGATCACAAACAGAAGGAAGGAAGAGCAACAAAGTCATACTAGCAGTTCAGAAGAAGATTTAACAACAAACAAACACAAAGAGAATAATAATTCAACTGCCTTGAAAGTTTTTAAAGAAAAATTACCCGTACCGTACCCGTACTGTATTATTTGCTTTAAAACTAAAAAAATTACAAGAAGCTCTTAACGTACTTACACAAGCAAACTTTATAAATGAAAGAAATGAGGAAAAGCGAAAAATTTTAAAAGTTTGAAACAAAATATTATCAGAAACCCCAAAATGTTAAACCACACTATAACACACAGGTAAAACACAATACTAATTTTATACAGAATAGAAATTTTCAACCTAGAAATCCTACATACATAAAGCCTCCTTTTAATCATAATAATAGAAATCCCAACTATCATGGGAATAATTATGATCCAAATTATAAAAGAGGACAAAACCCTTAACCTTTAGAAGTAGATCCTACTTCATCACAATTAAAGAAAGTACAACCCCAAGTTTCCCGTTATAATGAAAATGAAACAAAGATCGAAAAACCTAATAGTCAGGATTTTCAGGTACAAGCTTCGGTAACTTACCCTATCTTAAATTATCAAAAAATAATTATATAATAAGACTTTTAGTAGACACTGGCGCAACCAACAGTTTATTAAATAAAGAAGACATACCACCTGAAATGTTAAAAAAATAGAAAAGAACCTTTAATTATTACAACAGTAGAAACTCCTATAATAATTAATCAAGAAGTAATAATCCCAAAAAATAAATTTGCAATAAACACTTGCGAAGATTGTTTATTCCAAATCTACAACTTCAGTAACAATTTTAACGCAATATTAGGTAATAATATTCTCATCCCTAATAATGCAATAATTAACTATAAAACAAAACTCTGGACAATAAACAACAATAAATTCCCAATATTCTTTGACAAAAAAGACGAACTAGAATATGAAGATACTATACATCATTTGGAAAGCATTGAATGTTACCAAATAACTGTAATAAACGAGATCAACGAAGACAGATTAGAACATTTAAATCAAGAAGAAAGATCAAAATTAACAAAAGTGATCAAAGAAAATAGAAGAACATTCTACAAAAAAGGTGACGATTTAACGTTTACTAGTCACATTAAACACAACATACCAACTGATAATGAAGGACCTATATTCGGTAGAATTTATAGATACCCAGAAGCCCATAGGAAAGAAGTAGACAAGAAAATACAAGAAGTGCTAGATTCAGGCATAATACTTCAAATCCTCCATACAAAGCCCCAATATGGAACGTGCCCAAAAAAGAAGATAAAGAAGTAAATAAGGAATGGCGCATAGTTATTGATTATAGGAAACTAAATCAAAAAACTAAAGAAGACAAATATCCAATTCCCATAATTGACGATATTTTAGATAAATTAGGACGTGTAAACTATTTCACGACCCTAGATTTAACTAAAGGCTTTCATCAAATTGAAGTAAGCACTGAAGACAGAGAGAAAACTGCATTTAGCACCCTTTCCGGATATTATGAGTTTAAAAGAATGCCTTTCAGTTTGAAAAATGTCCTGCAAACTTTCAAAGAATGATGAATCAAGTATTAAAAGAACACATTGGCAAAACATGCTACGTCTATTTAGACGATATAATTATCCTTAGCACCACATTAGAAGAACAAATTACTGCTTTAATCAAAATACTAAAAACACTTCAAAACGTTAATTTGAAAGTAAGATTAAACAAATGTGAATTCATGGAAAAAGAATCCCAATTTGTAGGTCATGTTATAACTAAAGAAGACATAAAACCTAACCCAGATAAAATCAAAACAATAAAAAACTTCCCAATTCCCAAAACAATTAAAGAAATACGGAGTTTCTTAGGACTCACAGGCTATTATCGTAAATCTATTCACGATTACGCAAAAATAATAAAACCTATGACAATATTTCTAAAGAAAGACACACAAATAAACAAAGATGAACAATATGTAGAAGCATTCGAAACTTTGAAAAAACTAATGCAAGACAATCTAATAAACAGACATCCCGACTTTACGAAGGAATTTGTTTTAACAACAGACGCCTTCAACTTTGCTATTGGAGCAGTACTCAGTCAAAATCATGGACCTTTATGCTTTGCGTGCAGGACACTCAACGAACATGAATGTCACTATTGGACAATTGAAAAAGAATTACTAGCAATAGTATGGTCAACTAAACAATTCCGACACAATCTATACGGCAGGAAATTTAAAATCCTATAAGACCATAGACCACTTGTTTGGCTCCAAAATCTAAAAGAACCAAACAGTAAGTTACAAAGATGGAAGATCAAACTCGAAGAATTCGACTTTGAAATACAATACATCTAAGGAAAAGAAAACAAACTGGCTGACGCACTTTCTAGAATAAAAATTGAAAACGAAATAAACGCATTAGAAAAAGAAGAAGTCATAAGTACTTAGCATAGCGCTGAAAGCGACAGTAATCATCTAGTAAAAAATACAGAATAACCTATAACTTATAAAGAGACAAATAATAGTTAAAATCGACGACAAAAATTCCAAAGAAACAACCTTACCTTTTCAAAAAAGAAGAATCCACATAATACGAAAAGACTTTATGACAAAAGACTTCCGGGAAATCACAAATGAATGTGACCCAAATATAATGTATTTTTATACCAGACAAAATATTCTTAAAATTTCAAGAATACTGGAAAAATAACAACTATAACAAAAAATTACTTAGAACAAAAATTATACTAGAAGACGTACAAGACACAGAACAAATGAAAAACATAATATGCAAAGAACACGGAAGCTATAATCACATAGGCATTGAGAAAACATATCTAGAAATCAAAAGCAAACATTATTATCCTAATTTAAAAGAACTAATAACAAAGATAATCAAAACTGTGAAAAATGCAATTTAAAAATAGAATAGAAGAGAATAGAAAATAGAATAGAAAATAGAATCGATATTTGGATACTTCCAAATAAAACGAAATACTTAACGTGTATCGAAAAATTCTCAAAATTTATAAGTGTTGAAAAAGTAAAAACAAAAAATCAAATGGATATTTTAGAAGCCATTATAAAAATATTCTCATATATGAAAAAACCCGAAATACTGACATTAGATTACGATCCAACATTTCAAACCTTTTCTATCAAAGAGTATTTGAAAGAAAATAATATTGAAACACATACAACTACTCCTTACAGGCATACTGGAAACGCAGATATTGAAAAACTACACAGCGCCTTAAACGAAAATCTAAGATTATTTGACGACGACGATCAGTAATAAAAGTAGTGGAAATCTACAACAGAACTATACACCTTACAAAAAATGAACGTCCAATAGACATACACCTAGGATAAAATAGACTACAAAAATATTTACGATAAAATAGAAAGAACAAAAGAAAATGTACTAAAAAGAATAAACAAAAATCGTAAAGATAAAAAGATAAATGCAAAATATACCAAAATAAATAACCCAACTAAATTTGACAAATTAAAGACAAAACACAAAAATGTTAAAATAATAAATAAAAAAGGAAAGATAATAATTATAAAACCGCATAGAGAAATACAGATACTTCACAAAGAAATACCAACATGACGAAACTGACGATAATCTATGCATGACTTGTGCACAATTCATACAAATAAATAAAACCGAACAATTGAAAAAAAAGTAGAATTAATACAAAGTTACAACTCAATCATACACTTGATAAACACCACAAATTACAGACAACTAATTAACCAATTGAACGAACAATATGAAATCTTACCATAAAAACAATACAATTTTCTTAGTAAAATGAAAAAATTAGACAACAAATTAAACACTCTTATTCCCCACCAGAAATCGAAAAGAGGATTAATAAATTTAGTTGGAAACATTCTTAAAATCATATTCGGAACTATGAATGACGATGATCGTATAAACATAGAAAATAAGTTAAATAATATAGAAGAAAATAACCATAATATTATCACAAATGTTAACTCGCAAATAAAAATAAACAAACATTTTAATGACCAATTTATAAAATTAAATGACATTCTAACAAATAGTAAAGAGACAATTGATAATTTGAAGAAGTATAACTCAGAATTAAGCAATTTAAAGATTGAAATTGAATTTAAGGACAATTTAAAAGAAGTCACAGACTCCATTGACGAAATATCAGACATAGTAATGACAAGCAGATCAGGAACACTAGTACAAAACATTTTAACGAGTCAAGAAATTATAGAAAATAAAATCACACTTGAAAAACTAGAAGGATTAAAGATAAATTTAGCTAAATATAAAGAAAGTATTTTAATTATATTATTAATCCCAGAATATACAAAAGAAAAGTATAATAAATATTACATTCAAAACTTTCCAATAAAAAAAATATTAAGTTTATAAACAAATGACGTAATTAATGTAAATAATACTATGTTTCACTTATCAAAAGAAAACTTATAACAAAAACTTACAAACATTTGAAAATAAATGTATTCAAAGTATTTTAGAAAATAAGATTATAAATTGTAAACCTATTAACTATTATAAGAAAAATGAGATAATTGAAAAAGATCAATTCTTAATAATAAAAAATCTAGAGAAAGCTAAAATAAATCAAATTTGTAACAATTTAAATTATACTTAAGAAGGAAATTATGTAATAGAAATGGAAAACTGTAAAATTATGATAAATAAAAAAACATGGTATCAAACAAATAAAATATTACCATTACCGAAACATAAGTATTCGGAAGAGTACCTAAAAGAAATAAATTATGAATCAATAGAAAACATAAAAGAAATATCTGAAGTAAAAGAAAAAAGCAAAACGCTATATTTCAGCTTTTCAACAATCATGTTTATTATTAACATTATTTCGAATAATTTGTGTTAAAATCAAGAAAAATAATAACAATACTATTGTAAACTTGCCATCGGTCGCTTTTCAACCGATAGAAGTCTCTTAAGAGGGAGGAGTTTTATCCAATGAACCTTTATATAAAGTAAGTCTGTTCTGAACAACTGAAATATCACGAACAAGACCTATACAAAGAAATCTCGGATAGTTCAGAAACATTGAACTAGCCTATTTTGTTCCTGTAAAATGTAAAGATGAAGCTGAAGCGTGAAGCGCAAGTTGAAGTTGAGTGAACTTGCGCTTCAGCTAAATTTCAAGCTTCAGCTTCAGCTTCTCATTGTGTTCGCCTTATAGGGTTAGCGTATATTTAACTTTGACAGCGCTTCATACTTCAGCTTCAACATTGTGTTCAGCCGTTAAAGAGGACAAAAATGGTAAGCAAGACATTTAAGGAGTACAATGCCAATACTTTTACTTACGATTATAGGTACTATTATACAAGTTATGCATTCGTGCAGATTAAACATTTTGAGATAACAATCAAACATGACATTACGATGATAGAGAAACATATTTGAGTTACTGGCAAAATTCTGTCCGTCTGTCTGTCTGTCTGTTCGGATGTATTTTGGACTGCAGCCTAAACGGTTGCCCCAATCGTCTTCAAATTTTGAACTTAAGGTTATTTTGACATTCTACAGAGGAATTTTTTCAATTTTTTTTTTTAGCTCAAAAATTAACGGTACCTGGCATATAACCGTTATGTAAAAGCTTAAACGGTACCTCCCATAGGACCGGCTTTGTTTTTTCTTCCAATTTTTCGAGAACTGGTAATCCGATTATAATCAAAATTGATATTCAAGAAGATGTACCTAGGTAGCTTGAGTAAATTTGCATTAGTTTTTTTTTCGGAAACTTTTTTTTTTGTATTTTTAATAATTTCTTTTATTTTTTTTTTTTTTGAAAAATCAAAATTTTGAAAACGGGTAAGTGCATTTTTTTAAATTTTGTTTTTAAATGTACGTTATTTTTGTGCTTAAATTTGTATTCTTGAATTATTTTTTTAATTTTTTAAAAAAAGTGGTTAAAAAATAATCGTTTTATTTAAAAACGGCTCTAACGATTTTGAAAAAAAAAATCTCACTTTTTCACTTTATTTCAAGAAATAAAATGGCGTAGGTAATAACACTTTTGAAAATGTCATTAGGCCGAATATTAACATTTGGCATGATTTCGCTTTGGTAAGGCACTATGTCACTTGTGGTTCTTAAATTTGCATTACCATCATATTATGTACGCTTTGTTTGGCAATCTGTTGTGAAATCGGAAGAAAATTCCATAACCAGTTTAATGTGTATGGGGGCATGCTTCCACTGCAACTCCCTACTTGGACTCACTATTAGCGAGGTTAAATATGGCAAAGTTTTAAAATCCATGCGAAAAATAGATTTATTTTGTTCAACCTCATCCTACCAACCAAATTTGGCGTAGGTACAGGTATTGTCGCAAACTAATTTGGCCTTATAACGCTTTACCTAAGCGACATTATACCAAATGTTTTTATATGGTCCAATGTCACTTTCGAAAGCGTCACTGCGCCAAATTTTAAAATTTGGCACAATGCCACGGCACCAAAAGATTGCTAGTCATCATCCATATATAACATTGAGGGCTTTACTTTGTTTCCGATTTTTATTTAGATGGATGGTTATAAAAAGTCAATTTATTCTTTTTTTTAATTTAAAAATTTTTTTTAATTATAATTTTTCCCCAAGATATTAAACTTTAAATTTTTATACATGATGGGCCTTTTAATAGACAGGCAAATTATATTTTTGTGGACAAAGTGTTGCAAGGTGTAAACTGTCAAACTAAATGTTTTGAGCCCTAGCAAATACCTATAAATCCAATTTTAACGGAAGTCATAAGTACCTAAAATGCTAGCATATACCCAGAATGTAGTATGTAGATGAATAAACAGATGTCAGTTGTAACTACAGTAAGTAGTTACTTATTTCATAAGTATATAAGTATATCTATCTATATTCTACATATATAGATAAAGTACCCTTTTAGATACCTACATACAAGAGTTTAAGAAGCGACATCTTTTGATTTATGAAAAAATTAGGTAACCGAATTTATTAATGGAAATGTGCATGTATACCTACCTATCTACGGGCGCAGGTATAACTACTAGGTAGGTATTTACCTATCAAACAAAATGAAACGCCTTTCAATTTGCAATAACATACCCCTCCTGACTTACACATTAACTAAGTATAGGTTATTCAATTACATAAATCTAGTATGGTACCTATATCAAAAGTAAAAAAGCAATATCGATATTGGTCCATTGTATAGATAAATGTAGGGGATGCGCTTCATCGCGCGCGCAATAAAGGCGTTTCCAATAATAATTGATGTAGTAAATACTTCTACTCTTCTTCAAATAGGTATATAAGTATGTACGTAACGGTGTAAGCCATAAATGGAAAACTTTCTTTGAACAATATATTGATTTGTTAATTTATTTTTATTTTTTCCTTCCCATTCACATACCTATCCACATAAAAGATCCTGTAAATCCGTCTCGTCCAATCGAATATCGACTTTTCGCATACTGAGGTGGTGGTGTAGATAACGGTAATAGCTATAGCGCCCACAATATAACCATCAACCCATCCGGTTCCTTAAAAAAATATACAAAAAAACGTTCTCATCCCTGACTCAACTCAGAAAAATAAAGAATTGACGTAAGTATATAAGCGCCATCCCCCTTACTCTACTGCCTCTCCTTGCTTATATACTTCCACAAAAGCTCCTTTTTTCTTTTCTCTTTTCTCTAGTTATTTTTTTTGCACACCCATCGATTTTGATTGGGAATCCATCCATACAACTAAGCGCGCTTGAAATATCCTTACATATATCTCATCCCAAAGTAGAATTTCACCACCAACCCACCTCCCATTCTCAATCTATCTTACCTAACACAATCTAATGACGTTGATGGAATATAAAATCAGGTGGAGCGTGGAGCGCGGAGGTTCTCTCGTTCTCTTTTTTGGCTCTTCTTGTTGCGGGAAACTACTATAACAAGCCTCACCTCTATCGAATGAAGAACACAATTTTGGTTTCTTATCCTTAAGGCATGAGATGGTAATTGACATACCATTTGCTCTACATAGCAGTGGCACTGGCACACAAATTAAAAAAAAAGTGCAAGAGAATTCTTTCGTACCAGCCCGGACTCGGACCCGAAGCAAGGACCTGGATAATGAAGAGATCTTTTTCTTTTAAACTTCCCCACATATGCTCTTAATATAAGTTCCTAAAGTTTAGCGACCATTTACATTGACTGCTGACTGCTGCTACTACTGAAATTCTGATTCATTTTTGTGACTGTTGCAACAAAGCTTGGAACATACAAAAATATTGAATACTACCTATGCTCCTTTTACGAAAATGGGGAATAGAGGATTGTGTTCGATTCAATGTTGTGCTCCGCCCTAATTCAATAAAAAGGGGATTTGAATACTCTGTTTGCTATTTTGACATTTCATTCATAACTATTAAGTACAAATGAGCAAATTATAAAGGCATAGGTACATTTTTTTCTTAAGAATTCCAGAAATATCATTTTAAGAAAATTATAATTTGTTTGAAAATGAAAACAAGTTGGTAGGTAGGTACGATGATGGTAAATTTTTTTCAAGATTCAGTATGAAGAAACAACTGTTTACCCGACGGATTTTACCCAACAACGTTAGTCACTTTCAACGTCAATGTTCTTTTTTATACAAATCGGAAGAAGTAGTAAAGAAAAATAATGAAAAAAAAAATAAAATAATATAAAGAAGAACATCCCCTCTTAATGTATCACATTGCCAGTCAATAGCCATCCAATCAGGTTTGTTAAAATCTATTCGTATTCCATCTTTCCCATTTCGGGGTTTGGTGTGTTGATCGAACTGCTTTCGTTTCACACTCTCGTTGGCAAACAAAAATGACTACACTGTAAACATTTCTACTTTCCCTACCTGCTACAATGGTATTAGTGTTTTCAACTGATAGCATATAGGAAAAAAGAAGCAATAAAAATTGATGTGGGGGACATTCAAGGAAATTCACCATACCAGTTCAATTCAGTTAAGAAACTCACCAACATTTTTTTCACTCTCTTAAACTTTTCCTCTTTTCATATGTAGTTGTGTTCTCTTTAATAGATGATAATTTTGTTGATATCGCTTCCGCATCCGCATCCACAGTCAGCAAACGTTTTAGTCCCAACCAAAATATTTCCAATTTTTAATAATATAATATATAAAAATTAAATGTAGAGGACGAAAAATTCCTTGTAACTTTGCCCGCTCTTAAAACATCCTCTTTTTAGTATGAGATGGGAATATGTTTGTTGGATTGGGCGGTTGTTGCTCCTGTTGTCTGTTTTTTTCTTACTACACAAGGCTCTTTTATCCTTGAATTTGAATGTGCGCGGGACCCCTAGACAGGCAGTGACCTGACTATGAAGTATGCAAGTGTGTATTCCAGACTCCATCATCCATGGGACTCTTGATTTTTGTTTCTTTCTCCAAACTCCGATATACCTAGCTTCTTATTTTTCTTTTACTATATGTTTCGTGAAGGTGTGTACTCCGATAAAGTGTTAAGGATTTTTTATGTTTATATTCTTTTTATTTCTCTCCCAGCAGAAGATATAGGGTGTTGTGCATTGAGTTCTGGAAGCTGAATTGGGGGTTAGCACATAAATAAACAAAAAAAATTATAAAGTTTGCTGCTGTGAGACATTGCTACTTATATGTAGTGTCGGGAGCGGGAACTATGTTGGGAAAGCTCTGCCTTCGGTCCCCTCAGTGTTGTTCACATAATATCGCCAATTGGTCCATTTGGGTTCTGTTCTATCGAGGTTGTATGTGAAGATATTGATAAGTGTCAGTGCGCACATACCGATTTCAGAAGCACAGCTAACAAGTACAACGCTGTCTATTTTACTTAATTCCTGTGCACTTGATTTTTTTATGAACTTAATGGATCCTACAAGTAGATATATACCACCTTACATATGTATATATAAATGAGTATAGATATTAACGTTTCTATTTTTGTATGTATGTATTTACTTTAGGGAGATGTTTAATCTCGTAAATAAGAGGGATATTTAGGTGTGAAATTTGATGCATAAGTACTTATCTACATTTATATGTGTGTAGTTCTATTAGTGGAACTTTTCTTAAACATATTGATTTGTGGGAATAGGGACAGTTTAATGCTAATGGCATCCAATCATGTCGGATAAATCACCTACTAACAGTTTAGTTGAAAGAAAACACCTAAGTATGTCTGCGAAAAACCAACAATATATACGAACCTACCTCTCTAATATTGAAATTAAAAACAATGTTGGAACATTTTAGCAAATATGTAGAAGGAAGATATGTTAGAACCTTATACATGTTGATACATAATATATGTTCTAAAGATTCATAGACATCTACATTAATTCTTATTAGAAATATCCACTGACCAGTAAACATAATATGTATATGTACAGGCGGCGTGTAATTAACTTGTGCAAATATCGCGATAAATACCTACGCTTTAAAAAAAGAGATAATTTACCTTTTCATTTGTATTAAGGTACTTTTGGTATATAACATAACCACTTCGGCCATATACTTACATGTACCTACATTGTTCATACCTTTGATAGAGAATGGAAAATAATGTGAAATGAAAAAAATTTCAAAATCTGGCATTCCAAGACTCTTGGCTGGGTGAGCTACTGACAATTTTCTATTTCTTTTATTTGGAAAAAAAAATATTTAAGTATGTCTGAATCCTACGGCAGTTACCAGTTACAATACATATATGTAGGTAGGTACCTACATAAGTACATACTATTATAGTTCGCGCTTCTTCGATTTCAATTCACTTGCCCCAACACTTTGCAGCGGAGCATAATGGAAGCACAAGGATGCTGGAAGGAAGGTAACGAATAAGAGATGCAGAAAATAAAATATGTAATGTAAAGAGAAAATGGTAAAATGTATTATTGAAATTTGAAAGTATAGCTAGAGCTACTCGCGAAGGTTGCTGCGAATGAAAAGGGTCGTAGTTTTGGGGCGAGAGAGGTGTTGAAAATAGTGCATGATGGAAAAAAAACGGTCTCTGTATGGGGATGCTTGTACTCGTCTGTCGTCTCATCACTCTTGGGGAAAGTATTGCAATAGCTTTTGGTAGAAAAACTTTTAACTGTTCACTATTTCCTATATCCTATAGGTACCAAGCTAAAGTTCGTTGCATTAATTTTTGATTAAGGGTTGAACTGTACCTATAAGATTCATTGCAAATGAAAAGAATGAAACATGAAATGATAATGCACAGTTGAAAGCTGTTTTCCTCTGTCGACCAGATTACTTTGCATTGGCAGAAATACCTGTTTATAGAAAAATCTTTCCGTAGCTGAAGCACATAGGTTTTATTTACATGTATTATCTAGTTCTCTGTGTTGGTTAAGATAGTTGGTAGTTGTGTATCTATACACATAAATCGTAAGAAAAAAACTCCACCCTTTACAGACCAATGCTTACTTGATTGTACTCTTAACCAACTTCGCATCAGTTTGTGATCTAACCAAACAGTTAAAAGAAAGATACTAAAACTAGAAATATTTTTCTTTTCAGATTTTTTTTTCTGCTGAAATACCTATATAGAAACCTATTTACTTTATAAATTTCCTAAGGTTTGTTTACAATTCATATTTAATCTGATAAATCAAGCTTAAAATCATTTCCTGTATGTAGGATAGGTATCTAATATAATTAAGGAAACTAAGAAAAGGACCTTTTAAGCTGCATTCTGACATAGGTACAGTTGGTTATATTTGCAGCCGAGAAAACGACCCGACATACTGTCTTCTTCATTTGGTGTAATTTAAAACAAATCATATTGTCAGGGCGATGAAATAGAGAGAGTTAAGACCTTGTTTTTATCCACATATCTACCTGGCTATATGACCTAATAAACATCTTCCAGTTACCCATTGTCGCGTGCTTAGTATGCTTCGCGAACACTAGGTATCGTGGAAAAAATGGCGGATAAAAAAACCTAGTATAGAAAAATCAAAAACTTGGAGGCCTGTCGACCTTTTCTGATGTTAACCTGATGTCAAGCATAACAATCGTCGGTTATAAGCACAAAACTTTTCTTCGCAAGAACATATCTAACCACATATGTATCTTCTAGAGTCCACAGATTTTTCATCGAAATAAGTCTTCTGTAGAATTTCAAAATAAGGTGCCGTGAAATAGCGCAGAATTCCAAAATTCAGCGTTATTACACTTTATGAAAGCGAAATAACGCCGACTTCCCAAGTTCGGTCTTATTTCCCTTTGCTATAGTGAAACACTTTGGTAAAGTGAAATAAGACCGAGTTTGCCTTATTTCGCCACCCTAAAAAATGCGAAAACTGTTCATTTAGTTCCCACTGTTTAAAAAAGTGTGATAGGTATCCGGGGAATGTTGCCCCCGTAAAACCAACCACGCACCTACACCAAATACTATAGTGACTCTAAGCAGGGGGGTCGCATGCCCCCATACCTATATCTAAATGAAAAATTGCAAATTGTCGTTTTGCAAATTCTTTTTCGTTTTCTCTTAACAAGGCCTTATTTCACAAGAGAAATATCGCCGAATTTTGGAATTTAGCGTTATTTCGCTCATCAAAAGATGAGACCACAAAATCATCAACACCTATCGGTCTAGCAGTTGGAGAAGAAGAGGAATAACGAGCGTGCAACTACTAATATTATAAATGTAAATGATTGTAGATATTTGATGTTTGGATACTTGTTCCGAAATCACGTCCCAACGACTGGACGCATATGGATGAAATTTGGAAGGTAGATGGATAAGGTATTGGCTACTTTTTATCTCGAAACAGTTAACGGTTCCTTTAGAAAAGGCTTAAATGTAAAATATTGTATGACTGAAAGTTTGTTGTTCTATCCTATGAGAGAAATCCGAATATTCCTTACTGAATTTGATTTAATCCATAAAATTAATTTAAATATGTGTGGGGGACAAATTATATCCACTAATATATGTATTTATTGTATATATTTGATATTGTTTGTATGTTTGAAGGTGTGAAATCGATAGGTGGATGGAGAATGTGCTGTTTGCTGAACTGAAAAATGATTTTCTGTTGAAGCCGAAAACACGAATGTTTCAATCGGGAGAGACTCAATAATGTGAAAAATGGTACATATGTAATGGAAATTTGTAAAGTTTTTTCACTTCAACGCCAAATAAAATAGTTAGGTAGATGAATAAGACACTGTATTAATAATTTGGCTACTTTCTATTCCGAAAAAGGCACAGCTCCTGTTGTGAAGGATACTTGAATATTTTGTTTTATAATCTGAGAGTGTAATAAAATGCCATTGATACAGCAAATTAAAAACATACCGTAGCTACACTTACGTACTATGTACTTGCTAGTTTAATTATAAATCTAAGAAATTCCTTACTTAAATCTTTTCCCAATTTAATAATAATAATAATATTTTAACTAGGTATGTGTCTGTAAGGCACAATGCCTTTTAGAATGCAACCAGATGTTGCACGATACTAGTTAGAAGAATTAGAGAGATAGGAAAGATTTTTGTTCGGATATTGATATCACATATTTAACAGATCCATTTTTATATTAAAAACAAAAATATTAGATATACAAATACATTTGTAGCTGGGTTATTTATATGTAAATACATACATAAACTTTTGTAAGAACCTCGAGCGCGCAGGTTAATAGGCTGAGTAAATAAAATATCGTATGAAAGAGGGGATGCAATTTTCTGTAATTATTTTGGTTCAGAGAGTAGCTCTGTGCTCTAGGATGTTATAGTGACAATTCCTATAGTGAAATAGCCAACACTTTTTTTTATTGAAAACATATTCTTAATACCTACCTACATTATCATATTGAACTACCAATCTTTCGTTACTTACCTACTTTGAATACGTAGGTATTTTAAGATATGTCTTAAATAATTTAAAGTTTAATACCATAAGCTACCTACGTGTAAATTTCATTAGTGAGTTCAGGTATACAAAAGTACATGTCCTGCTCCTTAGCTGATCTTGGTTTTTTATAATGAAGCTTGGTAACCCTAGCCTTTTCTTCATTCACACATCTTACATAAAAGGAAACGAGATTATTAAAAAAAGTAGCAGTGTCAAGAATGAAGCGCGCATGTTAATGCGCCTTAATTTTGATTTATGAGTATACGCCGTCGCGTCCTCTTTACTGTTGCGGTGCTAGCACTAGGTTATTTAGTTTTTTTTTTTTTACTTCATTTAATATACTACAGTGCCTTTTAATTTTATTCTTCAATCTCATCATCGTCATCATACATATCCGAAAGGATGTTGTTTGCATTCTATGACACAGAACTCTCCCACATTTCAATTTTTGTGTATAGGTACATACCGAAATGGAAAATTGAAAGCGCGTCCGCATAAAGTTCGAAAGGAAGCGGACTTAAAAGACATCGACGACTTTGTTCAGCGTGAGACCCCAAGTTTGATATTCAAAAAATTATACTGGGATCTTTATGGCCTACAAAAACATTCCCTTTTCAATGCAAATGAGATGGTGTCTTGCGAAGGCAGAGAAGGGATCTTTTTCATGAAAAGATGCTTTAAAAACAGCCTCACACATTTTGAGTGGTGTTTTATATTTTTTTTTTGTAATATTCGTTTTTTTTTTCAATTCGTATTTCCGTTTTGGTTTGGGGGTTTATCACAAAATATCGTCTCGTTCCATTTCCATGGACTGTCGTTGATCCCAGCTGAGACAATCTCCCACACAAGTACACATATTCATTGAATCCAGCCAGCAGCTGTTGCTGATTGCGATGATTCAATGACTCGTTGAGTTTGGTTATCGCATCGCACGCACAGTAAAGTAGGTATACTATATTCAAATTGAATTTGATTATTGGTGATCATTTAATTGACAGGAAGTTTATTTAATTGAATATGCGTATACCCGAACATTGGAGAATACATTTGGAGACACAGTTTAACAGCGTTGAGGGGTTCAGTCATTAATTTAATTACAAACATACGACTTTTACTTCCGCAGGGCTCATCCGAAAAAAAGTTTGGGTTAAACACACAACTCCTACATTCCATTCATCGATTGAGAAAACTCTATCTTCAAAAAAAACTACACCCAGCAAAAAAATATATTCAGAAGAAAGTATCATTCAACTATAGGTATGTTTAAAGCTCCCCCATGTGCTTTACCATTTAACTATCATGATGCTGCCAACTATAAGTATAGGTACACGAATTAGTGTGCCAAAAACTTTCAAGGACATTCCTCTGCATACAACGTGCGTAATTATGCCACAAACTAACAGACAAATGATAATGCAAAAATCTATATGTTCATATGTATATAATATACACATACATACAGTTTAGATATAGATACTCAAACGCAGTGTTTGTGTATGGTTTATTTGCAGGATACTATTATGCTGCTTTTAAGTGAAAGTGCGTTGTGTTGTCTCGTGAGTATGTACACCCTTTCTTCTCATCGCTGGGCTAGATATCATTGGTGTCTCGCCTCTTATTGCCTCACCCCAAAATTACGCGCCAACTTGTTTCTTGGTAAGTACAGTAAATAACTGATGTATTCTTTAAGGAATCGTAGGAGTGAGAGAAACCTTAAATTAAGAGGCCATGACTTTAAAGCGCCAGACTTACAGAACGCCCAAATTAAGGAAGAAGTGGGTTACAAAGCAAATTAAAAATCCATGACATCACATCCGGTAAAATTTTCAAGGACGACCAACGACGAGCCAGTTAAACATCCTATACCTAATGTATATAAGACCTCCAGCTCTAATTTAGCAAATGTTTAACTAAAAACAACATCTCGTACTCGGAACTCGGCAGAATTTCTACACTAACACAGGAATAAATATTTTTAAGAGGAAGAGAGTGAGATCAAGTCTCAGAAGACGACAAAACAAAACGTTGGTAGGTCGAAAAGTAACAATGAAAAGGAATAAACGGTGGCGGTGCGAAAGAGGAACATTGGCTTAGAAAAGGTTCAACTAAAATACACCCAAGAAGAAGGAATCTGCAGAGAAAATATTTGTATCTGCAAAAACCTTCAATGAGTCCTAATACTTACCAAGCCCCCAAAACCACCAAAAGGATGGAGTTTACTAGGTTTTTTCCCAATGTCGGCTATGGTATGCTTACCTATACTATATTCTTCTACCCCCACCACAACCAATAGTACTCTGCAGCAGAAGATGAAGAAAATGGATAGTACGACGACTACAAATACGATGACGACGACGGTGGTAGAGTTAGAAGAAATATATAAAAAAGAAAACAGCTTTTACATGCAAACAGAAAACGGAGAAAATATAAGAAGGGTTCACTTGAAGCGCAGCAGACGCTTCAATTCAAGGTGTTTTTAGGGAATTGGTGAGAAAAGTACGGTTTATATTATAATACAGTATCTAAGATGCCTTTATATACATATAATCGTTGTCTGGCTGACAGAATCTGTCTTTAAAAACATGCCAATCTCTTTTTCTTCAAACAATTTCAAATATTTATAAAACTATATTTAGCTTTAAGCAATGCGATTTTAAAGGTTCGCAAACGGTTTTTCAAAATTAAAAATGCTAAACACGTGATAGCGTAATTGTCTTAAACTTTAATATTTATTTCTCGTATCAGATATTTCTAATTATACGATATAATTAAATTCTAAGTGTATGTAGGTATTGTATACATCTCATTTAAAGAAAGACTTTAATTGTTTTTTCTCCATACTTATGAAACTTAAAATATCAAAGGAATATGGGTTCAATTAGTCCTCATCTGCTTCAAGTAGTGACAGTGGCAGTGTGATTACTTCTGCAGATTAGGGCCATTAAAAAAAAAACACTCAGAAAACTCGTCGTTGAAATGATTGTTTGTGTTTATCTTTTTTGTCAACTATTGAAAATTTCTCAAGACATCTATAATGCCTATTTTATCAAGAACAAATATATCATCCCTCCATCCTCTTAAACAACCACCAAATGGATGTATAATTGATGAAAAGAATGCCACTTAAACTTCTATTCATCGTAGTCGTGTTGTTGTTCTCTTTGGTAGGTATCGCCAATATAGACGGCATATAGTAAAATGCTATTAGTTGGGCAGTAAGGAATCTATAAATTTATTTTCAACCTTTTGAGCTACGATATTCCTAAAGGGTTTATTTCGAAATTTTAACAATTTAGATCACAATCAAGGTAATGTTGAAACTATGAAACTATTAAAGTAATAACTGCTTAATATCATTTTATCAAGCTTTCACTTTTTTGAGGGTATTTTGTACACAAAATCTTCAATAAACAGGATACCCTCCTTGTGTGCACACACGTATTTTCGAACGTGCTAATAGCTGGGACCTTGGTTATCAGTGTTTACCAATTACATCTGTTTTTAGGGGTGGGTATAGTGATGTGAATTTATTAGAAATTAAACTTATCCGTACGATAGGTAGATACTTAATGGATGCTTTTCAAATCGAATGTTTTATCTATATGACTTAATTATCATCATCGAGAGGGGAGAAAACTGGCAGCCCACGCGTTTTGGGGTGTTTTTCTTGTTCCTTACATCTTCTCGAAGATATAATTAATGAATTATTATTTTCTGTTTTGTATTGTAATGCTTCGGAAAAAAAATCAAAAGTTTTTTTTAAGAAATCAAATCTGATCTTTGTCACAAATTCTATTTTTGATTTTTTCGTTGTGGAATCGATGGTTTGTTTTCATATACCTATCTACATCGAAGAACAACGGAAACCCATTTAATTTTATGACCAAGCAAGCAACCGAAAAGAATTATAGGGATTTTTTATTTGATTTTATGTTTTAGAATAGATTAAGGAATGTCTTTGACGTCTTTTTAAATATATCTATATACAAAACACAAGCACTTCATGTGTTTATGGTCTCTTCTGTACCTAATATTTTTTTTTCGTTTTGTGTATTAAATACCTACCTACCTACACTCTGGATATTACAATGACAGGGAGACTTCTAGATTTATTTGTGGCACACGATAAATTCTTAAGTCAAAAGTGCGCTAAGCACGTGGTTGCACAGCAGGCGAAATACAATGAAACTAGTGATGGTCGTTGCGAATTTAAATTTTGCATTAAATACAAACCTTAAGAAGTAAGGAGAAATTGCCAGTTAAGAAATTTATTAAACTGAAATATCAGCTTGCAGCAAAGATAAATGAAGGTCACGTGCAAGTGTGATTCTATACCTATGTGTTAAACAAAAGTGACTGCCTTATGTTTTTTGCAGGATGAAAGGAAATATCATTTCAATAATATTCAAAGTTGATTTCTTCTTCTTCTGCACCCAAGGACCAATTATTACCTATAACACAAATTAGTAAAATGATCACTTTGTTAGGATCATGGTTGTTAATACTTAACCAATTATCTACCTAACAATAAAAGATCGATTGGAAATGGAATATGATAGGTCATAGATTGTACCTACGTAATATAAAATGTAATGTTTTATTCAAACAACCTAGTTCACATTAAATTATAATACTTATACCTACTACAATAATATGGTCAAATACAAATGTGTCGAACGCACAAAGTAGGTTCTCACATACATAATTAAAATTCAGAAGTCGTCACTCGTCAGATACTCAGATCATTAAAAAAAGAAAATTTAACACAACGTCTCCGTGTTCCGAATCATTTCTTATTTTTTGTTGTTATAGCTATGTATTTTTAAATTTTCATATTAGTATTCGCTTGTTTGTTCGATTGGAAATATAACAAAAATCTCATTAAAAACAAAAATGTTGGGGCTTGTGCTTCGCTTTAAAAAGGCGTGGGTATGTTTGTACATGTGTTTGTTTCTAATGAAAAAATATAAGAAATACTCTTTCAAATTTATTGTACCTATCTCTTGGTATCTACATTATTAAAATATTATGTGTTTCCTAATGCCTCATCAGAAACAGATACACAAATAGTCAATTAAACATTGAACAATTGTTTTTTTTTCTTTTATGACAATAAATAAAATAGTGATGGCAAATCTTCTGATGTTTTGGACATCGACAAAAACATCGATCTGTAAAAAATTCATTATCGGATCGTGTTGCCAAAATTATAATAAAGTATCCAATGAAAGAAGAGAGCATATCACCTCGAAACTCAAACTCCCCCGCATCAGCCCGCACAGCTTTGCTTCTTTCCCATCAGTATCATGATGTGATGATGCAACATACAAACATATTTCCGTCTTAACGACGACCGACGCGCCGCGCCACTGTATTTTTTTAGCTCTTTTGGTGTCAGTGTTTTTTTTTATTATGACGTTTTGTGTCTACGCTGCGATGGAACGAGACGATATTTCGTGCATTTGGCGATGTAAAAGTGACAAAAATAGATGTCACACTATGTACTTTGACATTTTTCCATAAATAAAATCGTTCTTATTATATTGAAGATAGGTATCTATAAATTTTTGTTTGGTTTAGGAAATCCTTTCTGTTTAGTTTTTCATTTTAATAGGTACCTATACTTTAACACAATTCGCATGTAGAAAAAATGTGGTTTTGTTTATCATTATCTATATTGTATTTTATTCAGTAGATAGCTATCTATTGATAGTAGTTAGTAGATAGAACAGAATAAAAATAACAAAATATTTACCATCATATTGGTAAGGCAAAAATCAGCCACAACCATATCAAAATTTTGAACCTTTAAATTTTTTAAATTGTATGTAATACTTAGCTTACAAACCCGGCATTGCTCGGGCATATCATACATTTTCGAACAAATTAACCCGGCGGCGTGGTGCCACCTAGTAATCAAAACAGCCTTAGTTACTTCCTACAAAATAAGCTATCTGCTGGTGAAACGACCCCAGTGGCACAACGGGTGACTAAAATAGCTTTAGTTACACCTTACAACATCAGCTATCCGCCTATCCCATCAAAATCGGATATAACAAAAAAAAAATACAAAAAAATAACAACGACTCTAGAGCCATGTAGGGATAACTAAAATAGTCTTACTTAATCCTTACAATATCTGCTTTCTGCCGGTTAAAATCCCGTCAAAATCGGTCCATAAATAAGATATTTTCAAAAAAAAAAAATACCACTCCAGCGCCACCTAATGGCCTAAGTTACTCTCTAGAACATAAGAAACCTGCCAATGAAAGTTTCGTTAAAATCGGTGCAGCCGTTTCCGAGATTAGCCCGAACAAACAGACAGAAAGACAGACAGATAGACAGACAGACGAAAATCTTAAAAATTGTGTTTTTGTTATAAGTATCTACTAAGTATCTATACTTTCGTATACATCTCGTAAAAATCTGTTATTTTGATACTAAAAGCAAACACTTCAATTTTATTTATGTGTATAGATGTATAGATAATACTATACAATTCACTGGATATGTTAACAAATATTTTGCTTTTAAGGAACTCAAATAAGAGCAGCTAATAGAAACCGCGAAAGTAACGTAAAATGTCTTTAAACTGTCTTGCAACAAATTCTTTACATCCTTGAAAGTTTTATTTTTCTTTTTTTCTAAGTTTTTGTTAAAATTTTGAAACCCTAAGTTTCGTTTTTAATTTATTTGAACGTATGGTTAAAAAAAGAACAGGCTACTTTCTAACTACCAATAGAACATCATGAATCTGAAAGATATTAATTTCTGCTCTGACTCTGAATGTTAAACCCTTAAAAAAATATTTTATTCGCGGTGTCGCTTGCTTTTTATAATTTTTTTTGTGATTTGAATATAGAACATGTTTTGTCCCAGTCAAGCTCTTATACAGTGTTAATCAATTTAAATAAAACCAGTTTTTAAGCAAAAAAGGGGGAAATCCTTATTGCTTCGATTCTATCCCTTATCAATGTACTAAGAGACGATGAACTGATGCAACTATCTATCATGAGAATACCAGCGTAGTTCCCGTTTTCAATAAGATAAAATCGAAATGACATAACTACAAAAAAAATAAATTTAATTTGCTTATTCGCGGGGATAGCTTCATTCTTTGACATTTGTGTTTTGTATTTGATTTAAAACAAGGGGTGGTTTAAAGGGTAGACTTATGCATAAATGGTTAATAATTTTTCAGGCTTTCAAATGAACAGTCCCTCACATTTATAATATACATAGGTACCTACGTACGATGGCAAAAAAACCCCTTCCATTCTGCAACGCAAAAGATACAAATACATAAGTAAAGGCATAAGTAAGTGTGTTGCAATTTGGTTTACCTAGAGTTTTAAAAATTGCAAAAATATTTTTTCAAATGGAAAACAACATCATTATCCCCTTTCTTAGCACAAAAGTGTCGCAACCTTAATATTTAAGTGAAATTCATTAAAACTATCCATTCAAAATTATTTGTATCTAACTATAGAATAAGATCGAATACCTATTCATAGGCCTGCATATGTATTTAGGTAAACGCCATAATAACAAATGATCATTTTGTTACTGATACTGTTTTTTTATAAAAAAATTGCATTTTCGAAATATTAATTCTCCTTATCAAGTAAACGATAGTGATCATAACTGCCTCCAGACAATAGGAAACTAAAAAAGGTTAACTTTTTTAATAGCATATATCGTTCATGTATTACCTAAACGTGGGCTTGTATAAATAAATAACTATTTGTTTTAAAATCTTACTGTTTAAAACATATCTAAGTAGGTACTTCTTTTTATTATTTCACATAAAAAAAATCTATAGACTGCGACTAATATACATTATGCACTCGAATTAGCCAGGTATAGGTATAGTATACCTACTTAGTAATGATGATTTCTTTTTAATTTTTCCGCCCCAAGAACAAATGCGCTTGATATGCCTAAAGGCCCAATGTAGAGCTCCCAGTATTCTGTTGGAATCCTACCGATAATTGTACTGTTATTGTTAGGTACTAACATATCGACACACTGGCGGATTGGACCACCAGTTAATATAATAAAAACAAATAAAATATTTCTGCAAAATGGGCGTTAACCAAAGGAATGACTGATCTGTTTCTTCGGATTGACTGATAACCAGGAGGAAGATGAAGGATTTTTACATTCACTCATGTATCTATACTTAAACATGACTGGTTTTCGGGACTATAGATCTTTTAAGACTGATTATGATCACTGATCACCAGGTGCAGATGCAGATACAAGTTAGTTTTTTTTATTGAAGCGATGTGGAGTTTACGTATAACGATTGATGGGATATTTTTTCTTGATGTGTTTTTCATAAAGTCGAAAGCCTAAAATTAAAAACACATAAGATATCGTTTGATGTATTGAGCTCCTCGAACACAAATTACTCAAAGACATCAGCCCGAGTTTTTTGTCGGTTTTGTTTTGAGTCTCTTCTTTTTTCTCTATTTCATCGGTTGTGTTACCTGATATTAGGAACAATTAGACACATTAAGACGTTTTTACTCTCTGTTGAATTGATTGCATGTAATTTAATTCAGTGTAATTTCCGGTATTTTGTTGATAGATATTTGCTAGAATAGTAGCCAATAAAATAAAACCAACACAAAACTTGACCGAGAAAAAAACATTAAATTTTATTTTAATTCCACAATTAACTGGGCCAAGTGCAAGCTGTTCCAAAATAAGGAACTAAAAACACTAAATAATTGCAAGAATTAATGCAAACGTTTGATTTCTTTGTATTTTTCGTTGCTTGTCACTCAGATTGCAAGCTATGATATTACAATGTAGGTACATGTATATATATTTTTAATAAGCAAACTATTGCATAGACACTTCTTATTAAGTATATAATAATTGCTGTTTCAGTTCCGCTTTCAATCAACGGTCAGTTAAAATATTGTTTATTTTTTTGTTGGTATGTTTAGCTGCTTTGCTGAAGTCTGCAATATTTAGAACAGATTAACATAAAAAAATGATAAAGTTGATGCACACATGTACAGTATGGAAAATGGGTCTTGATGGCATAATATAACACCTGTGCTCATTTTTATAGGTAATTAAATTACCTACCTACATATCTATTTATTTGCAGAATGCGTATATTCAGTTATAGATACTTTCAGTTTTTTGTTTGATTTCCCAGAATTTTTTCTCGATTAAATAATACCTGTAGGAATATATATGTTGAGAAATGTATGCCATCTGTTCGAAATCATCTTTCTTTTTTATTTAATCTTGATGTACCTACCTACTTATATTATTATTATTCCATCTATTGAATAACAATAATAATATTATATCACGCAATTTGTTGTATAATCATAATTATCTAGTCAATGAAATCTATCAGTTCTACCACAAAGGTAAGATATTAAAATGATTGTGCACATCGTATGTAGGTAATTTTTTTTTTGATTTTTTGTTCTTAGCTATGTTTAAAACATATAGACTACCTATAGAATTCAGTTGAACATTTAAGTTCAAGAACGAACCTACCTGTTAAACCTAGATACATATCCTAGTTATAATCTGCTTTGTTAAATCTCAATTTTCTCAAAAAAAAAAAAAAAAAATCAAGTAGGTTAGGTAGGTACCTACCTACCTATTGTAAAAAAAACTTTCGTCAATTGAATTTTGTAGTGTCTCCAGGTTGTATTCAGATTTGAAATGAGCTTGGTAGCTTGGTAGGTCTACATGTTATGATAAAATTCAATACAAGTGAAAAATATTTCATATATAGCTTTGAAATATGACTTGTCAGAATTAATCTCGAAATAAAAAAATATTAATTATTTAAACCGTGAAAATTAAATAGAGGAACACAGATTTCTAAAACTTAATTTTCGTATCTATTTCTAATAGTTGGATTTAATTTCACCAGCTTGATTAACCAGAAGACTTAGAAATACTATATTTTGAAAAGCGATGTTGGTAGGTAATATTGGAAACTTATAAACATATTTAGGTAAAAAGACTTTTTTTTATTTATCCAAAATAAAATTACATATTTAATAAGGTAGGTATACCTACGTCTTATTTTCTATCTATTTATGCACATTAGAAGCGAATAAAAGGTTTAACTGATGAGCTCGCCATTCTTCTTCTTACTTGGACGAAACGCATATTGTGTTAGTCACAAAACCTTCTTTTTTTTTAAATAGGTATTTAATTCAACAACATAGGTACCACTTAAACGCAAATTAACAATAAGCAATAGTTTTTGTCGTTGTTTAAACACAAATAGATATGCTAAGCTTTTAGATATAAAAACAAAAAACTAAGAAGTTAAATCCACTAATGAATTAGTTAAATCAATATTTTTTTATTGAATTGGATTGTAACAACATTGTGCTGTTTTGTCACACGATCATACACGGAATTCCTTTGCTTTCCAAATATCCATTACTCAATCGACATATTTTTTTGTTCTCCTGATTTTGTATTGTACAAATATTTTATCTACCTTTAAGTATTGGACGAGTCATCGACGGAAAAAACAAAACAGATTCGAGACCAAATTTTGAAACTTACCTGTTGCCAAAATTGTGCTAGTAAATAAATGCGTTCCTTTTTAAATAACCAATCCATTGATTGAACAGCCGTCAAATCCATATCGGCTGTCCCGGCTGTTTGCAATGTTGGCTGCATTCGGGTAGATTTTGAAAAAGTGGAGAGAAAACGACTTTCGCCTGACTCCCTTTTGCAATGTGACTCAACTTCTGTCTCCACTTTGTGTTTTTTTGAATTTTGTACACAAATAAAAATAGTTTAAGTTCAGAAGAACAACAGATTTTAGGTGTTGCGAAAAACGTTTCCCACTTTTTTTATTGTACCTACTTAATCACTGTTACACATAACTATTTCTTACTTATTGGATAATTAATATATAAGGCTGATGACATTATTATTTTTGATTCAAAATATGTATGTATTTATTTTTTTTTAATTGTCGCCATATTTCATGGAAATAAAATTTTTGGCGAAAAGACATCACAATTATCACATCAGTTTCTTTTACATGCATTATTTTGTATTCTTTTCGTTCGTTTCCGATATAAATAGGTACCTACATATTTAATAATAATTTTAATAAGCAACGACTGATGTGTTGTTACTTTTTAACATCAAATGACAATAGGTGTAGGTACCTGTTTTGAATGCAACCTTACCGCACCGGGTTTTTACATACACAGTTTATAATCCAGAAAAAAATGGGCAGGTAAATAGACACAAATGTATTATTTTAATATTTCGGCAAACTTAGGTATGGGTAATATATTATACATAATCTAAAAATTACGTCCGAAAAAAAAGTGTTGACATTATCCACGAAACGCGAATGTGCTAAAGTACCTATATTTTTTGTTTAAAATAATGCGATTGTTATTATTGTGGTCGTTAACAAATGATACTATTAACTTCGAACTAGGATGCGTTTTTTAATCAATGATCTGATTTATTGAACAGCGCAACTTTAATCTAATATGATGTTGCCTGTCATGAATTCAGCTGATGACTAAAAAAATCAACATATAGAAAATACACATAACCCTCCTGCTCTGTCTGTACTCATGGTTTGGATTTGGAAATACCTAACCTACGTATCACTCGATTCGAAAAATCGAGTTTGAATAGTTCGAAATACATTTGTATCTGCTCTCATGCTTTTTCTCTGTCTCTCCCTCATACTCCACCTCTTTTAGTTGATTGTGTGTGTACCGATTTAAGAAACGATGCATGTGTGTTTTATGTTGAAGCCATTCATATGATTTCAATAAATGTTCAATTGGTATACATAAATTGGTTTTCTTATTCACCACATATTATAATTCGCTTCTTTAATACCGTCTATTGTGAAAATACCACAAAAGCCATAAGTTGAATTTGAATTACCTACTTCTTCTGTTGAATTTGATGTGGCGTTTCTTGAATAGGTTGCTCTTCTTCCTATTTTGTTAGACAAATTTATTGCATTGCTGATTTTGGTTCCTCTCTTCGTGGTGAATGTGGTGAAAATAATATTCCAATATTTAGTTCCAGTCTATTTTAACAAACCATTTTAAAAGAGAACTTATACTCTGTTGTCCCACAATCACATTGAGACGGCACAGTAATATTTCGAACGACATAAATGGTCGTGAAGTAGCAGAAAAAGTAAACAAAGATTCAAATCAAATCAAGTGGAGACTGAAAGAAAGAGAGAATCAAATATTCGAAGGAACATAAGAAAAAATATTTAGGTACCTAAAATTTGTCTACATTTCTATACACAATAGAGCAAAATTATAAAAAAAGTCAGTGGGTGTGAGTGAGTGATTGTGTGCCCAATCGTATACTTAGGTTGTCACTAACACGATGTGCATAGGTGGTGGCATGGTAATCGAATATTCATACATACATATTATTAAACATCACGAAGCCGATGAGAAGCAAGCCATTCTAAACATATAAAAAAATTAAAAATCAACATGATGGCTCCAAGCGAAGAATATGCGAGTGGACATTGCTACAATCGAATAGATAATAATCGGTTATCTGTTACTTGGCTGTGTTTTACCGTCGGCCGGCCCCTCCTTTTTTATTTAATAGGGTGGGAGGAGGCCCAGTAGCCTACTCTTCAATTGATTGGGCTTAGGACATATGAATGTTGCTGATTACCCGTACCTACTAGTTTTTAATCTAAAGTGTATAATTTGGCTTAAAAAGAATTCAAGTTCAATTAATAGATACATAGGTATGGGATAGGAAAATCATATGCAATAAACTAATTCATTTTTGGGTGGCGTACATTAAAAATGACACATACAAATTTTTCGTCTCCTTTTGGCTTTCACCACTCCCTTTGAAAAATGTGACAATAGAACGATATATTGGGAAAAAATGGTTTCCCTATGTGTGGTGATATTTTTAATATATTTTTTGTTATACTGTTAAGTATATAAGATGATGTCCCCGAGAACCAACACATGTATCCGCGCGTTTAAGGATAAATCCTCCCCCCGTATTTTTTTAGATTTCTTTTCTCGATTTCGGTTTTATATTCGAAAAAAGTAAGGATGAGATGTCGACTCGACAAAAGTGATAGGCATTGGCATCGGCATGTGTGTGTAGCGAATGGCCTCTTGCTTGAGAGGAGAATCTCATCTCATAGCTTTCCAAGAATATTATTGTAGATTTCTAAGAATTTTCCACGAATTTAAGAGAAATGCACCAATTTTTTCTGAGATCGAAATATAAAATAATCATCATGGGTTTGGTGGTGAATATCTAGGTACATGATTTATAAATCATATGCCTAGTTAGATAAAATATAGATAAGTATCCCTATCTACTTGAGTTTACGGCTCCAGAAAACGTCTTAAAATGTATATAGATAGAAATGTATCTATGCATTTTAATCGGGCTAGTAATATCCTTTTTTCTTTAATTTCAATGTCAATTTTTGAATGAAATGAGGAATTAAGTTTCTTGAGGGAATTTACTAACGGAAAATAAAAACAGTAGAATGTAGGTACCAAACCAGTGTATGTAGATATAGGTATGTATTTTAGAGATAGATTCATATTATGCATTTAAAATAACAGGAAAGACAAACATCGAGACTGATAGAAATTCAGTTTAAATTTAAAATGTATTAAGTAGTACCTACATATATACATAGGTATTGATATTAGATATTTTAAGTTATTATTTGATACTTATATAGATACCTTTATATTATTAGGTACATGGAAATCTTCTGTAAAATACATGAAAACATGAATTAGGTAGGTACACCTAAATATAAATACATATGTATAATCTTGCTTTTTTAATGAATTAACAATAGCCTCGGCATCGAATTTGATCACATGGAACACAAAGTTAAAACAAGTGCTTATGCTTTAACGCAGAATGAAGCAATAAATAGGTGAGTATACATTGACTAATAGTAATAACGTTGAGTACCTAGGTAACAAATTAACAAAGTGCAGGACTGAAATCTAAATGGTAATTGGTTTTTTAATCCAAATTGATAAAGAAGTTTACGAATTTAAGTTCGAATATGAGACGGAGAGAAAGATATGTTATATTCTATCTAATCTTTATCCTTTCCTTGCTCACCTTACCATTCACATCGCAACTTACCAACCATTGTATACATAAGTATGACTCTGACTCTTTGCTCTTAGTCTGACTGTCTAAAGAGAAACAAAGAGAATCTTTGATGAGGCAAAACTAAATTATACATTACAGTTTACAGCTACAGCGGGGAGAATTTAATGTTAACATTTAACTGTTAGTAAGTAACTGTTAAGGCACATGTACGTATACGTACGTACCGTTCATCCACTGTACAAAACTTGAACAGAGTACAAGTTTGTGTGTTGGGTATTGGGTTGGATTCATTTATATTTCTGAACAGAGTATGAAATGATATTTTTCGCATTTTTTCGAATACTCTTTTACAAATCGTTTGTTGAGTGTTTTTCCTTTCTCTAATTTAGGTCTACTCTTTGGTGTGTTTGTCAATATTTAAAACACCACGCCCCCTTTGGTTGTTGCATACACGCGCAAGCAACTTTGAATTGGCTTTTGGCCTGAGTGTGAGTTAAGGATGTTTAAGCTGCCCCTGCTTCTGTTTTTTTCGGAATCCGGTTCTCATTTCTTTTTCTTCTTTTGCAGGTGGCGAGGCGACCCACCGCGTGCTGTCCTTTTACTACGTCGCGTCGGTTACACTCGCTTAACTTTGGCTAACAGTTTTATTGAAATAATCTTTGCATATTCGATAGGTGTACATATGGAGCAAGGAGATACCTACCTAGTATATTAAAAGTTGTAATTTTTGTTGGACACCTACATAATTATGTATGTACATACATGTATGCATTTCGTAGGCAAGTTAACTGTCTAAATAAGTATTTTTATGTTTTTATTTTTTGTTGTTGATGCATTGAGTTTGTCATCAATTTAGCGTAATAGGTAGTGTCAAAAGATAGGTAATTTATGGAATAAAAATAAAAAAAAAAGTTCGCAATTTTTAGAGCTCGAAGAGAGTTTTAGGTGTAGTACCTACATATATATGCATATGTTGTTCCCTTATCAGGCTAAAATATTAACCTATCTACTTTAAGGCATAGATCTAGGACCTACACAAATATATATTTAGGCATAAGGAGACGGTGTAGTGTACTTGAATTAAAAAAAAATGTTTTTAGAAGAACCTACATACATTTTCATCTCTATGTCAGAACCAGTAGTACCAATTAACAGAAAGATGAAAGTATTTGAAGATTTGGTTCTCGGGTTTTGTTTGAATTAACTGATAAAATTCTACCAATGTATACGTACCTATTTATTTAAATAGATTAATAAATAAATATATAAATTTATTGGCGCGACAGCTCCTTAAGGAGTCAAGGCCTAGTGACTTATACTCTCAATACTTTGTGTGTGTATGTGGTTAATCTGCAAGAATGGAAGGGGCCTACAATTTACCGCCGAGTCCGAACGGGTACATGAGATGCACTTTTTCGAGACAAATTTTACTCTTGGTGGTTTTGTCAGTTCCTCGCAAGAGGCAGCACCCCGGAAAAGAAGGTGGCTATGAGCGGGACTCGAACCCAGTATCATTCGCACTACTACCTACTTATTTACGTATGTATTAATAGAGATAGGTAGACAGGTAACAACTTATGTAGGTATATCAGTTTGTTATAATGTAATGAAATCGAAATGACATTATGTAAGTCGAATTATTTGGGTTTCGTCTTAGCCTGTTTGGATATGTAGGTGAGGTATAAGGTAGTCACCTGAACCTGAACCGTGTAGGTACCTACGCTTCTTCTTCTTCGGAATCAACAGACAGTATAGCCAAAAGGATGTTTAAATTGTTGCCCCCCTTGCTCAAGGCCGGGTCATGTAAAACCAATGGGTGCATTCACATTTTTATCGGATTTGCAATTTCGGATACCCAATCAAAATCCGTCTGTTTTGTAAACCAACATACCCAACTTGATAGGATACTTTTCAAAATCCAAAATGAAAAGACAGTCAACTATAAATGAGTACACACTAGACATACATAACTAAAAAAGAGGAATGAGAAGGGGTGCATAGTGTTTCTTACGTCGTACGTCTTACTTGAAATATAGGTTTTTTAAACCAAGCTTTGGATACGTGAATATAAAACAAATTAAGATAACATCAATCATGACATTCCGATAATAGGAAAACCTTAAAAAACTTACCAAAAAATTCTGTCTCTCTATATTAAGAGATTACTTTTGAATTTGGTTTGTGTGGTGAGGAATGCTACTATATAGTAGGTTTTTTTTTTAATTTAATTGTTAAGGCTAATTATAACGGCGGCAAAGACTTTGATAAAAATGTATTTTTTTTAATTTCCTGCGGGTGTTTATGAGGTCAAATGTTACAAACGTCCCCTAGGGTGTATTGGTTGTAACACGGAGAATGGATGGTTATAACCTTATAACATAATATAGGTACGTTAAAGTAAACAAAATATTAAAATTGGTTGTACTTCATTCTTAATTGAAAAACCCAATTAGAAACATTTTTCTATAGATACATTTAAACAATTATAAAAATATATGTACCTACGGATATGTACCGATATATACACATGTATATCAGCCTTGAATGATATTGTACATTGTATTCATCAAATTCTATTTGATTTTATGAACATTAATGTTTTCTTAATATACATATGTAAACCAATTGTATAACAGAATACTTCAAAGTAGGTGAAACAATATAAAATAAATATGTAAATAATAAATCTAACAAAAATATGAAATTCAAAATATATTAAATAAAATAACATGTTACAAACGTCACATCAAAAATCTTACAAACGTCCACCCCTTTTTTATAATAAAAAAATAAATTTAAAAAATACTGTTAAGCGTATCGCTAAAAGACTTATTCCATCGGAATCAGCACAAAAAAACTACAAGATTCTTTTATTTAGATAAACAGTTAAGTATATTTAATAATAATAAAATGAAAAAAATCACCAAAAAAAAATCGTCTGCAGTTAAATTCCACGTTTTAAACTGTACCTATGTGGCAGTGTGATGATCGCTGACACAGGGTTTTTTGTGGACGCATTCAGCTCGTAATTGCGGAGAATTCCGCATCAAAAAATAATCGCATACAATACATGATTAGTTTTTCGGAAAAGTTGAATTTTACAACCGACCCAATGTTACTTTTGTACTCACTCTCCATTACTGTTAGATAGTCTTTTTGATTAACGTTGAGTATCTACGTATATTATTTAATTTTAAAAGATCTATGGGGAAAATTATTTTTTCCTTCCATTTCCCTGCATCGGTAAAATGGTAGGTATGAGTGAGTGGCTGGAACAGCGTTTGATTTCCGGATTTCCATTTCAAACCTTTATGTGCTTAAAATGTGCAGTCTCCTTATTCCCCATAGCATTACTACTATCTACTGCGTTAAGCCTAAGTCAACGGAAAGCGTGTTAAATTGAATTCACCAGAGATAGAGTACATGATGCGACGGAAACAGTAAAACAAAATCTAAAGGCTCATTAGATACATTTGACACTTTGGATGTTCACCTTTGAGAAATCATTGAAAGTGATAATTCTGTATTACTTTTTTCATCTAAAGTGTACTGTAAACATATAAGATGAACGACGAAAAATATCGACTTATTGACAACCCACCAATATTTGTTGAAAGAGTAATTCCTTGAAGCGTGTTGGCACCGTGCAAAATGTAAATGTAAATGTAAATAAAACATTAAAGTTCTGTTCATTTCAGCTCATTTCAATAACTTTCACATCTATCAGTCGAATCTAAGAGGCGCGTTGCGACATTCCAACATTTTTATACCCATAGTTAAATTACAGAACCAAACGAAAATGTTTAAACAAGTATGAATGTTTTGATTGATTCTAATGCGGATGATTCACTTATCACTGTTTAAATATTCGTATTAAAAAAAATGTTCACCGATATTTGACATTTGTCAATAACACATTGTAAAATGTACTACTTTTTTGACTAAAAAAATATTTACATATACATATTGCTGCTTTTTTGGCTTTTGCATAAGAATTCTTGAAATAATTTTTTTAAACTCTAAAAGCAGGTCCTAATCTAGAAGACATTTCATCTGAAGTAAATGTAATATAATTTCTAAGGAAGGGGCATCTATTTAACACAATAAAAAAGATACATTTGCATTGTGAAAGGATTGCATATGATATTCTACTAATCTGTTATTATACTTTGAATGAACTAGCAATATATTTGATGTTTAAAAAAAACTTTTTCAGTAGGTAAACATAGAAAAAATCAATATAGATAAGGGAGTAGGAGTAAGTTACCTGTATGGATGCAGTTTTTCTAAGCGGATTTAAGCGTTGACGTTTCATTTATTGTTTACTCGTTACTCCTATTATATAGAACAGAAAAAATGTCAATAGAACGTATGACAAAGAACAAGAAGAATTAGAGGAATAAATAATTTGATTTTATGATTAGGTTGTTATGCAATAGAAAATTGTTCGAAGTGAATTCGCCATTTTCTAGGATACCCTAGAATTGTTTGACTCTACGCTATATAAATATAAATAAATTGCTAAGATGCCTTGTACAAAAAAATTATTGATTTTTAATGGTAGATAATACATTACCACAAATTTACTTTTTATACATATTTTCAAAATTTTAGTAGTGTTAGACTTGATTTATTAGGTGAATTATAATCTTATTTATTGATTTTTAAATTAAACCATACAAAATCTTTACTTTTATTGACGATTCTTCATAAAATTCTTTTAAAATTCCTTTTATATGCAAACTTATGTAAATAAAAAAATTAATGAACAAAATGCGTTCGTTGTGGCTCTAAGAAAAGTCCTGTAATAGGTTAGGTATACTTTGATAAGATATAAGTTCTTTTCTTCTCTTGTTTTTGAGTACGTTTAATGTTTTTAATTTATTTAATTTGTTTTACTTATGTTAAATACCAATACTTAATTTAAACTAAATAAGTTAAGAATTTGGTGATTTTAGCTTTGACTAAAACTCTTTTATCGTGTATATTGAATCTTAATTTGTTTTGAAAAAGAACGCCTAGGTATTTAGTTTCGGTTTTAATGGAACTGTTATATCGTCAACACATAAAGAAAGATTTTTGCTCTCTTTAACTGCTTTTCTGTGACCCTTGCCATGAACGTTCCTGAAACAAGTAAGTCTACATTTGTTAGCGTTAATTTCTAGACCCCAAAATTTTAGGTATCACATTAGAATAGGCAAGGCGTTTTGAATTTTCTCTAGCGCTTTTGGTGGCCTTACACCTGAAGCTAAGATTTTTGTGTCATCTGCGTACAAAAGAGCTCCAGGCTCAGATTCCGTGGTACAAAATGGCATGTCATATAAGTAAATATTAAATAATTTTGGTCCCAGTAGTGTTCCAACTCCTAATTTTTTGGAAATGCTTCTGAAAATTCGGAACCAATAACGACAGAGGCATACCTAAATTGAAGGAAACTTATAATCAGCCTAATGAAAGGATGAGGAAAGTTCAACCGTATGAGCTTAAAATGAGTCCTTTATGCCAAATAGAATCAAATGCTGCCTTTAAGTCAATGTCGAGGACGACAGTGCATTTCTTTTGCCTTATGCTGTGTATGATTTTATCACTAAGAACTAAAAGACAATGTTATGTTGAATGTTGTTTTTTGAACCCAAATTGTACGTTTGGAATAATATTTGATTCATCAAGAAATTTATCTAATGAATCTGCTATGACCCTCTCAAAGAGTTTACCTAAGTTGGAAAGTAAAGATATTGGGCGGAAGTCTTTGATATTAAGAGCATGATGCTTTTTGGCCATGGGCAGTATTTTAGAAGTTTTCCATGCATCTGGAAAATAACCATTGTTTATGCAGTGATTAAACAGCCATGAGAGAATAATGTCAAGAGAACTTGGACATTTTTTAAAAATAAAGTTTGAAATACGATCAAAACCAAACGATTTTTTACTATTTAAGTTATTTTTGAACATATTGACTTTTTGATGTAAAGGGTAAAGGGTAAAGAAGGTTGATTAAATGTTGTATTTGACTGAGTGAAAGTAAGGAGGGGGAGGTTAAGTTCTCTGTTACAAAAGTTTTCAACAGTAAGTGAAACGTCGTTGCTTAAATTTGAAATGAAATGATTGAGCTTCTCCTCAACGTCAACCGGATCATTCCCATCAATATTGAGAACATCGTTGGCAATATCAGCTCCGAATAATTTTCTTCCTGTTATTCTATCAGTTTCCTTAAAAGCTTAAGGCGATGGTTCTATTTTATTGAGACGTGCTTTAAACTCCTGATCAAGATCTTGTTTAACTCTCTCTAAATTATTTTACTGAGGCACTGTATTTGGGACTAAGGTTCCTTGTACTCAGAATTGCATCTATTAAGGTGTCTATGAAAGGTCCTTTTTAGCTTTCTTAACCAGAAATTACGGATTTTCAAAAGATTTTTGGTAAAAAGAAAATGGTAAACAAAATTTTTTTTTACTATTCTTTTTACACCTTTTTAATATTAATAATCTTTTTTTATAGGTATCTTTCATTTTTATTAAAAAAAAAATATATATTTATATTGTACTGCATATTATCTCCTTTATTAATTTTTTTAGGTTTTTCTTTCTTTTTGTTGTCTTTATCGTTTTCAATTGTAAGTCAGGATGATTAAATTTAATAATGCTCTCTATATTCTGGTGAAACACTTCGCTCGATTTAATGTTTTTTTATGTTTTTTCTATTAGTATATGATAGCTATTAATCTTAATAATGATAGTGTAGTTCCTGTGGTGGATATGATGGAATTCTTCGGTCCATGACTCAAATTTTATGCAAACAGTTTATTGGTCTAAAGATTTGTCACTTAAACGCAAAAAGTTTATATCCCAAAATTGATAAATTTAGGGACGTGTTTGAGGATTCTATGGTTGATTTAATCTGTATTAGTGAAACGTGGTTTTCCGATGCATTTACTGATTTAATGTGTAGTTTGAGAGGATATAGACTATTTCGCGCTGATAGACATGGTAGAAGAGGCGGTGGAGCTGCTATATATGTGCGTAACGGTATTACCTGCAAAATAAATTGCAAGTCGGAAATTGATAGTCAGATGAATTACTTGTTTTTAAATATATCTAACGATGAGGGGACGTTATTAATAGGATCCGTTTATAGGCCCAATAATAACACTGACGTTAATCCGTTACTAAATATCTTACAAACGATTACCCTCGGTCCTTCTAAGATTATCATATGTGGTGACTTCAACAGTAATCTTTTGAACAGACTACGCTGATTGAAAGTATGAGAATTTTTAATTTATTTCCTGTTAACACGACGTACGCAACACATTTTTCCAGGGATTCTCAAACTCTTCTCGATTTATTTTTTGTTAGTGATTTAAGTGATGTTCAATTATATGACCAGTTTTCAGCATCAGGATTCTCAAAACACGATCTAATCTTCCTCTCCTCTAAATTTATACTTAAATATTATACTTCCTCGTACGAATACAGAGATTTTAGGCATGTTGATTATGATCGTTTGGAGCATAAAGAATCTGAGAGACATGGGTGTAGGAAAACAAAATCAAACTTGCTACGAAAATATTGATGTTGACTTAATGAACCATAACTGCGTTGATAGTTCTGTGATCGTTGAAAGTATCATGTCTGTTAAATCCAATACAGTAGGATTTGACGCAATTAATCCTGTCTTTGTCAAAATCTATTCTACCTATTATCCTGCCATTCATCACACATATTTTCAATACTATTCTGACGACAAATATTTTTCCTAACCAATGGAAACTTGCTAAAATTTTACCAATCCCGAAAGCGGGAAGAGGGAATGAATACAGGCCCATTTCGGTGCTTCCATTTCTGTCAAAGGTATTCGAGAGAGTAATGCAAAAACAGCTTAATGTTTATCTCAGTGCTCAGAATATCCTCTCATCAAAGCAGTCAGGGTTTCGAAAAAACCATAGTTGCACTACTGATATTTTATATATAGTTGAAGACATTAGGCTCGCATTAGATGATGATCATGTCACATTTCTTGTACTTTTGACTTCTCAAAAGCATTTGACACAGTGGACCATGCTAAATTGTGCCAAAAACTATCTGATTATGGTATGTCATCTTCTGCAGTGCGTTTGTTTTCATCATATCTTCGGGGAAGAAAACAAGCAGTTTCTGTTGGTAATACTACATCTAATTTCCTTCCAATCACTAGAGGTGTCCCTCAGGGTTCTATAGTGGGACCCACTCTTTTCTCATTATACATTAATGAACTCCCTAATACGATTACAAGATCTTCAATCCAAATGTACGCAGATGATGTGCAACTATACAATAGTTGTTCTCTGGGGCTCATCGAAGATTGTGCACACACATTTAACGAAGATCTCAAAGACATCTCGCATTGGGCATTATGTAATGGTCTATTTCTTAATCCTCTTAAGTCTAAGTGTCTCGTTATCAGTAGGAAAGCTTTAAACCTTGACTACTTTCCGTGTTTATATTTGAACAATCTCCCCATATGCTATGTGTCAACTGCAAAAAAAATTGGTATGTTCTTGCCTGACTTCTCAGGAACATTTTTATTTTTTTATTATTATTTTTTGTTAATGCCATCCGACTTTGGAACTCCCTACCAAGACACTTAAGGAGAGTGAGGAGTGAATCACAGTTTCGGAAAGAGCTACGCATTTATTTTCAAAACCTATCCTGATTTATGTATTTTATACTTATCTTACAGACTATGTATATTTTAATTTGTTGTGTTTTCTAACTGGAGATATATTGTATTGTTTTTACTTTCTTAATTTGTTTTTCTCAAGGTGTAAATGTTAAATATCAAATTTCAAATATTAATAAACCCTAATAGTTCCGTTAATAAAAATATTATTAATTTATAATAGTTAACAATAATTGTATTTTGAATACAAATCCAGTTAAAGTAGCTTTCTCAATTACATTATTACTATTAATAGCATTGCACAAACTTATAAGAAGTATATTTTTAATGTGTAAGCATACTTTGTTAATAAATAAATACTAAATACTAAAAATACTAAAAAAAAACTAATGTTTTTGTATTTCAAATCTTTTGCGCTTCGTGTAATGGAGTTGTTTTGAATGCAGGAGACGATATTTTGCCGTACCTTGGCAATTAGTATATCGATTTCTGCATTCGAGATATTTTTATCTGAAGGAGCTGTTACCCTTGAGAGCCTATTGTGGAGTTGAAATCTAAACACATCCCAATCAGTTCTTTCAAAACTGGTATATGTCGGAGGTGGTAATAGAATTGTGACGACATTGAAAATGTCTAAATTGATTTCGATACCATAAAATGATTCGAGAATGTAGAGAATGTCTTGCAGAGTCTATTATTAGGGCTATTAGAAGTTTTTAATAGCGACGATGAAACTAAAAAGTAGTCTAGAATTGATGAAGATCTCGGATAAGTTGGACTTAAAGGAGATATTAAATCAAGATGAAGAAATGGTCCGTTGTTAAACCAGTTGTAAATAATGTTAACATTTGTATTTCGAACTGTGTCTCCCCATGTCATATGCCATGCATTTAAGTCACCAGGCCGCAAAATAATGCCGAGTGAAATAAAGCCGAATTTCGAAATTCGGCTTTATTTTACTTAATGAAAGCGAAATAACGCCGAATTTCTTAGGTCTTATTTCACTTTTAATTTAAAACACATTCAGATAAAGACTTAAAAAACGAAAAATCACCCCAAAATGCGACAGTTTTGCATTTAGTTTACGTTGCTTAAACAGTTAGATAGGTCACAGGTATTTTGGAGTTCAGCGATATTTCATAATAACAAAGTGAAATGACGTGGAACACTGCTTGTCAAATAAGGCCGAGTTCAGACAGAAGGCAAAAGAATTTGGCTATAGATGTATAGAGGGAAAATTTTAAAATCATCAGCGAATTTAGAGTTTCCAACTTAACTTAGCAAAATGAGAGACATAACACCCATTTCCCTTATTGTTGTTTGAAAATGTTAATTTGTCTTATTTCATTTTTTTTGGAGTCTTATTTCGCAAGGCGCCATTTAAACCTCCTGTCAAAAGTGGCAAAGTGGCAGAGTAACTTTGACAAGATTCAGCAATTTTGTAACGATTGGAAGTTGAAAATTAACTATAGTTTGACCCAAATCACTTGACTAACAGTCGGTTGCGCAGAGAGAGGATTCAAGGGAACAAAAATAGTGCTCAACAGATTACATGAGTAAAATAAATAATAAAGTTAATACTTTTTCGAAAACTTAATAACCATGCTCATACATCATGTAAAGAAAGTCCATCGCTGTAACGTCACTGTTTGTGCTATACCAGTCATATGAAAACATTGATGGCAGCAACACCAACATACAATCCGTTAACTCACACCCACAAACCCTCTCGTTAAATCCACACACACACACACCATTATTACATCTGCTTTCTACTTTAACAAAACTCCGCCTATTTTGTATTTCTTTTTCTCTTCTTGTATACTTTTTGAATTTGTTCGCCTGGTGCTTGCGATCGATTTTGATTGAAAGAACCACAGTAGCATACTAATATCCCTTCTTTCTAAGGTCATGGAAACGCTGATTAACCGTCAGCTCAAGGAATATCTCGAAGAACGAAAGCTTATCCATGACCGTCATTATGACTTTCGCAGCAACTGTTCCACTGGTGATCTGATGGTATATCTCACCAAACAGTGGAACAAATCTTTACATCGCTTTGGTGAAAGTAAGATTATTGCTCTTGATATCTCCAAGGTAATTCATAGAGTCTGGCATGAAGCTCTCTTATCGAAAATGCGTGCTTTTGGGATCGATGATACTCTTGTTCGTTGGATTAGAAATTCGATTCACACAACATTGTCAAATGGAGTAATAGGAATCATGTTGAGTTTAATGCTTCGAAAACTCAATGCTGTCTTCTGTCGTTAAAGCTTAACATACCCCCAATGCCATTGTCAATGAATGGCACTTGCATCTAAGAAACCGAGAAGCTCTCTGTACTCGGTATGTGAGTCAACGATGACCTCCGTTGGAACGACAATATATTTGAGAAAGCTAAAAATGCTGCTAAGTGCTTAGGTTTTCTGTATCGGTATAAGAAGTATTCGTCCCCTTCTGATCTGGCTATAATTTATAAACTCGAGTATAACTCCTACATCCGGGCAGGTTTTTCGCAAACATCGCTTCACCTGCTGGATAGAATACAAAATCGAGCGTTAAGATTGATCGGAAATAGAAATGCCGCTGAAACAATTGCGCGTCTTGAACACCGACGCAATGTTTCATGTCTTTCCTTATTTTATCATTTCTTTTAGAAAATATGTTCACTCGAAGTAGCCAGCTGCGTTCCCCCTTACAAGTTTCTCACGTAATACTCGTCACGCAAGGAATGCTCATCAGTTCACCCTTGAGCCCTATTTCGGACGTACTGTGAAATAAGTTTAGGGATTCTTTTTTTTAGCCGAACAACACGAATTTGGAATAGTTTACCCGGCGATATTTTCCCTTGCCATTTTGATTTGCAAGCCACCAATGTTAATCGACACCTTCTGTCCTTCTCCTCCATATTATCCTAATGCTCGCGCAGTGTTCTTACATACATTAAAAGGGTGCGCGCGTTAATTATAAAAAAAATCTGTGCGAAAGTGCGTAAAGATTTTGGCGGCCTGTTTCGGCCATGTTGTTTTAATAATCTCTGTTAAATCAAATCTGTTATTTTTCATTCAGTTACCACTGCCAAATCACCAAATTTGAGACAACCAACATTCATGCGTCATAAAAACGTTAAATCGGTAGAGAACAACGTTGCGCCGCGCCGCTGCAGACTGTGAAAGTGTATAGCCGACCTTGAGGTAGTCGATTCCTCGTCGTGCGCAAGAATTTGGCCTTCAAGAACTTGAAATTGAGGAATTTTGAGTCGCGACTTGGGCCTGCACAGAAGCCCCATAAAGACATCGCCGTTTGTTCGTTGACTGGCCTTAGAGCGTTTAGAAAAAGACCTAGATTTTGGCGCATTTTTAAATGAATGGCTTTGTTTATAAGCATATTTGTCCTATGTGACAATGCATCCTCAAAAAGTTTCCATTTGGTGTGGATTTTAGGCCGGCAATTTCATTGGTCCATACTTTTTCGAAAACGACGTTGATATGGCTTACACCGTCAATGACGAGTGCTACAGAACGATGAAAATCAATTTTGTATGAGCTAAATTCAAGCATATGGACCTAGAGGATATGTGGTTTCAACAGGACGGAGCTACGTGCCGCACAGCGGACGCCACAATTTTTGTTCTTAACATCTATCCCGCGCTTAATGAACAAAACCTTCATTTAGATATTATTCTTTCTTACAAACCAAACATTACCTAATACATAAGGTCGATTTTAATAAAATTATTTTTAATTCTATTTTTATATTATAATTCAGAATGAGTACAGAACCGCACTCATTTTAAGATCTGCGCAGTTCCGGAATGACATTAAAAAAAGTGAAAGCCTTAAAAGTTAAGTTAAATTAAGTTTAATTATCTGTGATAGTAGTTTTTAATTTTTTTTTCTGTCTGCTCAGTGTTAATTTATTAAATTTTGTCTTTTGTTTATTGTTTTTACGTAACATTAATTAAACTTAAGATAATTAATACCTTAAATATGGAATTTGCAAGAACACATGAATTAAAATTTAAATTTTTTTGACGATAATACACTAATAAATTGAACAAAATCCCCTGAAGAAGCCGGAAAAACTGGATAAACTTCGGGACAAAAGACATGATTTAGATGTTTTTTAATTAATTCTTCATTCCTACACATCATAAAGCCCAAAACTTCCATCAAAAGTAAGACAAAATACATGATCAAATACTATTACAAATAAGAAAGCCTTAAAAGTTATAAACTAATATTGTTGATGCTTTATAGTTGATAATAATATGTTGTATACCAATATACTTCTTCTCCTAGAAGGCTATCATTAATATCTACCTCGTACCTACCTTATTATCTTACACAGATTCTATCTAAAATAGAACGAAAACTCTTCTCTGACGTGAAGATGACGCAATCCAACGCATCGCAGGGAATGTTTACTTAAAACCCAATACATCCATACCTACCTACAACCCTTTTCCGTTTTCATAATGTTTCGCAGATCATATTTCTTGTCATATTTTCCGACAAATATATGCACACAAGAGTCCAATATTCAATGAAATAAAGGACATCCGGTTTTCAATTTAAATATTTTTCGTGTCATTGAATGCAAGTTCTGAAATTACTCAGTTTTAAATCAGTTCCTATTACCATTATTCGTACGCCTATTAAAAAATGCCTGGTAATTTGTTTTGTTTGCATTTTTCTAAGTTTCAATGTTTCGGAAAAGAACGATTCGCCGGACGTTATGTTGCCATTATCGTGTTCTTTAATGCGTTATAGAAGGGAGTAAGCACCACAACCCTTCGTGCCTGTATCTACGGTATAAGATTTTTGAAGCCGATAACTTATTTCAAATACAAAGCTTACGAACGTTTAATATGTATTCAAAAATAGTACTTAAAATTATGCATTTAATATTAACTCGTTTAATCTTTAACTTTTCGTTTGGTTATTTTGGCACGATATCCCAAACTACATATTTGTATTAATTTAACTCTTTCCAATATGTACTGCTTACAGTCAAATACGTTTAAAGAAGGATGGTTCATAATAATATTCCAGAAATGTTTCTTTGTTTCTGAAATTATTTTAAATGTTTCTGAAATGATTATTTAGGTCTGGACGCTTCGCGAAAATATTTCTGAAATGTTTCTCCATTTCCCCTTCCGAAACAGAAACATTTTTTTTTACTTTTCAAGCATTTTAATCTAGTTGACAGGTTTTTTGTTTTTATTTGTTTGTATTGTGATCATGATGACAAAACGTGACGCTATGATTGCTACTTTTTTTACAATCCATCTTGCAGTACAAAACTGGATACATAAAACGGGAAAAAATAAACATTTCAAAAATGTTTGTAAAAAAAAAATTCAGAAATACTTCAAAAATGTTTCTGAAATAATTTTTAAAACTAATTAGAAACATTTCAGAAATGTTTTTTAAACAAATGTTTCTTTGGTGTGGACACACCAAAGGCGACAGTAGAAACTTTTTTTCGATTTTGTTTAAATTAAAAACTAAAAATATGCAATCAGAAACAAGAATATATCTGTAGGGATGTAACCAATTCGAATATATTACTGAAATACCCATGATACAGATTATATTACATACACCATATACCATATAACATGCACCATATACTATTTACCATATATCATATACCATATACCATATAACATATACCATATACCATATACCATATACAATATACTATATATCATATACCATATACCATATACTATATACCATATTAACCATATTAACCATACACCATATACCATATACCATATACAATATACCACATACCATATATTATATACCATATACCATATACCATGTACTATATACCATGTACAATACACCATATACCATTTACTATATACCATATACCATATACCATAAAACATATACCATATATCATATACGATTACCATATTAACCATATACCATGCACCATATACCAAATACCATATACCATATAAAATATACCATATACCTATGATATACCGTATACCATATGCCATATACAATATACTATATAACATTTACCATATAATATACCCCATATAACATATACCATATACCTATCATATATCGCATACCATATGCCATATACAATATACTATATACCGTTTACCATATACCATATAACATATACCATATACCATATACCATATACCATATACCATAAACCATATACCATATACCATATACCATATATCATATACGATATACCATATTAACCATATACCATGCACCATATACCACATACCATATACCATATAAAATATACCAATTACCTATCATATACCGTATACCAAATGACATATACAATATACTATATAACATTTACCATATAATATACCCCATATAACATATACCATATACCTATCATATACCGTATACCATATGCCATATACAATATACTATATACCATTTACCATACACTGAATTACCCATGATACACATTATATTACATACACCATATACCATATAACATACAACATATACTATTTACCATATACCATATACCATATACCATATACCATATACCATATAACATATACCTTATACCATATACCATATACCATATACCATATACCATATACCATATACCATATACCATATACCATATACCATATACCATATACCATATAACAAAAACCTTATACATACCATATACCATATACCATATACCATATACGATATACCATATTAACCATATACCATGCAAGATATACAACATACCATATACCATATAACATATACCATATACCTATCATATACCGTATACCATATGCCATATACAATATATATATACATTTACCATTTAATATATCCCATATAACATATACCATATACCTATCATATATCGCATACCATATGCCATATACAATATACTACATACCATTTACCATATACCATATAGCATATACCATGTATACAATATACAATATACCATTTACCATACACCATATACCATAAAATATACCATATACCATATACAATGTACCATCTACCGTATACCATATACCATATACCATATACCGTATATCATATTCCATATACCATATACCTATCATATACCGTATACCATATGCCATATACAATATACTATATACCATTTACCATATACCATAAGTCAAAAGTGAGCTTTTTTCGAAAGAGACTGCAAAATTTCAACCTGTCTTTGGTTTTTTATTAATAACTTTTTTTGCTTATGTCCTACGTTGTGTCAAGTTTTGCGGTTTTATCCTTTTTAGTGTCGATTTCTACTGGGCTATTACTACTGGAATTAAAATTTCTCATCGATGAAACTATCATTTTTTTCGGTATGCTTAATCCTGAGATAAAATGGAAAATTCAAAGGAAAATTTGGTAGATATTTATCCGCAGCTAGATTCAACTTCTGCTTTTATCTAGATTGTTGTACTTGTAGTGTGTTTTAAATGCTACTGCACTGCGTATAGCTTTGCTAAAAAACACGGCTAATGAAATGTTTTCCAACCATTCGATAACTTGTTTGCTTACTACGAGACGTTTTGGCTAGATAGGTAAGGTTTTTGTATCAATATTATCCTTTTAAATAGTCTCTTATAATACAACAATATATGATTTTTCTTCTTTACCAGTATCAGATTGAACCACTAGACTGTACGTGTTCAAAAAGCTTACATGGACAATTTCGGGCACCCAAGTCTTATCGAAGGCTACAAGTATGAGTAAGAAGGCAAACTTGGGTGGTTTGGACTTTTTGTTTGTGGTGATTTTTCTCAATGTCAAATAGGCCAACAAGTTGGGCGCTGTGACATTTATTATTTTTTGGTTATTTGGTTTTGAATTTTAAATTGCAAGACAAAAAAACTACTTTTGCCCTTATAATTTTTTTTCCTGCCAAAAAATATTGATAATATATATATCTACAAGTGCTCTATTTTGGTCCCTTTCATTTCTTCTTCCATTCAATCAATAGAATAGATGGGAATTGGGAACACATTTTTTATTTCACAAAATACTCTTCTTTTTTGTTATCTTTTGAAATCTAAATAGAGGCCAATAGCTGTTATGAAATTAAAATTTAGGTAGATTAACTCATTCTTTCGTGCAGGCGAAATTCATTTGCATATGAAAACAAAATAATTAAATTGCTGATTAGAATATTCTTTGATGTGTGTGATCGAAATTCTTTTAATGTGTCTTTAAATGGTTTCTTCCTCATTGCACATTACCTAAACAACAACTGTATTCGCATCTATGACTAGGTAGGTATCCTTTAAGAATAATAAATGAACAAAATATTTTAAGAAGGATAAATTCTTCTAAGCAAAGGTGTGTGTGTCTTATAAAACATCTGCGCTTGGTTACTTATTCTTCTCTTGCATTCAAATGTATGCAATCAAATAACCGAAAGGGTTTTTCATTTTCCAAATGTATATTCTACTAAGAAGTGTATCTATCTTTCTGCGAACACAATCACTCGATTGATTAAAAAAAAAAAAATTTGCATATCAAAACGCTACCTACCGTATACCGGTAGTATGTAGATTATGTAAGAATAGGTAGATTGCATTCACGCAAACATTGTTCTGAAAAAGATTGGCATTAATTCCTTATTATTACCATGTGTTAGGTATAATAAAACCGAGGTATTGTCTTTGAACGAGCGATGGTGATAATGATAGAAAATGGAAGGCCATTTTAGTCTGTTCCGACGGCCGATTGTGTCGATCAACCACTTCATGCAACAACGAAGCCCCGTTAATCAACGTGCATTTAAATCATAAACTAGAGACGTCTGTATATAATATTGCTCTGATCAGATGGAGTGTCAATAAATCACACGAATCCTTTTCTAACGAATCTGTTTAAATGGGATTTTTATTTAAATTTATTTGAATTGCACGAAACACATGGCGCCTGAAAAAAATATAATTTTTTTCGACCCATACTAACGGGCTAAATAAATGTAATGTAGGTACATATCTTACAGATTTTAACTATTATTACAAATTGCAGCTCAACATTCGTTACTTTGATAAGAAATTGAATTTTTACAATCTAAAAGGGATACTCGGCTGTAGATATGAATAAGATTGCTGAAAACCAACAAAGTTCGTATTGTTGTGGTAGGCCGTGGGCCGTAGGCACGCTGCGGTCACTCTGTACATGTTTCCTGTTATTTATTTGCCATTTTAGTTAGACTTTTCTTTCAATTCAGTTTTATTTTTTTGAATTGGTTACTTTATACGCATCCATATTATATTGCTACGCAGCTTACAAACAAAGATAAATAAAACGTTAAACCTCCATAAGAATGGAAATGAAATTGAGCCTAGTCTCTAAGTTAAACTCCAGCAGCATTGGTGCATCCAAGCATCCACATTAAACTAAATGGTAACATATCCGTCTTTGGCACGAAGCAATCTCCAAGGCACCGTGATGCTCCCCTCTCTGACTCTAGCTGATGGAAACCATACAAATATTGATGTAGATACTTTTGTAAATCTTTTGTATGAATTCATCAGAATTCAATAATAAAGAAGAACGACCGAACATTCAAACACTTCTTCAAGGCCTTCGACTATATAATGGTCTCTACTTTGTGATCCCTTTTTAGAGGTGTAAATTAATCCCGGTTAGATCATGCGGTCGCTTTTGGGACCAAGACAATACAATGCAACGAAGAAAAGTCTCTATACAGAGGCATAAATAAATCATATCGCACATTTAGAGCTCGCTCGAGTATCGGATGCTAACAATGCAACTATGAAACAAAATCTATATGAAGCATTTTTATGATTATTATTACTTCAATTCTATAAATACAAACTGAATGGAAACAAGTCTGTTTGCTAGTTTTGTAAGTAGGTGCTTAAGCAAAGTATATTTACAAATATACTCTTTAAATTGCAATAGATACTCGCTTCATATTCGTTGCTTTTTTTCTGATTTTTTATAAGTAATATTCGCATGGCTGAAAAGGGACGTTCTCGAAATAAGATCTAGGAGCTCAAGTATTAAATTCACTTTATTTTATTTTTTTAAGAGTGTGCAATGTCGTTTTATAATAATTCTTTTTGTTTATTGCCAATGCTGCCGCTACAGATCATACATAGGTACATAGAACGAGACATGAATATTGACCAGCGATTGACGTCTTTCGAGTACTGAGAAGGTGTCTCGGTGGCTCGCTGATCCACGAAGATTATTTCTTTTTCATTTGAATCGATACTCTTATTTGAATATATATATAGAAACAAAGAAATTGAAAGAAAAAAAATATGGAAATATCTATATTTTAGGGTATCAGTTTTTAAGAAATTTGAATGTGAGACTAGTGCGAGGGATGTATTATTTTGTTACTGTAGCATTGTTAGCGTTTTCTGGTATCATTATACAAGATGATGCAAAAGCAACGACTATTTTTTATTGGGCCATTAGAGATATCGAAAGGATTGGCTCTTTTGAATTTTGACGCATAATATAAATTCTGTAATAAAATCCATGGCAGCCAATTCATATTATAACATTGTTCTTACCCCATTCTGTAAATCATTAACGTAGGTATTGGAAAAACATTTATATTATAAGTACAAATTTATACTCGTGGTTTTGTTTTGTGAGTAGTGGAGGCGGCCATAGGAACACCTACCTCATCCAGTCATTGTGATCTAGTTAATGAACAGATGGGTTATCAAATGAAAACTAGAAAGTCAACATTAAGAACCTGCTGGTCGGAAAAACTTAACATGGGCCTTACATGCGTCCGTCCACTTTTTTTAAAAAAAAAAAAAAAAAACTACATTTCTTCAAATTTTCTTGAGTCAATTAAAAATTTTGTTTTAGACAAATTAATATTGAAAAAAGCTGTCGGACGCCCATGTTAAGTTTGTCACACCAGCAGATGGTCTAAGCTTTCATTTGATACCCCATTTGATCGTTGACCCGATGAGGAAAGCCAACACCAAACCAGAAGTGGCCATTTTACTGCCAAAGAGACAAGAAAAAGGCCAGCGGTTTTGTACATTTTATGTAATTTGACATATATTTATGACTAAATTTTCTATTCATTCGATGAGGTAGGTGTTCTTACGGCCGCCTCCCGGACTATTAGCTTTAATAATATATTTAAACAAACCTTTTTTCTCAAAAAAAACAGCTGCTTTGATTTTGGAAAATCTCTATTTATATAAGTTTGATCTTTTGCCATTTTTCCAGGAACGTGTTAAAACGTGGCATGAACTAAGTTCTCAAGACATCATTCTATATGGGAGCTAAGTTCGTCATGTTGTATTTTGTCCAGGACTGTATTCCTTATGTGGATTCTTACTCGGATTTTTCGCTTTTTATTCGAACACGCTTGGTCACTCCTGCTGTCATGCAAAGCATCCTCATTTTAGTTGTCGTCAATTTATTCTCTTGTACATTTTCCAACATATATGCTGGGCCCTAAAAGTTATCAATAGAGCTCTGTCCAAGTGGGCCGAGGGCAAAAATATAATTCCAGACACTCAGTTCGGCTTTAAGGCGGAAAATGACACAATTCATTCCGCGTCTAAGCTAGTATCTGCTGTCCAATGGAACAATGCTAAGAACCAATGCACGGGTGCTTGTCTGGTTGATTTGGAAAAGGCTTTCGACACCGTATGGTTAGAAGGTCTTTATCTGAAGCTAACCAGATGGGGCATAAGTAAATCACTGCTATATATGCTTTACGACATGCTTAATGGTAGAAAGTTTGTTGTCAAGAGTGGCAATGTAACATCTACCACAACGTTTGATATTAAAAACGGTCTGCAACAGAGAGCGGTGAACTCGCCGATTATCTTTAGTATTTACACTAGCGATCTCATTGGGAGTCTACCTCATGCAATTGCGTATGCCGATGATTTAGTTGCGTATAGAACAGGTCCAAAAGTTGAAGTCATCAGAATTCTCTTGCAACGTGATTTCGATAAAATTCAGCAATATTGTAATAATTGGAAGCTGAAAATTAACTTCCAGAAATGTGAAACTATCCTGTTTAGAACCCCTGTGTCTAGGGCTTCTAGGGATACGAGAAAGAACTGGCGCAAGCTAGTGATCGCTGGGCCACATGGACATCTACTGGCGAGTAAAAGTGTAGTAAAGTACCTTGGCATATGGCTTCTATATTTCAACCGACATGTAGAGGCTGCATTGGCCAGGGCTAGGGGAGCTTTTGCCCTGACAAGACGGTTGTTTTATAGCAGCCGCCTTGATAGCAGGGTGACAGTGATTTGCTACATGGCCCTCATTAGGCCGATGATTGCCTATGGATGCCCTGTGTGGTTCAACGTTGCACCATCTCTAATGGAAAAGATTCGGGTGTTCGAGAGACAGTGTCTTTACACTTGTCTCGGACTTTATAGAACACCAGAGTCGGAGTACAAACACTATTATTCCAACGAGGTTCAATACAACGGGGCCAATACAAGCAGGATAGATAACTTTTTAATTAATTGAATTGAAAGCACACGTTCGAATGGTTTTATCCCGCCCGAGACTTTCCTATACCTTGATGATAGTCGAGTGCTGATTCAGGATAGATCGGGCGAATCCGTTGATCTACCACGTCGGCCGCAGAACAGTCGATAGGCGGCTCCTCTACGACCGAGACATAGTCGCTGGGAGCGAAGCAGAGCGCCTCCGTTTCAACAGGGCCGTGCGCGCCGGGATCGGAAGGAAGCCTTTGCTCAGATCCACCAATTTTGGTGGATTAGTTAGAACCCGCTATTTTCAATCGTCATAGACGAAATATCGCCTATGGCCGACCTATAATTATCTTAGGTTTATTTAAGTTAAGTTAGGTAGGGCAGTTGCGGCGGCAACAAAAAAAAATATGTATATAAAAACACAAAAATCCAACAAAAAAAAATTTTAAATACAAAAAAGCTTGCTGTGGCTGTTCTAATTTTAAGTATATTAGGTTTATTTTAAGTAATTTTAAGTTTATTTTTAGTTTATTTTAAGTTTGTTTTTAAGTAGTTTAAGATATATTAAGAAATCGATAGTCACCCAGTTTTTTTTTATTTTCTGGGTAAAAAATAAAACCCGTTATAGATAAGATAAAATTAAGTTATTTTTAGGCCGAAAGGTAATTAAAATTAAGTTAGAGATTAATTTAGAGCGCCCGCATAGGGCCAGTTAGTTAATTAAGTTGATAGTTTTAGCTAGTTTCAAGATTTTTATCCCTCATTTAAGTAGTTATAAGATAAAGATCAATAAAAAATCATTATATAAAAAAAAAAAAAAAAATGCTGGCCCCTCATCACGTAAGGTTGGCAATATCGTTTGCGATATCGAGAACGATAAACAAGCTTCATGTAACAATAAATATCCTTTATCTTCTAACCGATATCGACTGAACGATTTGATGTTTGCTTCACGTAACACTAAAAGCTGTCAAACACTATCGTCTCGACGATAGCAATTGCATGATAGCTATTTAGCAATCGTCGTCTCGTTTGTGTTCTTTAAGTTGTGTCTTGTATTTATTAAAAGTACCTAAAATATCATAAGAAATGTTTCGCCGTAATGCATTATTCATGCCGAATGAAGAGGAAATCGAAATTTGAATAATCTAAATAAGAAGAGAACTAAGAGATGCAGCGGATCTCTTTCAACAAAATAAAAACATATTAAAAAAAAAAATATTAAAAATACTTTTGAATAATTACAGCTTTATTAATCGCTTCTGTCTTTCTAGGGAAACTGTTTTGTTTTTTGTAAGTTTTAAGAAGATTGTACTTACATTTTGAATAACAAAAAAACCACAAAAAGGTGGTTTTTACTGTTAATTTGGAATGTTCAGTGGCTCTCAAACTGTAACAACGAGAGCGATAGACGACACGAGAGCGATAGACGACACAAGAGCGATAGTGTTTCGTGAAGCAAACTATTGGCGATAGCGTTCAGTGCTATCGCTTTGACGATTATCGTCCGAAAAGTTACATGATGAGAGCCCTGAACTGAATTTAAGCGCTCTCTACACAAAAAGTGGGTGAACATTTTTTATAGGGAGCCAGGTTGTGCTGTCCGAAGAGCAATATATACAAATTACAGTAATCATCATTTGGTCTAAGATTTTCGGGGTGTATTTTTCTTCTAGCTTATCATTTTTATTAACCGCGCTTATAGACTTAAATTAAAAGTATTTATAACCTTAAATACTTATATGGATATTGTTACACAAAAATTAAACACATTTACGATTTATTAAACAATATTAACTCTACCTGTGCCCCGTGGCTTAGTGGTTAGTGTGTCGAACTGTTAAGCAAAGGGTCCGGGTTCGACTCCCAGGGGTACTGCCTCCTGCGAGGAAATGAAAAAACCTCCAAGAGTAAGGGTTGTCTCGAAAAAGTGCATCTCATGTAGCCGTTTGAAGTCGACGGTAAATTGTAGGTCCCTTCCACTCCTGAAGATTCACAACACACACACAGGAGTAGTTGAGAGTATAAGCCACTAGGCCATGGCTTCTTAAGGAGCTGTCGCGCCATTAAATTTGTTTATTTATTTTAAACTCTCCAACACAATAATAAGAACTCACTGATTCATTCATTCCATAAAGTTTTAATCATCAAAGTAATCACTCCATTCATAATACTAGTACATTTTAACCCAAAATCCAACCTAATGCCGGAAGAATTCGCATTGTACTATATTTTTACAAATTTTTATTATTTACCTATTGGCAAAGGAGTAAATTAACATTCACACAATAAGTGATTTATCCTTTGTTTTGTTCTGTGTTGCACATTACAACAATCAAAAATGTATATTTCAGCAACACGTAGCAAGTACATTGTACACTACACACATTAGCCACCGATAACGAAACTGCAAGGAAGGCTCGCAAAATTCCACATCATGGGAAACTATCAATGAAGCTCCAAAGGGCTTTGAGCGCATAAGCAAGCGTTCAACTGTTGGCTCGGTTGTTCAAGAATTACCCACAAAACTACTTCAAGCAATACACTCACTAAATAAATAAAAAAAAAAACAATAAAAGGATCTCAATTTCAGGCTATTGAGATTTGCGTGCAACAATTGCAAAATATTTACATATGTACATATATGCAGGGGTACTCCTGTGTTTGAAGCCTAAATATATTTTTGCTAAACGTTGTCCGGTTAATGGATGCAAGGGTAAAAAAAAGGGATGAAAATGGTTTTGATTTGCACATACACATATGTACATATAAGTTTTATACATACATGCATATGTGTGCTATTATCAGTAAACATTAGTCTGGTCCAAGGATATGGTTAACGTTGTTTTTTTGTAAACACGCGTATCATTAATTTGAATTATTTCCATATCAGAAGGTCTTTGTCTGTGAGCCGATTTAGGAAATTGTTACAACAACGCGATTGAGGTTGACAGTTTTCAATTCAGATATGGAACTTTTTGACATAATGATCTCAAGCAAATTGAATGAGGAATAATGTTTGTTTTCGCGATAAACTTACATTTATATGCTGTTTGGAAAAGAAAGTATCCTTTTTTACATGCGGTAGATATCTTTCTTTTGGACATATTTGACACTTAAGGGGTTTAATTCAAATGGATAGATTGTCGGAATCATTTTCCCTAATGGTTTTTCAAACTTTCAGGAAAAGGGTTTAATTAATGATAGTTGCGATTTACTTTAGGCACATGAATGTTTTATGACATAATGTTATCCTTGAACAAGTGATATTCATATTATATTATTGACGCGTCGGTCGTGTAGAAAACAAGCAAAATTGTGAGTTCTTTTTCGGTTGCAAGTGTGGGAATCGTTTTAATGATTGATAGATAATATTTAAAGACGATGTGCACCTGGCTTAGGATTGCGAAAATAGATATAGTCTAAGATATAGACCATACACAAATATCGCATAAAGGTACGTACTATTATTGTTTTTGTTTTGTGCCGTCTTCGAAAATAGTTTAAAAATGGTTCTATATCTTAATAACTCAAATATAATTTTGAATTAATCCTTCTCTTTGTTGAGTTTCATTACGCAATATCACGAAAACTATTTTCCTTAGGTAAACTTAAAATCTCAATAAAAAATATATTTAACCTACCTACAGCTTTAACAATTGAAAAATTCCCAGCGACTAAATAAAAGACGGAATATTAAATTATACCTATAAATAATTAGATACAATTCGTTATTGACTTTTCGCAACCACAAATAGAGCTTTAAGACTTTAATATTAAACTGAGCTGTGTTGTGGGTTATGTACCAAGATCTTCACAAAAATCCCATGGGCGCAAAGATATAAATTACGACATTGTATACAATGGCATTATAGATCAACTAGTGGTCTTGGCTTACACTCCTCCCTCGCATAAATTGCATATTGAAGTTGCATGCGTGATGAAGTTATTTTCTCATCGAAGTAGACAAATATATATATTGAAGTTGGTAGTATACGAGAGCGATTATACACGGGAAAAAAATATGTTGAATTTAAATAGGTATACCTACTTCTTTCAAACTTTTTTCAATGTTGTTTATAACTTCGGCCTGACATATCAAAATGTTTATAGAATAGGCAGTTCACATTACGGCAGATCTTGGAAAAAAATCAATAACTTCAAATCGATACCCACCACAACTTTTTCATCGTATTCAAAACCGCATTTATAGAAACAATGACGAGACATCATCAATAACTTTGAAGTCAAAAAAGTAAATATTGCCCGGGTGATTTTTGTTTCAGCATGTATAAAAGGCGAGAGGAGAAGGAGATATAAAGAAAAAAAACTGTACGGGAATAAAGTTCGTAAGAAAAGAAGTATTATAAACAAACTTTATTTTCTTTAAACAAACTTAAACTAGTTTACAAATGATAATTAGTGTTGGCTTACAAACTCAGATTGCCTTATAAATCTATAATATTCCCCATTGTTACCTTTGTAACAATGCTTCTTCAATGCTTTGTCAACTATATTATATTTTTTGCGAATTTTTATCGAGTCCAATATTGGAAGATTTCCTTTGAATTTCTTCATGCTGTTACTAGACGCTGACGTTTGTGTTTTGGTACTTGAGACAGTGGGAAGATCCATTGTATGTTGGTTCCCTAATCTTGATATAACACGGGCTGTATAGCGAAACAGACCTAGCCAAACGAGTAAAAGTAAAACGTCTCATAGGGCTGGGCAATATAGGCAGTAGTGGTAGACCAAAGGTTGGGTGGCACATGCAAGTGGAAGGTAAACCTAGTAAAAAACGACGGTTAACAAAACCCTCTTCATACTCATTCTATATAACCGGTATTATTATAACAGTACAAAGTTTATATTTTGAAAAAGAGGTACTAAAAAATCAAAAAAAAAATAATCATAATAAGATTGAAACAACCTACAAATTTTGAATAAATATTTTTACAAGTGTTTAGATATATTTATATATCGCTAATTTGGACAACTATTCTCACGATCTCATTTGATGCTTGATTTCTATCTCTCTTCCACTATTTACTTACCGTTCCATTATTCATTATTGCGTAGTTTCATTTGATTTCGATTGTTCAGCAGAAAACAATAAGCACAGTGCCACAGAATTACACATAAACCAAACGTGGTAATTTTCAATAGAAATGTGTGTTTATTTTTTTTCAAGCAATGCAATTTCAAAGATTTTCATTTGTTGATAAGATAAGTCAATCTATGAGATTGAGTCCAGCTTAAACGTGGAGTTGTTTCATGTGGAAAGTTTTAACCGATGATGTTGAGTTCCCAGACCGCAAATTAGATTGGAAGGTAACTCTGATGAAGAGTTCCAAAGTGTAAGTGCTTGAAAATATGCTAGTTTCGATTAAGGTTTGTATCACTTCTATGGTTGGATGAGTCTTAACCGTTCAGCTCATATATATGTATGTATGTATAATTTCTTAATTTGGAATGGATAAAATATTACTTATTACATTCAAAGTTAATGACATACAAATATTCTAAGTCATCGAATCCCATGTGTCATTGATCGGATCACGGTCCGCGATTGTTGCAGACTCCTTTTTATATGCAAAACAGGACCTCAACAACAAAAAAGGGCGAAGATAGCAAGACAACGAGTTTGCTATGCTATTACCCACAGTTATCAAGAATTATTTTTTATTCTCTATTGTTTGATATTGATATCTTTTGTACCATATAAGGTACAGGATACTATGCACCTTGATTGAATTCTTTCAATCCATTGTCACTCAATGAACCTTTACCTATGGGAATTATGTTAATTTGACTGTTTTGCATATAAGCCCGATGTGTTTGGCTTTCTTTCGATTTTCCCACAGGATGCCAAATGTTCGTAAAATAAAATGATTTAAGTTAGTCATGTGCGTAATAAAGGTAAAAAAACTCATTTCATAAATTACGAGCAGGTATGTTTATAGTTAGTGTAATTGCTGATACTGATAGCCAGGAAAAATGTTATATGGCCACAGTAGCTACTGTATTTTATTTGTGGTTATTTTAGCTGCCAAATGGGTTTGTCTGAATTTTCTCAGACTTTTTTATGGCTGTTTTCTTGTACCTTTATTAAAAGTACTAAGTTGTGCCATTAAAAAAAAAAATTTAATGGCCAGTTAAATGGATACAACAAAAGACTGTTCATAATTTGCTATAGAGTTTATGGGTTATTTTGATGATTTTCTCTATTTTTCCAGACATATTTAGAAACAATGTTTTATTCAAAGCAATTAAAATAAATCTGATTGCTATAGTTATTTTTTTTATTGAACCTTATAAGCTATATGTATTATTTTAAGAAATAATGTGATAAAGAAACGACACATATGTGTAATACGTAGAAGTCATATTAAAGTTTTTAATTACCTATAGCTGCTCAGACAATTATAAAGATAGCCCCCTTATGTCACCTGGCTCAAAAGCATCTAACCTTGCCAAACCAAAGCAGATTTATACTAACAAAAAAAACTTAACAATAACCAAGCACTACAGCTGAGTAAAATTAATGTATTCATTATTTTATATACCTATTTGAATATAAATCTTGGTAACAAATAGCGTCAAGGTTAAATGTTTTTTTTTATCTGTTATTTATGGAGTAAATTAGATGAAAATATTTTTTTTTATCAAAAAATAGTAAAACTTAAACCTTAGAACTAAGTTTATTACATTTTCGTAGAAACAATAGACCAATAAATGAATAATTTTTAAGCAATAATTTTTTTGTCTTTAAAGAACTTGCGGTAAGGTGACAATTTTTTAAGGAAAATGCAAAATGCAAACATTATTTATTTAAAAAATAAGTGTCTGTTTTTAAAATCAAAATAACAGTTTTTACTTGATGTAGGTATAAGGATATACAGTACTTATAACAAAAACACCATTTAAATTTATTTTTGTCTGTCTGTCTGTCTTTCTTTATGTCTGTTTGTTCTGGGTAATCTCGGGAACGGCTGCACTGCACGGGATTTTCACTGGCAGGTAGCTCATTTTGAAAGGAATAACTAAATCTATTTGAATTACCCGTAGGTGGCGCTGGGTTTGCTTATTTTTCGAATATTATTATCTTAGAACGATTTGTTTCAGGCGGACGAAGTCGCGGGTAACAGCTAGTATTGTATATGAAATCTATGGTACGTACTCTCACTTCGGGGATTGGGTTTTTCGCCATTATCAGATTGTAGGTACTTTTTAATTTTCTTGTAGTCTTTTTATGTGAATCAAACATTTTTGTGTGCTCTAAGTTCTAAGAAAACTTAACCTGCTTAACCATAAAATTAAATTTTTTGAACTTTTATTAAATTATTTGTTATTTTAATAATAATTAATTGTATTTAGTTTCAATGTTGAAATAGTTAAGCATAATGTTTAATTATTGTTTCTTGGGAGAATCAAGTCCATTCTCCTATTTTTTTGTTGGCAGATTGTTGTTCAACAACTTCTTCTAGGATCTATATTACGCCAGTAAAAATAGACGTTTATTTTCGTCAACCTCGCACTAAATTTCCGATCCCATTTTTCTTTTTTATAAGATTTGGGATCAATAACTGAGTATAAAAATATAAAATGCTGACAGATCTAGGTAGAGCTTCAGGCGCCATCTTGAAAAAAAGTTTTTGATCGATATCTGAGAAAATATGCCTTTTAGGGCAAAATACCATTAGATTATGTAGAAAATACATTTTCGCAACTTTTGTTCCTAGTAAACTTTTTTTGTAGAACTTACCGTTTACGATTTATGGCCCATTTAATGAACAAGTTTTTGTTACTCTTAAAATATTGGATTAATCAATAAAATTCAATTCATTAAAAGATCAGTTTATTTTCTACAACTTTTGCCTTAAAGTTTTTTTCTAATGTCCATACTTTTTGAGTTATAGGACGTTTAATGTATAAATGCCGTGCCGACGCTCGACGGGTGACGCAACAGAAGAAAGGATTTTTCTATACCATATAACCGCTTTACACAAAAGAAGGGACGAAAAGACACAGACACACACTAATAAAATGCTAGATCTTTTCATTTCATTTTCTACAATAATAATCTCATGGTATTTTGCCCTAAAGTGCTTAGTTTTAGATATCGGGCAAAACCGTTTTTTCAAAATGGCGCCTGAAGCTCCAATTGGATCTGTCAGCATTTTGTGTTTTTATACTCAGTAAGTGATCCTAAATCTTATAAAAAAGAAAAATTGGATAGGAAATTTAGTGCGAGGTTAAATGCTATTTTTACTGGCCTATATTGATTTATCGGTGAATATTCATTTTGACATTTAATGTGAATTTTGAAGTGTTTAAGTTTTCAGCTAGTGGTCAAACTCGTCCTATTTTTACTTGTGTTTATAGGTATAATAAGGCAAGTTATGGATTCGTGCAAAAAAAATTTTCAACAATCAAACATGACATTACGATGATAGAGAAGTCGAAAAAAGTGGGTCCGGAAATTCCCTCCGTCTGTCTGTATGTCTGTCTGTTCGCACCTCTACAGCCTAAACGGATGGGCGGATTTGCTTCAAACTTGGTATTTAGTATTTATTTGGTAGTATCTCGGGGGGTGTTTTTCATTTTTGCTCTAATAATAAAACTTTCAGGGTGCTATTTTTTACAACAAAACATCTTTGAATTAGAATGAATTTTTCGAAATTTGTCTTATAACGTTACCTCTCATAGAACCGGTTTTTTCAAATGCGGTTTAATCGTTAACCATTATCCCGATTTCAATAAAATTTTGCACACAGGAAGTCATTTATAATTCAATTATGTAGCATTTCAAAACTTTTTTTTTTGATTTTTTTTAAATTTTTTAAAATAAATTGGTTTTCGAAATATTTTGAAAACGGGTTGATTGCATTTTTTTAAATAATTTTCTGAGATGAAAACTACAGATTTCCTTATAATGACATACTAGAAAAAAATCTAAAATATATTTTTGAAAAGTTTAAGAAAACGACTTTAAAAAAACTGGTCGAACGATTTTCATTATTTTTTTTTCCTCGATAGACATTAAGTTTTCAAATTTTATTGCAAACTCAGTTTTTCCGAGAAGACTACTTAAAAAAATGAAAGAATTTTCGAAAAAATTGGGAAAATTGGGTCTCTCGGCTGAATTTTATTCGAACCAGCCGGGGCAGCCACTTGCCCGATATCATTTTTAAAACATAATGGCAAACCCTTATCTTTATAATAAAGCTAAATTCTTGGCCATAACATTAAATAATATGCGTTTTATTTCTTCTTGAAAACCGCACGTCTAAAAAAACACCCTTTGTATACATTCATACATATGCAGCCACTAAGGAATTATCTAGCATAAGAACAAATTCGTGCGACCTAGTAGTGCATTTTTTAAAATTTTATTTGACGATGTGACCGCACATATGAGCAAGTACGTGCCATCCAGTCGTGTAATTTATTTTAGTTCAAATCACGCATTGGATAAATCTTGTGCCTAATATTTAACAATAACAACTGTTATTTTGAATCCATAATAGTAATCTAAAGAATTGCCACCGATTTACCATACTCAAAAAATTAAAAAATATTGATATGTAATTAGTATCGTAGGTTGTTTTTATACGAACTGATTCCTCCATTTGATGGGGGATATAAGTTCCAAGTTTTGGAATTTCGTTGTTTTTTGTGTACAAATACTAGCTTACATATCAAATTTCAGCTTTTTAGGCATAGTACACTAAGAATTTTGATATCATCGCATTGAGTCAGTGACGAAATCGGGATATCAGTTAAATTTATGGTATACCTAATAAGAGCTATGCAATTAAAACTTTTATATTTTTTTGTATAATGAACGCGGGCACAAGGGATAATGTGTTTCCCTTTTAATGTAGAGCAACTACGCGGGCATTAGGAAGATAGGGAGGGGAGAGATAGGAGATGCCGATTAACATTGGTTTTGAATTTTAGCAGATCAAATGGCAAGGGAAAATCTCGCCGGGTAAACTATTCCAAATTCGTGTTGTTCGGCTAAAAAAGAATCCCTATATTTCACGGTACGTCCGAAATTGGGTTTCAGGGTGAACTGATGAGCATTCCTTGCGAGACGAGTATTACGGGAGAAACTTTTAAGGGGAGGAATGCAACTGGCTACTTCGAGAGAACATTTTTTGTAAAAGGAACGATAAAATAAGGAAAAACATGTTTCATAAGTGACAATATATCCCGAGAATTTTGTTGATAAGGTAGGTAGTGCCCTTGCGCTTGTCTAGGGGCACGATTTCAAATAATTTTTAAGTATTAGACCGGGTAGGTGGAGGTGATTTATACATAGTAGCATCACTACGAAAAAACAGCATCAGAAACACACAGAAAAAATAAATACATAAAGACGTGCACTGCTCAACATAAGTGGTGTGTCCACACCAAATAAACATGGATTGTAAAAAAGCGCCGCATTTAGTCATCATGAACAAAATACAAACAAGTAAAAACAAAAAACCTATAAACTAGACTAAAATGCTTGAAAAATAAAGAAAGTTTTCCATTTGGAAAGGGAAACAGAGAAATTTCAGAAATGTCACAAAGCGTCTAGACCTAAATAAAAATTCCAGAAACATATAAAAGGCATTTCAGAAACATTTTGGAAATGTTTTTTTAGACACTTCTTAAATGTTTTTTTAAAAAATGTTTCTTTGGTGTCGACATACCTTAACATGTCTTATTTAATTTAAATTTGATAACTGAACCTATCTATCAATTGGCATTCAGCGACAGTAGGGTACAGTCGCAAACGTTCATTTCACTCCACTCCCACGTCCACATCACAATAACAAATAATTAATTAAACTTTTTTAAAACTCTTATCAATACATATATAAAAATGGTGTGAAAAATGTACAGCAATTCATAAATTGAGAACGGCTAGGCCGATTTGGCCCAATTTTTTTAGTTAATTGTAATTGCTGGGAGAAGGTTTTTACGAAAGAAAATTTTGGGAAAACCTTCCGGAAAAGTTTGGAAATTGGAAAAATTGAAAATTGATTTTTTTATGGAATTTTGTGTGCAATAGTTACAATAAATAAGAAATCACATTGAAATTTTAACTAGCTGTGTTTTATTACCACTCTGGAGTTTATCTGAAGGCGTTAACTTGGGGAGAGACAAAGTTCGCCGGGTTCACTAGTTTTAAATAAAATATTGAATTTTTATTGTTGAATAGCTTCTTCTTTCATTTCCTCTGAAAAAAAACAAACATTTAAGACAAGTAAGTTCTTGTTTCTTTTTTTCAAATATACAATTTAGTAAAAATCTAAAGGCTGTTCCGAGAAAGACGAATATCCAAAATAACTTTGTGTGAAAGGAAAAGGTACCGTTAACTTTTTTTTAGCAAAATCGTTTTTGATAAAATGATATACCTACCAACCTACCAAAACACTTTTAAAAAAATGTCATCAACATCTTTAGCGTGTTTTCGGGAATCAACCTTAGATACCTTTATTTTAAGCCCTTTTAATTTCCCTTTAAGGAAGCATTTCTAACGGTACAAACACAACAACTTTAAAGATAACCACGCTTAAATTGATTATTAAACAATTATTGTACCAACAACATAATTTATTTTGCCCTCCGTAAATCTTTTAAAACAGTAAAACATAAATACCAATTTTTCTCTTTACCACGAAAAGTAAATGAAGCAGCTAAAATGGAGGTCAGCCGCAATAATCATCGATCAAACACACATGCAATCGAAATAAATACATAATTTCCTATCCAGGGCCCCACGGGAAGGTTGGTTCCTGGTTTCGAAAAAAAAATCACTTTATGCTTCTCTTCTGGCTGGAACCTGATAACTCCTTCTCAGTTGTTTGTCTCACACATGGCTAACAAGTAATGAGGGAGTGATATTTCGAGGTAGAGGTGGCAAAAGGTTAAATCGAGCTTTTTTGTGTAACCGCTGTTAACCTATAGGGAGGCATTGATAAATGTTCTTTAAATACCAACCCCTTATCCACTATATTGGCGTTGTTCACCCTTAGAACCTAAGTCCATTCATCGTTAGTGTCCAGTAGAAAACATCTGAGAATAGTAAAACCGACCCCTTCATTTTTTTCTCGTTACACTTTTCGATTAATACTATAGTCCTTTTTTCTTTCATTGACTTGTTTACATGGCCGCAAAACAATCACCTTCAGGGTGTATAAAAATGGAAGGTCAACCAGGGGGTGGTTGGTTCTATTGTTTGGCCGGCCAGTTTGGTTAACCACTTTTCATTAGAATTCGTGTATAGGTATATTAAAGTTAATCTATTGGGACATTCGGGTATATATGTATTTATGTTTGTCCTAGCGGTAGGTTTGTGCTGCGTTTATATATACGAATGGGCAGTTGGAGATCTTAGTCACTCCTGAACTAAAAGCGTCCCGTCACAATCGTGTGCATATGTAGTCCAGCTCGTTGAGTGAATGTGAGCGGAAAAATATTCTAATTAATTTGACTGGGCTTGTGCCTGTGCGCACCCTTAGACTTTTCTTTACACTTTTAGTTGCTTCGATATATTTCATTTAAACGTATAAGTACAATTAGAATATCTTGAGTCCTATTACAATAGTACATGATTTATACAAGCATAACTATCTTTGAAAAAAATCGCTGCTAAAATGTTCTTTGTGCCATTGCCTTTTAGAGCGATTTAGAGAATTAGATATGATTGATTTAGATTTTTATTTATAAAAGAATTCCCAGAAAACCTATCTAGTTTAGGAAATTCATTAACTTTGTGGAAGCAATTGAATTTAATATGCAAGCTGTATTGAATAAATAAATGAACCATATTAATTAACAAATTCGTTAATTGATTTTATTTTTAATATTCCTTTAGGTACAAATGCGTATGTTTGCATCGATGCCACCTCTCCGATGGCTTCTGGTTCAAACACTTTGCATTACTATGGCAGGCCAAAAGCCAAGCCGATCTCAAATCGACTTGAACCTTTTATTTATTTGCATTCGATAATAATTGGTTATGTCAAATATAAATAAATTGCATTACTGGATCACGCGGTCACAGTGTTGAATAAAATTTGACAAATATTAGAAGAACTTCAAAGTTTTTATTCGATTTTTGTGACTTTTGATTGTTGGAAAAAAGTACGTAAAATAGTTTTCAGCGGGAAAATTTAATTTTATATCGTTAATAAATGTGAAGAAGTGCGATTTTTTTCAAAATCGTAGAAACATATAAAATAGCTTTTTTAACACATTTTTTTAAAAATTAAAAAAAAATATTACAGAATGCAAACACAAACAGAATGCAAATCAAACATGAAATTACGATGATAGAGAAACATATTTGAGTTACTGGCAAAATTCTGTCCGTCTGTCTGTCGAAGTAGATGTAGGTAGCCTTAGTAATGTCGAATTAATTTTTTTCGGAAAACTTTTTTTTTGTGTTTTTAATAATTTTTATAAATTATTTTTGAAAAAATCAATATTTTGAAAACAGGTAAGTGATTTTTTTTTTAATTTTGTTTTTAAATGAATGTTATTTTTGTGCTTAAGTTTGAATTCTTAAATTATTTTTTTTAATTTTTTATTTAAAACCGCTCCTACAATTTTGAAAAAAATCACACTTTTTTACATTTCTTAAAGAAATAAAATGGCGTTTAAATTATTTCACTCAATACAATTTAACGTACTTTATTCGAACAATCAAAAGTCACAAAAATGGAATAAATGCTTTGAAGTTAAATTTAATTTTCTTAAATTTTATTCTAAAATGTGACCGCACATTTGAGCAAGCACGTGCGATCCAGTCGTGCAATTTATTTAATATTATTTTCAATAGATTTAAACAAATCACATATTTAATATACTATAGGGAAAGTTTAGAATTCGTTGATGTAAAAAAAATTGAGATAACAATCAAACACGACATTACGATCGTAGAGAAGCCTAAAAAGGTCATTGTCAAAAAATGTCCGTCTGTCTGTAAAATAGAAAAAAAAACTGATTACAAGGTTGAAAAGCTTTTTCTCTAATTTAAAGCATGATCACAGTACATATAAAGATTTGTCCATCCAACGAACCCGTTCAACACAGCAAACAGTTGCCTTGTATATAAAATCTAGATTTTATATACAAACTAAGGATTTAACTAAGGATATGTATGTACCTATGTTTCTCCCTCTGAATTTTCTGTATGCGATCCCTTTATTGAATCCATAATAAAGGATTCATATTAACATAGCAACGTAAGAATACTTTCAGTAGTAAACACACATTTGTTTACCTATATCGGTAGACTTGTATCTTACTGCATATCATAAAGAAAAAAACAAAATTAAAACAACTAATAACTTACTTCACATGATCAAATGTATCTACAAGCCACATCCTCCAAAAAAGCAAAGAGCTCACTCTCTTACCCGATATTTATTTCTTGCTCTTCCATTTTTCCTTTTCTACTCATTTTAAACAACAATCCACATTTATTTCATGAGCTACTGTAGCGCCCTCACATGTGGCGAGTTCAAATTAAAAAAAATCGTCTTCATGATAGTACTATAGATTTTATATACAAGGTCATGTGTTACACTCATTCCAGGTTCTTTTAAGCTACTTGAGCGGCGCAGAATCTCTTGCACAGTGTTGACAGAATCAAGCTCTAGGAGCACCGTGCATCTTTGTTGTCGGGTGTTTAAGAATTCTCGTCTCTTTTTTAAAGGAATGTTTTCATTTTCCCTCAGATTGAGAAGGCCCTTGCAAGTCTGTTTAGCTACGTCGACTGCATTGGTTTTTATTTTAAGGGAAGGTGCACAACTATGGTGTTCTCGTTGACCTTACGTGATACCAAATCAATTTTAGACTCTAGAAGCTCACATCTATTTATCATTTTGACAAGTTTTTCGTAGAGATTGACGATGAAAATTGTTTGTGAAAAAAACAATGCAGTATTCTTTTGTTTGTTTATGTGTATGTATTAATTAAGATATTATTTCAATAAAAACTAATTAAACAAAACAGAAAGACATATTGAATTTAATTTTTAACGAGGAGCGCAAATTTAATAAACTCTAACTTCATTCTCTCTCTCTCTAATTTTTGTAGGTATGAGCTATCATCTTAAAAAAAAAATTATAGAAAAAGTCAATTAATGGTACCTTTCATGTAACGATTTTTAAAATTTTTGACTTTCTTGGTAACGGGTAAATGGATTTAAATCAAATTTTATATTTCAAAAGATCTAAGTAGACAAATTAATTCTGCATATCAACATTTTGAATAATTTTTTTTTTTCAATTTACACTGAATATTTTTTTCTAATAAATCATTTACGCGATCTTCCACTTCACTCATTGGTTTAAAATATTTAAAAAATATTTTTTTCTCAATATTCGGCATTCAACGCAAACTTAACTGTGATAGGAAGAGCATATGAAAATTTAATTTTTATTAAGATCACGTAATAATTCGTATCACAAAAAATCACGATTTACATGCACTCCCTGCAGTCCTGCACTAACAAGAAAAAGAAGTTTCAAAAATAAGCACCCGACTAATACTATTAGTTACAAGTTCACTAACAACAAAGATTTTGGGCTCTAGAGTACAGAAGTTTTGAAAAAATAAGTGCACTAACGAACTTGCTCCCTAAATAACCAGGGGCGGATCAAATACATATTATTATCAAGGTATAACACTATCAATAATTTGTATTGTGAAGCTCAAATTGGGATTTAGTGGTGTATTGATTATAGATAATTGTCCGTCTTAGGTTTTTTTAGTTCTGTGTTTTAAAATGGTAGGTTATTTCATAGTTGACTATGCAAACATTCATGGACTTAGGAAACATTTCTATGCTGCCTATGTCCATTTGTGATGAACAGACCAGCTGTATTGGCACTTAGTGAAACACAAGTTGGAAAAATACCGATCATTCGGAATTTTCCTTGCATGGGTATTCACTTGTGCCTTTATTCTTTGCCAAACATGGCCTCGCCGTTTACATAAGGAATGATGTTGCATATCAACTTCAACCACAAAACTGTCTGTGCGTAAACACGGAATTCAATTTCATGTGGTTAAAATTAACGATTAATAAGCGCATCATTCATATATGTTTTCTTTATAAAAGCCCAAATTTAGACAGAGTTTCAACTTCTAACGAATTTGATGCTTTGTCTGACTCCATTCAAGGAATTTTTTCCCGTTACCCTCACACTGAAATCGTTTTACGGGCGATTTCAATGTACACAATTCCAGTTGGCTTCGCTTTTCTGGCCAGACAACACCCGAAGGAAGGTATGTTGAGATTTTCGCTGAGTTAAACCATCTTACTCAGCTCTTTGATGAACCAACCCGAATTTCTGACATTGCAGGTCAAACCGCCAACACTCTATACTTGTTTCTTACCTCCGATCCTGATAAATGCACAATTCGTGTATTATCGCCTCTAGGCACATCTGACCATTGTGTCATCTCTGCAAATTTCTCGTGCCAACTCAATTCAGTTAAAGAAAAAACCCAAGGAGAACCGTTTGGCAATACGAGAAAGCCAACTGGGACGGTCTCAATAACTTTTTCAGGACCTTTAACTGGTCACTATGCTTCCTCGATAGTGACATTGATTCCAGCGCAGACATGGTCACAAATTTAATTCTTTTAGGAATGAGCACTTTTATCCCAAATAGGTCGAAGAGTATCAAACCTAAGGAAAACTCATGGTTTGATTCGAGCTGTAGAGAGGCTATCAGGTTAAGAAATGTAAGTTTCCGTTGTTACAAAGGCAACATCACTGAGGAAAACCGGAAAAAGTTTCAGCAAGCTAGAAAGGCCTGCAATGTTCATATTAGAAAAACCAAATTTTTACAAATTCAGCAAAAAATACTGCAATGTCCCAAAGGCAGTAAAAATTTTTGGTCATTTGTAAAAAAAGTACAGAATTCTTCGTCATCATCAGTTCCTACGCTCGTCTTCAACGATACCCCTGCTGTCAGTTCTCAAGAAAAAGCAGATCTGCTTGCTGCCCACTTCGCGGCAAACTCAACGCTGGCCGCAGGTGTTAGAACTCCTCCTGTACTCGAGAACGTAAATGATTTTATAGGACCAATCTTCTTTCGCACTCGTTCAGTCGCAAGAGTATTGAAAGATCTCAACATAAATAAATCCGCTGGCCCGGATTGTATTGGATTTGATAGAGTTTTTATCGAAAATGCGTGAATTTGGACTCGATGAATCTCTTCTTCGTTGGATTAGTAATTACCTTTCGAACCGCTCAATTCAAGTTGTATTGGACGGTTTCAAATCTGTTATTCACAAAATAAATGCTGGTGTGCCCCAGGGCTCTGTTTTGTCTCCGACTCTTTTCCTTATATTTATCAATGACTTATTATCTGAAACAACTAATCCAATCAATTGTTTTGCTGACGACAGTACTCTCAGCTTTTCATATTCGTTTCCAGATTCACATCTATGTTCTTCGGATGTTGAACTGCAACGGCAGCGTATGATAAGTTCATTAAATTCTCATCTTGACAGCATTGTACAATGGGGAATAAGAAATCGCGTAGAGTTTAATGCTTCTAAAACTCAATGTTGTCTTTTGTCGTTAAAGCAAAACATACCTCCAATGCCACTATCCATGAGCGGCACTTGCATTGAAGAAACAGAACACCTCTCAGTTCTCGGAATGTGTATTACAGACCACCTTCTGTGGAATGACCACATATTTGACATCGCAAAGAATGTTGCGAGGTGCTTAGGTTTCCTTCGAAGATGCAAGAAGTTCTTCACTCCGTCTGATCTGGCTACATATAAAGCATATATTCGACCGAAACTCGAGTATAATTCCCATATTTGGGCAGGTGCTCATATAACCCACTTGAGTTTTCTAGATAGAATTCAAAAAAGAGCTTTGAAAATGATAGGCGATCCAACAATAACAGAAACATTTACATCTCTTGAGCACCGCTGTAATGTTTCGTGCCTTTCGTTATTTTATTTTTATTTTATTTTATTTTTACAAACAATGCTCTAGCGAAATAGCCAGCTGCATTCCTCCCCTGAAACGATTCAACCGTAATACTCGAACTGCTAGGAATGCCCATCAGTTTACCCTTGAGCCTAACTTCAGACGTACTGTTAAGTATAGAGATTCTTTCTTTAGTCGTTACACACGAATGTGGAATGCTTTGCCAGGCTCTGTTTTTCCCTCCCATTTTGATATGCAGAACTTTAAAACTAATGTGCATCGGTATCTCCTCTTTTATCCCTCCTCATTTCCCTAATGCTCGTGCGGTGTTTAAACATTTTAAGGGTACACACAAACCCCTTTCGCGCGTGTAAATTATAAAAAAAAAAAAATGAAGCTTGTATGCATTGGCCGAGTAGCAAATATGGTTCAAACGAGCGTTGGGCAAAGTAAGTGCTTTAGAAATTTGACGAACCTATTTTATGTATGTGATAACTACGGTGACCTTATTTTTAAATTTCAAATAATGAACAAAAAGAAAAAAAATAAACGCATTTTTTTTTAAATAATAATAATAATAATGATGTAGGTAGTGTTCCCGAGTGAAAGATTTGCATTTTGAATTAACCATTTTTGTTTATTCAGTATTGTGAAAGAATTTAGTTTTGGTAAGTTTTTCGTTTTTGTTTGAACAACATTAAATAAAATTCTGAACAAATAATGAACAACTTTTGAAATAATGAACATTTTTATGTTTTTGAATACAAATAAATTCATAATGAACATCTACTTCAAATAATAAACAGTTCATTATAATAATAAACGCATGGTCACCGTAGTGATACCTGAGTACTACCAACTCAAACACAGAAATTTAAATTTGTGTTGCGTGAAAATAACATTTGAAATGTATTGTTGGGTGAGTTGTGCTTTGTAATTTTGAACCAGGGTGTGCAATGCACACTTTGCACACCCTGACGGGACGCCACTGATATAAGTATATAAATAACAAAAAAAAAATACAAAAAAAAAATACAAAAAAAACACAAAAAAATGTAAAAAAACCATAAAAAAACCACAACAAAATATAAAATAAAAAAAAGGTTTTTGTGACTGTTTTAAATTTATGTATTTTAGGTTTATTTTAAGTAGTTTTAAGATGCATCAATCGATGTTTGGAGACACTTATAATCTACAGTGATATTTTGAAATATCAATGGAAAAGATATAAGCAAGACACCAGTACTTAATGAAAAAACGTTCATACTAGAGTCATCAATATTAAATACTATAGAGGAAAGTAAGGATTGCATCATCCAATAGCTGCACAAAAAACTCTCATTCAAGCGATGTCCACCCAGGAAACTAAGCTTAAGACACACCATTTCGAAAGAATTATGATGGATCCACAATACATAAATGTTCATAATATCAGAGACAACCACCGTAATTTGTGGGTCAATAAGAGAAAAAGTTTTGCAAAATGATACCGGCATTATTATGTCACCCCAGATTGTGTTATTCAATCTAAATTCATAAGATTGAAACTAAAATAATAAAGGAAACAAGAGTGATGAATGATGATGTCATACATACATCTTGCTGAAAATTTGATGGCACTGCGCTTAACTGTCACATTTTGGGTCATAGTTCATAGGAGTCATTGGCTTTGCTATGACCCAATATTGGCTAGAGTGCGTGTTGAGCAACTGTATGTATCAGCATTTTCATTACTTCATCAATCGAACCAAGCCTACTTTAATCTTGATGTGAGGCTGCATGAAGCGATTGATTTGTTGTTGTGAATTATAAAATCCCAGTTCAAGGATTTTCATTAGATAGATAGATATTTTTATTTCGTACTTTAAAAATTATAGTTGGTGGCTACCGCTCAGTTTACACAGAGATTTGTTATTTACAATATAATCTTTCTCCTGAATAATTTATTTTTATAATATTATAAGTTAGAATTTATAAATAGGTACATTTCTGAAGGAAAGTATGAAAATCTTAAATTTATATAATCAAATACTAATAAAAATAATGATGAAAATTACAATAAATTGTTGAGACACACAACTTTTAAATAAATGAGTAAAATAAGTAAATTAATAAATAAATAAAAAAAATGAATAATAAACAAAACATTATAAATAATAAATATATAAATAAATAGATTAATAAATAAGTAATTAACTGACTAAGTAAACAAACAGAAAACGATAAACAAATAATCGAATGTACATATATATGAACAAATATATATGTTAATAAATGAACAAATAAATAGATAAAAAAACAATAAACAACATAAAACAAAATGTATAAATTAGTTATTATACGTTTAATTGGACTATTTATTTATTTATTGCTTAATGCAAGCAGTCTTAAAAAACTAACATTTATTCTTAAAATACTAGACTTAAATCTAACAATTGTGGGGTTAAGGTTATAAGGATTCAGGTACATAAATTAGGAACGGTAGGAGGAATTGAAAAGGGAATGAGCAGATCATATTATTAGTTTTACGTAACATTCGGTTCATGGGCTCGTTTTTTCCATAATTTGTACGATGAAAATGTTTATTAAGAAATGAAACCGATCTAACATTTCTAGGGTTGGTGTTAAGGGATATTTTCTGGAGAAGAAAAGGACAGTCAATATTATTAGTTAGAAGCTGGTGAATAAAGATGATATCCATAACTTGGCAACGTTTTTCTAGAGTTTGCAAATCAAGCAGCTTTAGACGGTTTTCATATGGTGGGAGATTATATCTATCTGACCAAGGGAGAGAGCGGAGGGCGAAGCGAAGAAATCTACGTTGAACTGCTTCGATACGCAAGGAATGGATTGGGTTATAAGGTGACCAGACTTGGCTGGCATATTCTAGAAGAAGTCGGACAAATGTAAGGTATAAGGATTTAGTAACATATGAATCGGAAAATTCTTTGGACCATCGTTTAACGAAGCCAAGAGACGAATTAGAAATTTTTAAAGAATTATCAATGTGAGAACGAAAGTTTAGTTCTCTATCGCAGGTAACACCGAGATTGCAAAGGGAGTCCACTTGCTGAACAGGTTCATTGTTTAATAATAAAAATCTTGGAAGTGGCGGGATGGTTTTACGGGAGTATGTTATAGTTTGACATTTGCTAACATTTAGCTCAAGAAAGTTTTTTTGACACCATATACAAAAGTTATTCAAATCATTTTGAAGCATTACTGAATCCAAAGGAGAGGATATACACTTATACATTTTCTTATCATCGGCGTAAATCAAGATATATGAGTTTTGGATGACACAGTCGACGTCATTAATTGTAATAATAAGGATTAAAGGACCAAGATGGCTTACAGAAGTTGTAAGGGTCAGATAAAGATGACCTGAAAAGAACTTCATAGAGACAATCTTTTAAATAAGAATCAATCCATTGGATGACATCGATTGGAAATCCAAGAGCTTTTAGTTTGAAGAGGATCAATAGATGGGAGATTTTATCGAAGGCTTTACTTAGGTCAGTTGCAATGACATCAACTTCTTTATCGTTTTCTATGGCACAAACGGTGCCGGAGACAAAGTCTATTTGATTGCTGGTCATTGAGCTACCTCTTAAAAGTCCATGTTGGTTAGGGGAGAAAATATGTTTACAGTGACAATTGAAGTTAAGGATGTTTGGTTACAGTTATTAAGATAAGAAAAATAATCAGGATCAGGATGGGAATTATAGGTAGAAAAAGACTGACTAAAAAATTAAGCAAATACGTTGAATATTTTTTGTGAGTTATCTGAGCAGGAATTAATATATTTTAAACTAGAGGGATAGCTGTCTGACTTTCTTTTGGCATTGAAGAAGTGGAAAAAGCTCTTGGGGTCAGATATAATGTTATTTTGCATGACACAGAGATATTCATGGTAAAGGGATTCACAAGGTTCTGAAAAAAGAGAGCTGGAGTACTGATAATTAAGAAGGTCGGCGTCGGAGCCTGTAATGAGATACTTCCGCCAATGTTTATTTCTCTTATTTCTTAAAGATTTCACCTCATTGTTATACCATGGGGGGAGGAGGCAATGCTCTTTTGTTGAACGATAGGCACAGAAAGTATAAGGCTTTCGAAAACCTTGAATAAAACTAGTAAGGGCACTGTTAATATTAGGGTAATCTCCGATAGAAGTAAAATCGGTAAAAGCTAAAAGGCTATTAAGTTTGATAAAATTGGTTTTACGAAAATTTGTCACATGAGTGAGTCCATAAGAGAACTTCAAAAAAAGAGGAGGGTGGAATGAGTCAAGTTTAGATAGAACATAATTGCTCATTGAAACAACGCAATTATCGACGTCAAAGGAATATATTAAGTCAAGTTGACGATCCAAATATTTTTAACCTCACTCAGTTGGAGAAGATCTAAGTCGGAGAGACGATCAGTAAAGAGGATCTCTTTATCAGAAGATGGGTTAACTGCTGGATTAACTCTTCGCAAAGAGCCCATTGTAGATTTGGGAAATTGATATCGCCAACAATTACAATGGTGTCGGTAGATTCGGCAGTTTCAAATATAGAGTCGAAAGCATCAACTGGAGCTGGTAGGACTGGATAGGTTGAGCAGATCTGATATAGCAGCAGATTATAAAGAAAGTTGTTTTAGATAATTTTAATTTAACACAAACGTATTCGAAGGCATGGAGTGTGAATGTTTAAAGAGAATTGAGTCAAAACGATTGTGTACTGCTAATAAAACACCACGGCCTGAAGAATCAACCGCATTAATAGATTAAAAAAACGTTGAAGTTTGTGGAAAAGAGTTCGGAGTCTTGTATATCAGAAGACAGGTTAGTTTCGGTCAACCCAAAAACATCATAGGGAAGCTTTTGGTAATTTAAAAAGACTAGATGTGTTAGAACGAAGTCCTTGGACATTTTAATAGTACAATGACATACCGTTGGGAGGAATGAAATGCAATTTACGAGAATTAGGAAGGAAAAAAATTATTAAAACTAGATCGAATTCTTCTGTTAGAATTAAGAGACGAAGCAAGGGAAGATAGATCGCTTGCAACATCAGAGGGGCTTACCCTTAAAGTTTCATGGTAACGTACAAACATAGAATAAAGATCGGCAGGGTGCGTGGGGAGACCTTCTCGAAGAATTGAAAGTCGAACATTCGAATAAATTCGTTTGTCTCTGAAACGAGAAAGAATATAGGGACCATAACAATTTTGGTAAATTGTTTAGTGAGCCTGACAGTCTGTGGGAAAAGAGGGTCTAAGGAGGAAGGATTCTGAGTGTAAGAGCGGATAAAGTTAGGGGAGTAGGGGCTATTAGGCTAAGAATTAAAGGAGAGGTCATGGGTCGAGCACGAAGATAGAGGGTCATTTGGATCGGTTAGGTTAAACGATATTCTACTAGGATTATTATATTATTGTTACTATATATATGATTCTTTAAGTTTGATGGCAGCTGTTGAGAAGAAGACGTCCTATTCTCAATCCTTTAGGTTAATCAGTCCATTTTGTGAGAATGATAGAATCCAATCGAAGCTTCCCCCTTATTACAGTTAAAGATCCATTTGTATTTCCTAGGTATAAGGACTTTTAAACGTCTAGATACAACAGAGTTGGGTTCTACGTTTGGAATCAAAAACTTTCACTGGAAGAATGAACAGATCCATATTTGGTCCGCGTTGCGTGGGGCGTTGAAGAGAAAAAAATGCTGTTGTATTCTTGGCATCCAGCTTAGTTAAACGAAGAGCCCACTCGGATAACGTGCAGTAAGTTCCGAATTTAAAAATTGATGTTGAATTTGGGACTGTTTTAGGAAGATCTGGTACGATAGGTCTGGTACAAAAGCAGGCGTTGAAAGGGCGGGATCAGGATTGTTAATGACTTCGGTTTGGGAAGTTGAGGCAACTATTGGCTCTAAAGTAGTTTCAGGAACATTTCGTGAGGATGTCGTGGACGGTGGAGAAAAATCATCCATGTTGTTAAGAGTGAGGTTGAAATAGGGATCGTTTGAAATAGGATCGATGCGCTTGTCTGAATTAAAGGTCAGCAATTCGTCAATACGTTGGCTTGATGACTCCTCATATTGTCCAATTTAGAGGTTAGATGACGAATTTCTTGAGTTATATCTTGCAGGGATAAATCTCCATGATATTTATTAATTGATCCAACATCAAATTCGATCGATAATATCTTCCGATCAAAATTAAAAAAAAGGTACTTAAAGATGACAATGCTCACAAGCCCTTCGATATTGATTCCTTAAGGTCACACTTTAATTCGTTTCTCAGACTTTTGATTTAAGATTCAAAAGATAATATTGTATTTGAAATTTTGGAGGAGACATCGGAAGCATATTTTGATTAGATTATGCCTCTAATTTATGGTCTGATTTTTCAAGTACTGTGTTGATGGCATCCAAGTTCTCTTCGGACGATCGTATACAGTCCTTATGGCGATGACGAATCGCAGATTTTAGATCCGAAATAGATTCACTTATTGAGCTAAAAAGATTGCATTTAATAGCTCGCATGACATTAGCAGATGAAATTGAATCGCAGTCGTTGCAGAAGTAAGTGAAAATTGTCCGAATTTCACTTAACATCGGTTTAGTACTACGGCATAGGCCAATACATATGGGGGATACCGTTGAGGGTACGAGGTCAGTTGTGGACGAAAGGGAACAATTCGGGGCACCACATATCGACGACATCGTGTATAATTTAATTTGGTTAATAGGCGGTAGAGTTTTAAGTGTTATCTTTTTTTAATTTTCGATTTAAAAATGTATGAACATTGTGTTCGTTATTAGTGTACACATTAATAATATTAAATGGTTTAAATATTCGCTATATTATTCCAAAGGGTTATCAGATATATCACAGTTTATTAAAAATTTATCACTTAAAGCCTAGTACGCATCTCGCGTTAAAATTTAACTCCCATACAAAATTCTCTACTAAATTTAGCCGAGCTAAAATTTAGCCAAGGATTTTAGCCGATTTATCTGTCCGCTAAATTTTCGCGGTAAACTGCGAAACAAAAATATGAAAGCTGCGTACCACATTTTATCTTGGCTAAATTTTGGAGAGAATTTTGTATGGGAGCTAAATTTTTGAGCATCATTTTTAGTATCTTGTTTTGGCTCACCTGGAGTTTTTTTGATATGACACGTTGCACAGTTCCCCCATACCTGACAACCATATAACAAAATTGATTAAAACACGATCTAGTGTATGATGATTTTATTTTCCCTTATTAAAAGTAAGTCATCTTATTTCTTTTGCTTTTTTTCCATTTTATGAATTTTTCATTTCAAAATCGTTCGATTTTAAAAAACCGGTCGTATGGGAGGTTATAAAACTTTTTCTGAAAAATCCATTAAAACTAAAAGATAGATTTTGCATAGAAAACACCATTCAGAAAGTTTTATCAAATGCATAATGCCTTATATTCCCTATAAATCGCAAGTAAACAGAAACAAGAACGACAACTGGGATGATAATTCTCTCTTCGTCTACAAACTGAAAAATACCCGTTCAGCGACATATGTGTACAGGTGCCTGTACATTTCTTATGGGACTATACGTTTGCATTTATGTGGTCAAGAAACGTATGGTTTGGCTGGTGATTGGCATCTTCTCACATGAATCTCACATGTATTCACATACACAAAATAAAATTTCCGGGTTTGCAGGGCAAACGAGCTGCTGTTCTTTTTTCCTTTTTATAGGATTGAGTCGCAACTCCTTACTGGCCAGAAATAATCGCTTTCTTTTTCGAGTGAAAAAGATTGATTGTATCTTTCCAGCATTTAGTTTAATTTTCCTATGTGATATCTCATTAGGATAAGTGCATTTTGAAGATTTGTCTCAATGTTAACACCAAACTCCTGCGATGAAAGTATGCAGGTGTCATCTGCATAGATCCCTGTTTCACAATAAGAAAGCTGTGGAATATTTGACATTTAGAAATTTTATAAAACAGGACCAAGGACTGATCCTTGGAGACACCATACTGAACGCTTACAAAACTTTGAACTATTTTATGATAAAATTCAGTATCCCGTATAAATAAGAGAATTATGCCAAACGGAGTCAAAAGCTTTTTCGATGTCTAATAGGACCATACCTGTAGATCTACCTATATCACGATTTTTAATGATTATATTTGATATCTTAAGCCCTTGATGTGAAGTACTATGGTGATTCCTAAACCCAAACTGCTGGTTAGGAAGAATATGTTTTTCCTCAATTACAACAATAATTTTTTTCTTTACTAATTTTTCGTAAACCTTTTATAAACTACTAGGAAGACTTATCGGTCTATAGGTACCAAGATTTTCCTATCTTTGCAGGCTTTTAATATTTGTATGACTTTTGCAATTTTCCAAATCTCTGAAAAGTGTTTGTTTTTCAAACAGGCGTTGATAAGAAATGTCAAATACTTTCTTCCTGATTTGGCCAAATGTTTGAGATATAAATAATATATATTATTTTATATTTATATAAATATAAATTTTTAATCTTATCAAGCCGATTAGTTTTCTTCATTCATAGTCCCTTAACTATAGCGGTAATATCAGCTACAGAAACGTATTTATCCTGCGATGTTTCGGTTAGATAAGTTAAGAATCTATGAGAAGCAGCGTCCACAAAATTTATTGTGTCGGAATCACTTAGCTGTTGAGATACTTCAGAACCATAAGCTTTTTCAATATCAGTAAGCACGACGTTAGAATTTTTTAATGTAGGAATCAATGTGGTTTTATTTTTAATAATTCTAGCAATGTTCCAGAAAGGTTAAGTATTTTCCTCTAGCTGGCTGAGTGTTCTACCAAGTATTTCGGATTTTTAGAATTTCCCAGGAGATAAGTTTATTGAAATATTTCAACTGGTGGCAATGTACTGTTGAACAATATCGTTGCCATTGCCTTGTGATACTATTTCTTATACGATTATATTAAAAAATATACTTTGGAATTTTATTAATATGATTTTTTTTGAGCAGCTTAGGTACAGACGAATTTATCGAGCTAAGGAGTTTATTAGAAAAATTTAAAACAAGTAAGTCAACACTTTCTTTCGTTGATTATGTTTTCGATTGCTGTGGGCATATTTCTTAGTTTCCATTTTAAACCCGATTTAAATATTGACCTGTTAGCATGCTCAAAATCAATATAATATTTGTCTTTTATTTGAGAAGGTTAAACAATTGTAACAAAACATGATTATGATCAGAGGGAAGTTCGTCAAAAACTATTGGCTGAGATACAATATTAGCAGCGTAAGTAACAAAAAGCTTTAACATTGAAGGATTTCCCCGTAAGTAGGAACTGATAGAAACAATATGGAAAAGGAAAAATATTTGTCAGATTTTTATTAATGTAGGTAGGTAATACAGGATAAATTTTGCACTCGTGAAGATGACAAATAATGAAATTATATCAATACAATTTTATATAACGATTGCAGAAAGCACGACAAAAATTAAATGCAGTTCCGTTTGTTTTGCCTATCTAGAGTTTGAGCCTATTTAACTATTTATTCAAGCTTTAAACTTAAACGCGCCTAAAGGGGGAGCAACCCCATCCTCTTTAAAACGATTTTTTGCCTTCAACCTACAAACTGTAAATTATTGTCACACCCTATGCAATTCAATTAATATTTATGGATTGTAATAAATGCTCAACATGCTGGAAGAAAAACTCAATGTTGTATGTAGGTTACGTATTTTGTTTTGTGTGTTGTTTAGCATGTTCAAAAAGTTGAGTTAATTAGTCTGGGTTTGGTCCTTGTTTGTATGTATTGAAATTGTTTGGGATTGTGTCTTTCCTGCACAGATAATGTCTTCTGCGTATTAATTGCTTATTGGTACGTAATAAGCAATATCATCGAACAATATTATACAAATTCGTTGATTGCGGAAGCAGGCAATTACTTATAAATACTTTTTCATATGCCTTACTATTGTGTTCAAATTGCAATATGAAATCTTTTTGAACGTTAAATATATGGCAAGGTCAAGGCAAAGTATGCTCTTATTTGGTAACTAGACATACCAAATCCAATCATCGTTTACTCATATACGATCGTTGATAGAGGTTGACCATATTAACTTTACCTTGTTAAATACACTATAAAAGAGCTTACGACTAATAGTTGAATGCATTTAAACGAAAATTTGACCTACGGTAACACTAATAAAAAGTAAACCCCACAACCATAGTCTTTCTCATTATTTGAAAGAGATGATGTGAGAAAAAACTAAAGGGTGTTTTCTTAGCTGCATGAGAAGTTTCGACGATTGTTGTTTATGGCTTGGCAGTTGTTTTTTTTTTTTCAAATTGTGTTAACATTTCTGTTTAATAAGGTTTGGCAATTTATCACAAATTTATTAACGCTAAAAACAACGGTTCCAAATTGTGGAAATTTACTTTAAAAAAATCTGTTCGAGAAGTTCATATAGCACTTCGTCCATTTTACGATCAAACTAATCGGCGTAGTTAAGAAACAAGTCAAGAGTATAATTAAATTTGTTTTTTTTTGTTATAAATATAGCCAAAATCAATTTGGCTTTCATAATTCATCAAAAAAAAAGCTTTTTTAAAAGCTCCTTTTCTATTTCTTTGGGCAAGCCAGCCCAAAGGTATATGTTAGAAAGAACCAAGCTACTTATATATAAGCTAATAGCTCAGGTAGTAGAGTGGCCGATCGCGGCGCAGAGGAACCCAGGTTCGAATCCGGCCTGGGTGACTTTACAAATACTTTTTGGGAAAAAGTATTAGAAAGCAGACAGAGCCTAGAAGGCGAAAAAATTTCCCAACCAATGGAAGGAGATAATGAAAAGGTGGTGCCATCGGATGATGGGCTACCAAGAACATCGGCTGATGCAATGACGTCAGTGAAAAGGCGAAAAAAACAATTTAAGCCTAATCTGGTGAAAAGGCAAACCAGGGCAACTCCGGCCATAGTGCAAACCGTAGGGGAGTTGGAAAAAGAGCGGCCAGCCAAGTCCAGTGCCGCAGAAAAGATACGTCAGCAGCTGGAAGTTGCTGGCGTGACGTCGGACATATCTGTGTCGTATGTGTCCGACGAAGGAGAGGGGCACTACACAAGCACCCCTGACGACACAACAGTTGCCGAAGGCAACATCAACAACAACACCAATACAAAAAAAATGCCTTCCTCATCAGAGTCAGATGATGAGGAGGAAATAATAAGTGACTTTGAGCGCAAAATCTTGGCGGTCAGAGCCAAACAAGAGAAAAGAAGGAGGGATGAGAGGCTCGCCAAAGAGCAAAAGGAGGCAGCCAAGCTTAAGGCCCTCCAGACGGCTGAGCAGCAGAAACAGCAACAACAAAAACAACAGCAGCAACCACAGCTGCAGAAACAGCAGCCACAGCAGAAGCAAAAACAACAGCCTGCTAAACAACAACAGCAAAAAGAACAGCAAATAGAGATGGATCAACCATCGACCTCTAAAAAGGCACAACAGCAGCAGCAAAACGAACAGCAGCAGCAGAACCAACAGCAGCAGCAGAACCAACAGCAGCAGCAAAACCAACAGCAGCAGAGACAACAGCAGCTGAGACAACAGCAGCAGAGTAAACAGCAGCAGATTCAACAGCAGCAGCAACAGCCAGCGCAGCCAACACAAAAAAAAGGTAAGGTGCCGCCAATAAATACATTTAAAATAAACCTAAAAGAAACTATAGATATATGTAAGGACGCCATAGGCGACAACTTTTTAATAAAAAGATTGAGCAATGATAGGCATGCTATCCACTGCTTCTCAGTGGATCAGCACAACAAAGTCAAAAAGATCCTCCAAAAAACGGCCACTGAACACTACAGTTTCACGCCGAAAGAGGAAAAAATCCAAACGGTCCTCTTAAAGGGCCTTGACAGCTCCACTGACACGGTGGCGCTTTTAAGCGAACTCCGTCGGGTAGCGACGAACGATCTCGAGTTCGTGGGGGTCAAGCCTTTCACGACTGCCAGAGCCAGACGGGAGCAACGGAAATTACCGTTCTTCCTGGTGCAGCTGTCGCCCAAAAGCAAACTGGATAGTCTACGGAAAATTACCAACGTAGACTACCAGGTTGTAACCTGGGACAAATTAAAGAGACGCGGCGACATGCTTCAATGCATGCGCTGTCAAAGGTTCCGGCATGCCGCGGCGAACTGCGGTATGCAGTCTCGCTGCGTGAAATGCAGTGAGAACCACAATATAGGTGAGTGTAAACTCGGACAGGAAAGGGTCGAAGATAAGACTCTACTTAAATGTGTGCTTTGCGGAAGCGAGGGGCACCCTGCTAGTTATCGGGGCTGTCCTAAGTTTCAGCAGATAAAGCAAACAAAAGCTCCGAAGGTGGTGGAGAGGCGACCTATTTTTGCTCCTGCACCGACAGCCGTTGTGCCACAAATCTCTTACGCCCAAATGGCGGCAGGGAGGGCAACAACAACGGTACAGCCACAACCAAAGGTTGCCAAACAGGCCCCCGTGCCTACGGCACCTGCGGGACAGGCCGATATAATGACTGTGTTGCTGGCCATGCAGGCCCAGTTAACCAGCCTACAACAACAGCTCGGAAAGCAGGAGGAAAGACTAGACCGTGTCTACGCTTACCTTCCCAGCTTAGGGCAATTTAAACCATAATGGGCGCGCTGTACGAGAACCCCTTTAAAATCCTGGCTGTGAATGTAAATTCACTAATCAGGACCGAACGTAGAGCAAATTTGTTTCAATTGTTGCATGATCACAGTCCAGATGTCTTTTTGGCTAGCGAAACCAAGCTAAACCAGAAACACAAACTGACTCATAACAAATACAATATCGTAAGAAGAGACCGGCCCAATTCCACTCGTGGGGGCGGGGTCGCTATCTTTTTACGAAAAGGTATTGATCATAAGGTCATATATAATAGTGAAGTGCGAAGATTTGAGTTGTTAGAAGCTTGCATCATATGCATTCCTCTCCAACATGGGAAGCGAATGTATGTGATCGCAGTGTACGCACAAGAAGCACCTCAACCTGCAAACTTTATTGCAGAGCTCGAAAAACTTTTCGAATGTCTTAGTCTGTGCTCGGATGAAAACTACTACATTATCGCCGGAGATTTGAATGCCAAACATGAAGATTGGGGAAATCAAATCCAAAATCCAAGGGGATACCATCTTTTTAATTGGATGGGTCGACACCATATTGAGTATAAAATCGACCTTCTTGCTACAGATAGACCATCGTTCCCAAGGAGCGGTGCTTTTCTAGATCTACTACTGTTAGACTCAAGACTGACAGTAACTGACTCTGTGGGCCAACAGACAAGAAACTGTTTACAGACGGTAGAATACGACAGTGACCACTGCGGACTTTCCGCCGTCATACAGCTACCAAATGAACTTGTGGTGTTGGACGAATTTGTCCCTGAGCGCTCTTACAATTTTAGTAAGGCACGCTGGCCACGTTTCTCCAACATCCTGACCAGAGAACTCCTCTCTAACGACATTGTGCCTCCAAACGACAGGAATCTTTCGAACGCAGAGATCGACGGATACCTGCTTCAGATGGATGGTGTCATAAAACAAACGATGGACAAAACAATCCCACGATACAAAGAACATAACGCAACTGAAATGTACAAGAACGCGACAATAGACGCACTACATAGACAAAAAAGTGGCCTCCTGACAAGATTAAAACTCTTGTACAGGCGGTTTACTGACAGAAACGATCTGGAGATTAGGACACTGAAGTCTTCAATCAAAAATGTCAACTCGCTTATTAAACAAAACTATAGATTGTCTATTAACTCTTACTGGGATAACAGAATTCGAGCCGTAAATTCTAGCGACCCGAGTATGTTTCCCGAGATTAATAAAATCTTTAGAAAGAACACTCAAAATGATCTTCCGTGTCTTAAGCTCCAAAGAACGACAGACAACGAAAACATACTCCTGACCGCAGGAGTAGATCTGGGGGACGCCGTCTTGGACGACGACTTCTTTGTGATCGAAGATCCATTGGAGAAGGTTGAGACAGTGGGTTCTGCTTTTCAGCAAGTGTATAAGGTGAATGAGTCCATTCATCCAAATCACGACCTGGAGAACAGAGCTCTGCTGAATCACTTCTACCTGCGAAATAGCATCACGCAATGGCGATCTGAGAATCTTGGTTTTACCGGATTCAATGAAGACAATCTGGCAAATGCCACCGTCGCCGAGCGAAATGGGCCAAGTTCCCTGCTCATCTCGATGGTCGAACTACAAATGATCTTCGCATCATTAAAGAAAAAGAAGTCAGCAGGAGTCGATGGTGTACCCAATGTTGTACTACGACATCTCCCTGAGGAAGCAATAAACATATACACAACACTGTTCAACAACGCGCTGAATAATGCATATTATCCAGTGAGTTGGAAGACAGCAGTTGTACATCCTCTCCCCAAAAAGGGAAAGGACAATTCCAATCCGGCAAATCTCCGGTCGATAAGTCTTCTTCCGAGTATCAGTAAGGTATTCGAAAAGGTTATCAATAGAGCTCTGTCCAAGTGGGCCGAGGACAAAAATATAATTCCAGACACACAGTTCGGCTTTAAGGCGGGACATGACACAATTCATGCCGCGTCTAAGTTAGTATCTGCTGTCCAATGGAACAATGCTAAAAATCAATGCACGGGTGCCTGTCTGGTTGATTTGGAGAAGGCTTTTGACACCGTATGGTTAGAAGGTCTTTATCTGAAGTTTACCAGATGGGGCATAAGTAAACCACTGTTATATATGCTTTACGACATGCTTAATGGTAGAAAGTTTGTTGTCAAGAGTGGCAATGTAACATCTACCACAACGTTTGATATTAAAAACGGTCTGCAACAGGGAGCGGTGAACTCGCCGATTCTCTTTAGTATTTACACCAGCGATCTCATTGGGAGTCTACCTCATGCAATTGCGTATGCCGATGATTTAGTTGCGTACAGAACAGGTCCAAAAGTTGAAGTCATCAGAATTCTTTTGCAACGTGATTTCGATAAAATTCAAAAGTACTGTAATGATTGGAAGCTGAAAATTAACTTCCAGAAATGTGAAACTATCCTGTTTAGAACCCCTTTGTCTGGGGCCTCTAGGGATACGAGAAAGAACTGGCGCAAGCTAGTGATCGCTGGGCCACATGGACATCCACTGGCGAGTAAAAATGTAGTAAAGTACCTTGGCATCTGGTTGGATCAGTATCTATATTTCAATCGACATGTAGAGGCTGCTCTGGCCAGGGCTAGGGGAGCTTTTGCCCTGACAAGACGGTTGTTTTATAGTAGCCGCCTTGATAGCAGGGTGAAAGTGATTTGCTACATGGCCCTTATCAGGCCGATGATTGCCTACGGATGCCCTGTGTGGTTCAACGTTGCACCATCTCTAATGGAAAAGATTCGGGTGTTCGAGAGACAGTGTCTTCGCACTTGTCTCGGTCTTTATAGAACACCAGAGTCGGAGTACAAACACTATTATTCCAACGAGGTCCTATACAACGGGGCCAATATAAACAGGATAGATAACTTTTTAATTAAGCTCATTCGCGGACACATTGCAAGGGCGATGACCTCAACTAATGGACAAATCTTCGGGGCTTACTACCCCCAAGATGAATATTTTGAAAGCACACGTTCGAGTGGTTTTATCCCGCCCGAGGCTTTCCTATACCTTGATAGTCGAGGGCTGATTCAGGATAGATCGGCGATTCCGTTGATCTTTATCTATCTATTTATCTATCTTTAGTCGACATAGACGAACATATCGGCCGACTTACATATATCTTTAGTATCTAAGTTAGGTAGGGCAGTTGCGGCGGCACCAAAAAAAAAAAAAAAAAAAAAAAAAAAAAAAAAAAAAAAAAAAAAAAGCTTGCTGTGGCTGTTCTAGATTTAAGTATTTTAGGTTTATTTTAAGTTATTTTAAGTTTATTTTTAGTTTATTTTTAGTTTAGTTTTAAGTTAGTTAAGTAGTAGTTAAGATAGATTAAGAAACTGATAAGATACCCAGTTTTTTTCATTTTCTGGGTGAAAAATAAAACCCCCTTATATATAAGATAAACTTAAGCTATTTTTAGGCCGAAAGGCAATTAAAATTAAGTTAGAGAATAATTTAGAGCGCCCGCATAGGGCCAGTAAGTTAATCAAGTTGATAGTTTTAGCTAGTTTTAAGATTTTTGTCTAGCATTTAAGTAGATATAAGTAAATGAAAAAAATAAAAATCAATTAAAAGTAAAAGTAAAAGTACTAATCGGCGTAGTGAGTAAGCAATTCGTTCAGTTATTAATCGTTTTCACAAGCAATAAGCAAAATTGCCGTATATGTAGCGAATACAATCCTCAAGCCATTAACGGGTCACCATTACAATCATTCAAATTGACCGATTGGTGCGGTTTATACGCTGGCGGAATCATCGGTTCTTATTTCTTTCGAAATGAGGAAGGAGCTGCCGTTACGGTGAATGGCGAGAGCTATCAAGACATGCTGATTGATTTTTTGTATTTAATTGTTTGTATAATAAATGCCATGATTATAATAATAAATAAATTGCACGTACTTGCCCATATGTGCGGTCACATCGTCAAATAAAATTTAAAAAATAAGTAACAATAACGTAGAAAAATAACATTATCTGAACTTAAAAAAAGTGACAAAACCACAACACTTAACGGTTTTAGTAAAAATAGGGTACGCCAATACACGTGTTGTATAGTAACGAATTTATGAAAAAAATATTTTGAAAATTGACGAACTTTGATAAAATCCTGATTTAAATTTTTTTTTTTAATTTTTGTATGCAGTTTTTTAGAGTTTATTAATATACATGTGATTATATAATGTAAAACAATTTTTATTGATTAGTTTCAAAAATATTGATTTTTCAAAAAAAAAAAAAAAATTAATTTTAATTTGAAAAAAAGTTATTAATAAGATATTTGAAATAAAAAAAACGACTTTCGACAAAATTTCAATGACTTTATTTAACAAAAAAAGAACGAAACGAAAAAAAGTTACCAGAACGACAACAATTAAGTGTCGACTAACATAAATAAACTTACATACTAGACAAATGCACAAAAAGAACTGAACTAATAGTAAACAGCATAATACATACGTTTTCCTAGCAATAAATCTCTCTAGCATTATCTTCTTAAGAAGATAAGATAAATGTGCTCGCTTATGGCTTATTGTATGTTAAGCATACGATAAGAAGAGTTATTAAACAATGAACTAAATCTCTTATACTTATCCGGTTTAGGTCGTAAACAGAATATAGGATGATCCAATTGTTACATAATATATAGAACTAATTTGGCTGCCTTCTCAAAAATAAAATTTGACAGAAATCCGAAGAGTCGATACCGAAAAATCCAAAAATTAAAAAAACCGTTATATGAAGGTACCGTTAATACATTTTTTGCAACTAACTTTTTTAGACTTCTCAATGATCGTAATGTCATGTTTGATTGTTATCTGATTTTTTTTTATATTCACTAATCCTAAACTTGATTTATAGTCCCTATAATCGCAAGTAAAAATTCATTCCAACAATATTTCTGTCTTGTATTATTATTTAAAGTTTTCAAGGTCTTAAAAAAACAGCCATTATTTAATGTATCTAGTTTCACGGTGAGAGATTAAACCAGGTTTTACTAAACCTTAATGTGAGCTTTAACTTTTGATCTAACTCTTTCTGTTTCACACTGAACTATTATTAGCAGTTTTTGAGAAGTTAAAATTACCAAAGTTCCTTTTTACATGCGATTATAGATATCTACTTAAGGCAAAATAGGATAATTAAAGTGAACTTACCCTCAAATTTGTAAAGTGTGGTTCTTTCAGCATTCCTAAGAATAAAAAATTGGTATTTATTTTTAGGGGTAAAAATAACAGTACCTGCCATATAATCGTTAAGAAAAACATTATTTGTCTCGAAAACGGCTCCAACGGTTTTAATGAATATTTTGAGAGTATTTTTCTATTAACGGTGCATATCATGTAAGGTTTTTTTTAATTTTCGACTTTCTTGGTTACGCCGCATTGAATTTCTGTCAAATTTTATGTTTGAAAAGATCTAGGTAGCTTGACTTATTCTGCACACCAACATTTTGAATTGTTAATTTTTTTCTATTTACAGTTAACACACCTATATATTTTAAAAACTATTTAAAAAAAATATTTTAAATTTTGTAATCAGATGTATCTAAATAATAAATTTTAAGAACTGCATACCAAAATATCAACACTTTTTTCATAAAAATTGAAAATATAAACAGGATTTTCTCAAAATCCATTCCACAATTATCAAAATATTTACTTATTATATAAATTCATAATTATTTAGGACATGTGATGGCTTACTTCATTTTTTAGTTCGGTCAAATTAGACCAAAAAAATAGGGGTGAGGTTACGTAAATTCACACCCAGCTGAAAATTGGTAGGATTATTAACAACACTATTATAAATAAAATCTAAAAAGTCCTCATCGATCCGACACCTGCAAAAAAACTACGCGCAGGTGGGAATAAAGTTTGAACTGGTTCTAATGTTGTGTCGACCAACTTCCAACCCCAGCCTTTTGGGTCGAACTGATAACCAAGCCAAACTTGAACTTGGTAATATACCCGAAAAAGATATTGATGAGCAGCGGCTGCGGTTGGAAGAAGACAAGCTAACTACACTTTTTTTTATTTCAAGTATTTTTAACGAAACATGCATATCGAAACTTATCTAAGCACGTAGTTTTTTAGGAGCTCCATACATAGAGAGAAGAAAGTGAATTCCCTTGGTGATAACTTCTTGTGGAGTTGAATTACTCTTCTAAAAAACTTCAGCACATTGAACTAAAACTAAATCTTGTTTTTCGAACATTTTAAAAACAGTTGTTTTACCCTTCCTGAAAAATGCGGATGTCTTAGCAAATAGTAGATAATAGACAGTTTGCTCAAGTAGATAAACTTTTCGATGAATATATTATTACCGATTGATGTTGACCTTTTCCAGGTTTAAACAAAAAAATAGTTTTGTTTCGATTGGAGTTCGATAGCAGTAAGTAAAACGAGTAAGTCTACATCTTCACCTACAACAATAATTGTATTTGTTAAATTGAATTGCTCTATTGCTGAAATTGTGAAAGCGTGTCCTTAATCATGTAGACCACTAATAAGACGGCAACGGCAAGGTCGCCGTTTCTTTCAGTCGTTGAGACGGCTGTTGTATATCGTCCGTGCGGAAAAAATCCTTCCCCGTCCAGTGTTAAAGCTTCAATTGCTTCCATTAGTTTACCTACTATCAACAGCTCACTGATAAGAACTTAACAAAAAGAACAAGGAGAAGAGGAAGCAGAAGAGAATTACGAATCAGATGGATAAATTTCCCTATTTTTTTTATTTACACCGCTTTTAGTATCAGTTTAATCATTTTAAACCCTTGCCAATATCTTTAACTATTCAAAAGTTTCAAATTAAACAGTATCAGAACAGATCCGTGAAATAGGCCTATCGGGGAAACCACATTAAAAAAAACGCGCTAAGTACACTAACTCAAAGGTGGCGTGGAAACATGTGCATAATGCATGTGCAATGCATATTATGACAATTACAACTCTTTCAACTTTTTGAAACGTTATATCTCGAAAACGGTGAGTCTTAGGATTATGGATTAGGATAATTATCTGATCTACAATTTTGTCTCAGCATATTTTATGATAAAACTTACCGTTTTTCTCAAAATCGCGAAAACCCCGTTTTTGTGACCTTTGATGGATCGATGAGGACTTTTTAGATTTTATTTATGATGGTGTTGTTAACAATCTTACCAATTTTCAGCTGGGTGTGAATTTATGTAACCTCGGATGTCTAAATTGACCGGACTATTTACTTAAAAAACGGTAAGTGTGGTTTTGACACAAAAGGATATATCTTCTTGTTGAGTCTATGATTGCCCTGAGAATTTTAACAACCAAAAGATACAATACAGCCCTTCCATCTTTAGCAGCTGTAGAAAAGTTATTTTAATTTCCTGGAATTCTAAATGATCGTAAACGAGGATTCAGGCCCGAATTTTCAAAAAATTATTGGTCTTGAAAGTGAATTGTGATTTTAAATAGTTTATATCGCTTCCTGTGAGATCAGCGAAATCAAGCATCGTTGGGCGTGGTTAGTAGAAAGATGGGGGACCGTCCGAAAACCAACTGCGTGCTGTTGACATGTGTTATGTGTTTTCTGTTTTCCGTTCAGTAGCCAGTGCTCGTAAGTGTGTCTACTTAGTAGACTTATCTACGGAGTAGATTAAAATGTAATGTAATGTAAATAGTTTATATGCAATACCGTCTTTACCCAGGGGGCCCCGAAGGACCGACAATTTCTGTCACATCTATTTTCACAATATTTTTGTCGGGCACATTAACAGTGATCAACCGGGTCGAAAATAAAACTTAATTTTGTCTTAACATGTTTGTTTAGTTAATCAAATTAAGACAAAACCAAGTCAAACCTCAACTTTTTTTTAAATTTCCGTAACATTTGACTTGATTTTGACTTATATGTTTGGCTTTGTAAGAACTTACAATTTACGTTTCATGTGCGGCACATTCGCTTAATTTAGACTTTAGAGGGTTAACAGGCTGTTGAGTGTGATACTGGAGCATTTGAAGTCGTTTACGAAAACTAGATGGTGTGCATATACCAATGCTATTAATGCTTATCAAAATGGTTACTTAAATATTTCTGAAGTCCTCAATTGCAAGTGACATCAATTAACCAGGAGACACTATAAATGAAACCCAAAACTTGGCATCACTTTTAATTTGCGAAAACGGTACCATAAGCCAAGTTTAGGATTCGTTAATGAAACAATCAAACATGACAATACCATTATATAGAATCCTAAAAAAGTAGGTGGCCACAAATGTCTGTCTGTCTGTGTGTATAAGATACTGCAGCTTGAATGGCTTAAGCGATTACCTGTAGATTTTGTATTTGTGATTCTTTTGGCATTTCACAGAGGGTAAATTGAAATTTATTATATTATTATACTATTATTATTTTGTTCGAAAACGACTTCAACGATTTTGATGAAATTAGCCATCATTTTATCCAATATTATATAATATTTTTTTTTTTTACAAATCAATTAATATCATTTAAGACGTGTGATAGCGAACTTCATTTTAAATAAAAACCGTGGTGTGGTTTTGACACTTTATCCGTTGAGATCGTGTGATTTTACTATTACATAAATGCAAATGTGTTCTCTCAAGACGTTGATGCAGAAGAGGGTTCATATCAATTCCTTTGCGAATGCCCTAGATTAGCCCAGACCAGAAAACAGCACTCGAAGAGTACTTCTTAAAGACATTCTGAAATTCATCAACATTTCAGGATGGTTTAAGGAGCCACCCCACAACTAATTCCCTCAAATTCCCCACCATCACCTTTTTCCTACTCATGGGGACCGTAATGGATCCTTGAGATCCAAGTGAGATGATTCGGACGCCGAATCATCACCTCCTCCAACCTAACCTTACCTAACCCACGCAAAACCCGCAAAAAAAAATAAAAAAAATCTTTCCCGCAAAGATGAAATTTCTAGGAATTATAGGTAGTAATAAACTTTCAAAAAGTCTTCCACCTATAACCTACAACAAAATTCGTCTTCCAAGGCTATGAAGTTGGGCACAGCACATTGGGCTTTTTGCTTATTAGTTCAATAAACTAGAAAGGGTGGGTAGTTTTGAATTTTTGTTATGATGTTTGGGATACCCAGTAGATACAAAAACAAAAAAAATCACAACACGCCCTTTCCGCCCACTTCGCAATCAGTAAAAATTACTTAACAATCGACACTTTTTACTATCACAAATCATTGCATATGCTAACTAAAAAAAAAACTCCTCGTAATTAATATTGTTGGAAATTCAATTACCTCTATTTTTTATTTTGTAGCCGGTACAACGCAATGAGGGGTTATTAAAAAATCCATAACAAAATTTTAATTCAATGAAGTTATTTTATAGTCCAGCAGTTATGTACTTTTTGCTGGAAGGTATTCCGAAGTTAATGGAATTTGGGCTGGATCTGCAAATATTTACAGTGTTCGGGCTAGTAAACCAAGATATTCTTGGATTACAAGTACTTTTAACCGAGGAAAATGTTGTCAGCGTTTCAGAAAAGTAATTTTCTTTAAAAAGATTTACTGTCGATATAACTTTGTGCTCAAAGATATGATCATCTGATGCTCTTTCCGAATAACATGCCGAGTACAAATCCTTAAAAGCACTTCACTTGTACTGAGTATCATCTAGTTCTTGTCCATTATAAAAAAGTAATGTCCTTAAAAGTATCTTTTTGGGGGTATTTTAGGAATGCAATCCTAAGTTATGGACCTCGAAGACCTTGTGCTAACGTTGGGGGGTGGAAGGGTCAAAAACCCCAACATTTTCCGAGTTTTTCAGTTTTTCGCTTAAACCAAAAACGTTTTGTGAAACGCATTGCAAGCTAATGTTTTGTTCATAAATTCATTATTATACAAGACGTGTGATGGCGTACTCCATTCTTACTAAAAACCGTCAAGTGTTGTGGTTTTGACACTTTTTTTAAGTTCAGATAGTGTTATTTTTCTACGTTAATGTTACTTACTTTTTTAAATTTTATTCGACGATGTGACCGCACATATGAGCAAGTACGTGCGATCCAGTCGTGCAATTTATTTATAATTTGTTTGATATTACGTGGTCTTACTCTTTACACATTTCGGGTAGAGTAGGGTAGAGGGACTAAATACAAGTATTTTTTACTATCACAACAGAGGGGCATAGGGAGGTTAAATTTTCTTAAAATGACATAAAATGAAAAAAACAATTACTCAGCGGCAAAACTAACAATCAAGAATTATATTCTCTCTGAAAGATAGAAATTTGCACCTAATTTTAATTTTTAAGTCAGGTTAATTTGGTCAGTCGTTTTTTAAAAAAATAACTTCAAACTGAGCATACATATCCAAAGTTTATAAAAATTAAAATAATTCTTTGAAAAACTCAACCTCGCACCTACCACAAATCCTATAGTTATGTAAGACAGGGGTGGCAGGGGCAACATGCCCCCATACCTACACCAAGCTTAGTACTCCTTTTTAATCACGGAATACCAAACAAATTACAAGAAAGCAGGTTTATTAATTTCCAATTTTCTCAAAAACAAGTACATAGTCATAAAATCATATAATTTTCTGTGTTCGAGAAAAATGCAATAGAAGTAACTGTTATTTGAGACGATCTTTTGGATCTATAACCCTTGTCAATTAAAGAAAATTCGAATTTAAAGATGACTTTAATTGGTTCTTCAAGTTGACATAATGTTAGTTAAAATTCTTAAGAGTGTTATTGTTGTATTAATTAATATATTACTTAATTAAATTAAATTAATATATTGATTACTTCATTAAACTTACTTTATGGTGTAGAAATCAAGAGATTAATATTAAAATTCAGACAACAAATTTAAATAGTTGAAATAAAACTTTGTAAATAAAAGAAGCAGACGGCTTCAGAAAGATCTTCAATTGGATTGTAGTAGAAGAAAAGAAGCGATAAATAATTATATAATAGATTAAATAATACGAAGTTTCCACTTTTCAGTGGCGATAACATATTTTCTTAATTTCCAAGATAAATCGAAAAGAAATTCGATTACATTTTTTTTTCAAAATGTCGAGTTTAAAATAATGATTTCCAAAAATGTTTGATGGAAATTACTTAATTTATAAATTATATATTAGAACAAACTTTTGGCTTTAAAAAAACTCTAGGACATTATTGTAGCTGTTGCCGTTATTTTTCAATATATTGCTTTCCAATGGAAGTAATTTTTTTTTAGAAAATTGTCCTTCCCACCTATATGAGGGGAGATAGACTCCACTTCTCACAATATATAATGCTTATAGTTATTTAGTCCCTCTACAAGAATTTGTTATATTTTTGTGGCGCCAAATTATCGTACTCTTGCTGAAAACTATATTTAAATAAATGGTGTTACACAACTATTATAATAAGCGACACTTAAGGGTTAAGGCTGGGTGTACCTCAGACCAGAACTCAAAACTCAAGTAAACGTACTTGTATGTATTGGTGCACAAATAAAATTCTCTTTTTTCCTTACTCTAAGCTCAAAGGTTCATTCAGACTTCAGATGAGAAACACGGACGTTTTAAAACGTAAATATTTCTTCTCTTCGTATCGCACAGAATATGAATGTGCACTTTTTTCCTTGCGTTTATTTGTTTTCGATCCTCAGACCTCAGGAGCGATGACGACACGACGACCAGGAAGAAATGATATGCCCATGGCGCATGGGCACTGACAACAAACCTACCTGCCTCTGGTCTGAAATAATTAGAAATGAAATGACCTTATTTTGTTTTTTATGATGTTCGTCCTTTCTGTGGCTCTCCTAATCCATAATGGTGTGTCTAGGAATTTGTTGTATTTTTTTATTATCAATTAGCTACCTGAAAAAAAACTGGACCTGGAGAGCAAAATTAGTTCAAGTTGATATGATAATAATTGCATTATGAGATTTTAGGTTTTTATTTTCGCGGACGATATTCATATATATGTCCTATACATAGTTTCTATCGTTAGTAATAACAGTGCAAGTATCGTTAACATGGGCCAAGGTACACCAAAGTAAGCCTTTTCTTAAATTCCCGATAAATTATATAAAAAAATGAGAATAGAATATACCCGAGAATTATGTATTAAAATCTTGAAAACGAATTAAGGGACACCCTGTATAGAAGAGCAAAAGTAAGAAAAGTAGACATATAATTATCCACAAATGTGTAAAAAAGCCCCAAACCGCTGAAATAAAAAAATGTTGTTGCTATTGTTATTTTGCTTATAATTTTGTGTGGCCATTTTTCGTATTCATTTCGAATCTGTTTTATTTTTGGAGCTTCCTTTCACTAGCTTTCAAGCCATTTTTCAATTTAAAAAAAATTAGACCGTTTTTATGGGTAATTTTTCATTGGAGCCAAATTTCACGTACCCATTCAGATCATGTTATTCTTCTACGTATGTATATGTTGTATACTACTTGTATCTGTCAAAGATCTTTGATCTAGTTTACATATATGTACATATGTAAATGTATACCTTCATATGTAAATCGTTCATACTAAACACCAGAAAAATTATTTTATTTCCAAACTCCAAACCAAAATAATTTTTTTTTGCATAGAAACCGAAATGAACGTAAAAAACTTTACAAAAGAAACAATTCAATTTCCATCATAACTTAGTTTATTGCTTTTTTCCACCTTTCCTTTTTTCAAAAAAAAAAAAATACAAAACTCCTCGCATGAGTGTGGCACCAAACGCCTTCCTTTTCTGTAAAATGGTCCATAAACCAAAAAAAAACTGTCACACCAAAAAAACAGACCCACAAAAAAATACTACCCATCGCAATCACCCTACCAATAATATGTATCCCTTCACCGATCCGTCAGTCTCAGCAGAATTGGAAATGACAAATGAGGCAACCAAAATCAGAGACTGAAAAACAAAATATATCAGAACCAGCCAGGGTAGAGACTAGAGAGTAGAAAGCAGAACACAAGTAATAACAACAACAACAAATAGAAGAAAACAAAGTAAAAGAGCTGAAAAGCACAGAATTCTGCTGCGGAAATCGTTAGAGCTACAAATTTATTTGTGTGCGTTAGCAATGAACTCTCTATGGAAAAAACGCATATCAAACCATTTTTTAAAAATTAATATAAAAAAAACTATTATTGTTACATACATTTTCTAAGTTTTTTTTTATAATTTACGTACAGGGGTTTGTGTGTACCCTTAAAATGTTTAAACACCGCACGAGCGTTAGGGAAATGAGGAGGGATAAAAGAGGAGATACCGATGCACATTAGTTATAAAGTTCTGCATATCAAAATGGGAGGGAAAAACAGAGCCTGGCATAGCATTCCACATTCGTGTTGTGCGACTAAAGAAAGAATCTCTATACTTAACAGTCCGAAGTTAGGCTCAAGGGTAAACTGATGGGCATTCCTAGCAGTTCGAGTATTACGGTTGAATCGTTTCAGGGGAGGAATGCAGCTGGCTATTTCGCTAGAGCATTGTTTGTAAAAACAACGATAAAATAACGAAAGGCACGAAACATTTCGGCGGTGCTCAAGAGATGTAAATGTTTCTGTTATTGTTGGATCGCCTATCATTTTCAAAGCTCTTTTTTGAATTCTATCTAGAAAACTCAAGTGGGTTATAGGAGCACCTGCCCAAATATGGGAATTATACTCGAGTTTCGGTCGAATATATGCTTTATATGTAGCCAGAACTTCTTGCATCTTCGAAGGAAACCTAAGCACCTCGCAGCATTCTTTGCGATGTCAAATATGTGGTCATTCCACAGAAAGTGGTCTGTAATACACATACCGAGAACTGAGAGGTGTTCTGTGCCGTGCAAGTGCCGCTCATGGATAGTGGCATTGGAGGTATGTTTTGCTTTAACGACAAAAGACAATATTGAGCTTTAGAAGCATTAAATTCTACGCGATTTCTTATTCCCCATTGTACAATGCTGTCAAGATCAGAATTTAATGAACTTATCATACGCTGCCGTTGCAGTTCAACATCCGAAGAACATAGATGTGAATCTGGAAAGGAATATGAAAAGCTAAGAGTACTGTCGTCAGCAAAACAATTGATTGGATTAGTTGTTTCAGATAATAAGTCATTGATAAATATAAGGAAAAGAGTCGGAGACAAAACAGAGCCCTGGGGCACACCAGCATTTATTTTGTGAATATCAGATTTGAAACCGTCCAATACAACTTGAATTGAGGTTCGAAAGGTAATTACTAATCCAACGAAGAAGAGATTCATCGAGTCCAAATTCACGCATTTTCGATAAAAACTCTATCAAATGCCTTAGAAATATCAAGTGTAATAATTTTGCTTTCACCAAAACGATGGAGAGATTGGTTCCACTTTTCGGTGAGATAAACCATCAGATAACCAGTGGACCTGTTGCTACGAAAGCCGTACTGCCGGTCATTAAGAAGCTTTCGTTCTTCGAGATATTTCTTAAGCTGAAAATTAATCAGCGTTTCCATGACCTTAGAAAGAAGGGACGTTAGTGCAATTGGTCGGTAGTTTGAGGGTGCAGAAGATTCGCCTTTTTAAGGGATAGGCTGGACAAATGCTGTTTTCCATGCACTCGGAAAGAGTCCAGAGGAATAGGACCGATGGAAAAGCTTACGCAAAGGTTTTGCCAGCGTTGAAAAACACCTCTTCAGAACAATAGCGGGGATACAATCCGGGCCAGCGGATTTATTTATGTTGAGATCTTTCAATACTCTTGCAACTGAACGAGTGCGAAAGAAGATTGGTCCCATAAAATCATTTACGCTCTCGAGTACAGGAGGAGTTCTAACACCTGCGGCCAGCGTTGAGTTTGCCGCGAAGTGGGCAGCAAGCAGATCTGCTTTTTCTTGAGAACTGACAGCAGGAGTATCGTTGAAGACGAGCGTAGGAACTGATGATGACGAAGAATTCTTTACTTTTTTTACAAATGACCAAAAATTTTTACTGCCTTTGGGACATTGCAGTATTTTTTGCTGAATTTGTAAAAATTTGGTTTTTCGAATATGAACATTGCAGGCCTTTCTAGCTTGCTGAAACTTTTTCCGGTTTTCCTCAGTGATGTTGGCTTTGTAACAACGGAAACTTACATTTCTTAACCTGATAACCTCTCTACAGCTCGAATCAAACCATTAGTTTTCCTTAGGTTTGATACTTTTCGACCTGTTTGGGATAAAATTTCTCATTCCTAAAAGAATTACATTTGTAACCATGTCTGCGCTGGAATCAATGTCACTATCGAGGAAGCATAGTGACCAGTTAAAGGTCCTGAAAAAGTTATTGAGACCGTCCCAGTTGGCTTTCTCGTATTGCCAAACGGTTCTGTTTGGGTTTTTTTCTTTAACTGAATTGAGTTAGCACGAGAAATTTGCAGAGATGACACAATGGTAAGATGTGTCTAGAGGCGATAATACACGAATTGTGCATTTATCAGAATCGGAGGTAAGAAACAAGTCTAGAGTGTTTGGGGTTTGACCTGCAATGTCAGAAATTCGGGTTAGCTCATCAAAGAGCTGAGTAAGATGGTTTAACTCAGCGAAAATCTCAACATACCTTCCTTCGGGTGTTGTCTGGCCAGAAAAGCGAAGCCAACTGGAATTGTGAACATTGAAAACGCCCGTAATAACGATTTCAGTGTGAGGGTAACGGGAAACAATTCCTTGAATGGAGTCAGACAAAGCATCAAATTCGTTAGAAGTTGAAACTCTGTCTAAATTTGGGCTTCTATAAAGAAAACATATGTGAATGATGCGCTTATTAATCGTTAATTTTAACCACATGAAATTGAATTCCGTGTTTACGCACAGACCGTTTTGTGGTTGAAGTTGATATGAAACATCATTCCTTATGTAAACGGCGAGGCCATGTTTGGCAAATAATAAAGGCACAAGTGAATACCCATGCAAGGAAAATTCGGAATGCTCGGTATTTTCCCCAACTTTTGTTTCACTTAGTGCCAATACAGCTGGTCTGTTCATCACAGAGTGGACATAGGCAGCATAGAAATTTTTCCTAAATCCACGAATGTTTGCATAGTTGACTATGAAATCACCTACCATTATAAAACACAGAACTAAAAAAAACTAAGACGGACAATTACCTATAATCAATATTCACTAAATCCCAATTTGAGCTTCTCAATACAAATTATTAACAGTGTTATACCTTGACAATAAAATGTATTTGATCCGCCCCTGGTCATTTAGGGAGCATTAGTTAATCTATCCGATAACGATTAGACATGTTCATTCGGATTTACCGCAATGTTCAGGTAAAATCGTCTGTGAGTGAGAGAGATAAGGAAAGGAAAAGTTGTAAGGAATGCTTACTGCGAGTATTTTTCCGTTGGTGGGTATTCTTTTTTTATTTGCGTGATGCCTTGATGTTGTACCATCAAATAAATATTCACGGGCACTAAATGTTGTCGGTTCGCGCCCGAGATTGCTATACATATATAATTTTTTCTTTTATTTTTTTGTATTTTTTTTTTTAAGAAAACGCACAGGTAGCAGCACTCCGCGGCTTCACTCTCTCACCGTGCACCCGTGTGGTGTCTTCGAGGGGCAGATCAACACTGACTGATAGTCGATATATTATTAGAACGTTACTTTCTTTATAAAGTCAATCGATATGTTAGCTTTTTTAATCAGCGATTAGAGTGTTAAAAAACAAAATTTTTTAAAAGACTAGTTTTACTCCCGAGTTTGAAAACTCAGCTTTCATATAAAATTAAGAACAAAATTGAACTTCGAAAACCACAGAAAACATTCACTAAGATTTAAAAATAACAACAAAAATCTAATTTTTTAATTTTTTTTTTGTTTAAAACCGAAAAAATTAAAAACATTTTTTTGTATAATAAATTTTGTTGTAAATATTTGAGTTGGTCTTTTTATTTCTTTTTGTTTCGATGAATTATATTGAAAATTGAAGAAGTGACACCTGTTCAAACACGGTAAAATCGAGAAAAATGCGTCTGATTCGGTGAATTTGTTTTCATACAAAATTAAGTTTAATTTAAAAAAAAATTGTTTTACTCAATCTAATTTTAAAACAAAAATAAAAAAAACAAAAAAATTAAAATTACTAAGAAAAAAACCCCAAGATTTAAATTAGAGAAGATTTAAAAAATAACAACAAAAATCTAATTTTTTATTTTTTTTTTTTGTTTAAAACCGAAAAAATTAAAAACATTTTTTTGTATAATAAATTTTGTTGTAAATATTTGAGTTGGTCTTTTTATTTCTTTTTGTTTCGATGAATTATATTGAAAATTGAAGAAGTGACACCTGTTCAAACACGGTAAAATCGAGAAAAATGCGTCTGATTCGGTGAATTTGTTTTCATACAAAATTAAGTTTAATTTAAAAAAAAAATTGTTTTACTCAATCTAATTTTAAAACAAAAATAAAAAAAAAACAAAAAAATTAAAATTACTAAGAAAAAAACCCCAAGATTTAAATTAGAGAAAAAAGGAACGATAAATTTATATCTTTTTATGATCTCTAACTTACAATTTTGGAAAATAAGAAATGATTATAATGAACATTTTAATTCTTGTATGTTAGCTAAATATTAAAATTTATTTCGTGAAAATATCATTTTAAATAAAAAAGTTATTCGCCAATTTGTTAACAATCATCCATTTTTTTCGAGGTACACCCAGCCTTAACTGATTTGAAATGTTAAATGCCACTTGACAGCTCAATGAAAGATAAGACATTCACAGAGCTCAAAGGTCATAGATTTTGCAAGACATTGATAATGGGGATTGATCAACCTAATTAACATAGAAATTATGTTAAGAGTTAAGCTATTTTTCACATTTTAAGAAACTTTGTCCAAACTCGATCGGCTGGGTCTCCGCTTATATTGGGCCTTAAATTTGGTTCAGCTACCAACTTTTAGGAAATTATATGGTTTTGCCTCACAATGTGTTTCACAAAACGTTTTTGGTTTAGGAAATTTAATCGAAAAACTGAAAAAGTCAGGAAATTTTGGGGTTTTTGAAACCCCCCACAAAATTCGCACATGGTCTTCGAGGTCGATAACTTAGGATTGTATTTCTAAAGTACCTCCAATTAACCTATTAAAATTCCATTAATTTCGGAATACCTTCCAGCAAAAAGTACACAATTATTGCCAAGTTTGGGCATTTTTTGCTGCTTCGTAGCTCCGTTGCTATTGCTTGTATACAAAAAAAACTTTATATAGGTATTTAACTTGTAGAAAATTTCATTTGGTACAAGTTTCTCTCCAAAAGTGCCGATTTTAAGTCATTTTGACCTGATTTTGAAGGGGCGGAGGAAGCGTGTTTGTCAATTTTTTTGGTTTTTTACCTACCGGGCATCCCAAATGTCTTGGTTTATTGAACTAATAAGCTAAAAGGCCAAAGTACTGTGCTTGGAAGACGACAGGTGGAAGACTATTTTTTTAAGTTTATTTCTATCAGAGTTAGCATTCCTAGAAATTTCATCTTTCCGGGAATGAATTTTTTTTATAATTTTTTGCGAGTTTGTGGGTGGATGTCGTATTTTTATTGTGGGATAAACTTCTTATGTTTCAAATAATGCGTAGAAAAAGTTTCACATTTGCGGCTATGAATTTCGTTTACAATTTTTTTTTCGGGGTTTAAACTCCCCCTGTAACCCCCTGTTGTTGTTTGGAAGTTCATGAAATTATTGTTAGATATGTTGCGAATAGTTGATAAAAAAAAATAAAGCTTAATGGTGTAATGAAAACTGTCGATACACCCGGACTATACGGGCCCGTATTATAGTTTTCACGATTAAAATATTATCAAGCTTTATATCATAAATGTCCGCGTTATAAGATAAAAACTCTTGCTAACCTTACAAAAATAAAACAGTACTTGTGATGAGTGAAACGTTGTTTCCTGACGTAATTAATTTAATTTAATGTAGTGCCCCATGGTTTAGTGGTTAGTGTTTCGGACTGCTAAGCGAATGAGCCTGGGTTCGATTCCAGCTCATAGCCATCTTATTTTCCGGGGTACTGCCTCTTGCGAGGAACTGACAAAACCTCCAAGAGTAAAATTTGTCTCGAAAAAGTGCTGTCTCGGCGGTAGGCTGTAGGTTCCTTCCATTGTTGCAGATTAACAACACACACATAGGAATGGTTGAGAGCATAAGTCACTAGGCCTTGGCTCTTATTCTTACGTTAACAAATTGGAACAGTATCTAGATAATAGATTTTTTGCTCGTAGTTTTCGTAACTAGATTGTGTAGTAAAAAAAGAAAAATCAAAGTTTTACCAGCATTTTTAACCATAATTTTTCTCTACAAAAACAACAGAGAGATTATAAATTAGAATTTGCTTTTACTTATTTTTATAAAAAAAATAACAAACAAACGTTTAAATTAAAATAAACCAGGTTTGTACATAGTTAGTACGTTTTCTTACTTAATTACCTTTCGAGCCGTTCAACACAAGTTGTGGCGGATGGATTTAAATAAGTTGTTATGGCTAACGGATCACATAACATCCCCAGGGCTCTGTCTTATCTCCGACTCTTTTCCTTTCATTATCTGAAACATACAATCAATAAATTCTTTTAATGAAGCCGTAGCAGTACTACGCAAACGTCGAATGCCTTTTCGGACTCTGTTTTCACTTCCATTTTCAAAAAAACAATATTCTAAATCAAATGTGCATTGGTTCCTCCTTTTACATCCTTCCTTATTTTGCTAACACCCTCCAAAGTTTAAACAACATTATAGGATAGCCAAAAGCCTTTGAGTGCGGGCCTTATTGTAAAACAAGTGGTCCAATTATCTTATATTATATTATATTTACTTGTTAAAATCTTTCGTATTTCGTATGCCGTGAAGAAAAACAACTGCCAAAGTGCCAAGTATAGGTATACGCCATAATAAAATACAAGTAATATAACATTAAAACTACTGAATAGCGGATTGCATATAACTTTATGTTCATTTTATTTTAGACTGGCTTAAATTCACTAAACGGTACAAGTATTAATGAAAATCTAGAAGAAAACTTGTATTTGAAAACCGCTAAGGCCGCAGGTGCTGATATGCAGATACACACTAGAAAGAATAACGGGACAAAAATTGTGTCGGCTTCTCTTTCGCCGTTATGTAATGCTTGATTGTTATCACCAATTCGGATATTTCTACGTCCCCCTTATGCTTCCTACATTAATTCATGCAAACACAAATCCCAAGTAAAAAGGCGAGAAATTATTACCAATATGTTGTACTGGTCATTGTTTTTTTATAATATATGTATATAACTACTTGAGCATTTTATTAGAAGTCCTTGGTGGATTTGACAGAGTGACAGCATTGGGCTATTACCTCCCAATGGTGTACCTTTTAAGAGGGTGGGTTTTTAAATAGTTTCGATTTTCGCTTAGGGCGTATAAAAGTCAAGTGTCGGTTGTCGGACGGTCGTCGCGGTCAGCGATGACCATGATAATGGCAAGGCGTGTGTAGTTTGTTATGTAAATTTGTGACAGTATTGTAGGTACAGCAATTCCAAATGTTGGTTCGACTATTGGTTCATAAATATATTTACATTGTGAATACTTTATATGAACACAGTGTTGTTAAATACTTTTTGGATTTACTTGAATGTGGTAAGACGTAAGAGTGGAAAGAAGCCTGCTTAATTTTGTTTTTCGAAAAAGGGATTCAAAGATTGAATTTTTGATTTTTCACAGAAGGTAATGCAAACAAATTTTTTTCACAAGTGTATTGTTTAAAAGACAATTTGAATTTTGATAGACATATGTAATAAAGAAAGCATTTTTTTATTGTTATCTACTTCCTTTAAATATTATGTTATTTAGTACAATTTTGTGTGTTAGCAATAGAAGCTTAATATAACATTAAATTACATTACATTTTTAAACTACTCCGTGGATACTACGCACTGGCTACTGAGGCCATCGGTTCAGACAATTACAAAACAAGACACAAGACGACATTGATACAGGACAGAACAGAAGATAGAAAGGGAACGGAAAACCAGATGGATTTATATCTACGTTGTCTTGAAATATTATAAGCACGACAATGGGTCGCACGTACTTAATTTTCTTTCTTTTTCTATTACAAAATCCGACTCGATCCTGACTGGGCCAACAACTCTCCCATTTCTTTGCTTCTTCCTAGGTTCCACCAATGGGGTTTGCCGGGTCGACCTCAGAAAACGTCGGCAGGCCTCCCCTGACTATGAATGGTTTCATTCATGTTTTGGGCTCGATGTTCGAGTAATTTTGATCTTTTGACGCCATCATCATTTCCAATAATTTTGCTCCTTTGAATACCATCCAAAAGAACCAATTGAATTAAACGAACACCCTCCCATATATGGGGGTTGCAATCTAATCTGGGACGGTTAAACGTTTTCTAGATAGTAGATCAACAACAGATTATGTGAAAAGAGTAACATACGTTTCGGTTTGTGATATAAATGTTTATTTAAAAAAGATGATTTCATTGATTTGAGTGATGATGATAGTAAAGAAACTAACCCATACAATTAGGCGCAACTTTCCAGCAGTCAGTGTTAAAAAAGACAATGTTTAATTCAGAGCTGACCGCTCACCACTGATGCTAAAGAATTTGCAACTAGGCTTGCTAGAATTGCTATCACAGACGTGAAGCCGCCTATAGCTCGAACAGGCACACGGTTCTTGTTGGTTCTGTTTTGTTAATATGAAATGGAAAAAAAGCAATAAAACCTACTGTCATTGTTGATTGAGGATGCATATTTTCATATTAAATTTAATTTTTTATGAAACATTTTAGATTTCTGAAATGCCTGAGTAATAAATAATTAGCCCATTTTTAAGACAGTTGCTTTAATTCTCATAAATGAATATAAACTTCGAATTTACCGTGTAGGTCAAGTTAATCACTTTGTTAACAGGGAAAACAACATTTCTATAATGGCTTCATGTTGTTTCACTTTGAGCAAGCACATTAACTTCACCCTAATACATTCAAATGTCTCTTGTCTCTTTGGTTCGTCAAAATAACTATCCTGCCGATGAATAACGAATAGTCCAAATTAAATAGCTCTGACGTGACTTTTTAATGTTTTTTGTTATCATTTCGAGAACCCACTTTGGTAATAAACCCCACAGTATTGCTCTATAAGGGCAAGTATTGTTTAATACATTTTCACCTTTATGGTAATTGAAAATTTTATATTACGGTCATTTGGTTACTTGTATATAGATGTATGTACTTCTTTAGATTTGTTTTTGTATATAATTTAGGTTTTATAGATACCTATAGGATATACCTTATGTATAAAGTTCTGTTTAGATATTTGATTGGCTAAATCTGCGATGTCTCATGAGATAGGGAGGGACCACCCTGAAACTAAGGAAAACAAAAATCGCCTTTACATGATAAAATGTACAGATGGCCATTTTAATATTGTGTTATATTTGTATAATTTTTTGTTATTATTATTATTATTTATTGTTTTTTAATTCTCAAGAATTGTGCCAATATGTATAGCTGCGGTCGAAATAATAGTAGTGAAAATAGAAATCATTAAAATATAAAAACCAAAAAACCAAAAGTATTTTATTCGCCTATTATGTTTTGTATCAATTTTAGAAAGTAAGAAACTTTATTAACAAGAAGTTAAACAAAAAAATTAAATTTGAATAGATTGTAATAGGTAAGACGCGGTTTAAAAAACTTTAATGTGTCTTAAAAACGGGCGGTCAAAATATAAATAGCCTTGAAAGAAATAGCCTGAAAGTTGTTAGAAAAAAACCTACTTTCTTCAACTTCTTTAGTAATACTGATAACTTACTTAAACATTAATATTTGGTTGCGTGTTGTGTGAATTTTGTTTTTTTTTGTCAGCGGTGCGGTGCAGCGGCGTTGCATAGAACCAATCAGAATCAATTAGTTTTTGGAATCTTTCTACGGGTAAAATGTTATACCCAAAGGTGCGAGTTATTTGTTAATTTCGCTCAACCATGTTCTTAAAGTCACACCACAAATACTCAAAAGGATTGAGATCAGATAAACGCAGAGGCCATTCTAACACGTTAAAGCTGTTATTCTCAATCCATTCTTTCGCAATATTGCTGAAGTGTTTTAGTTTATTTTATTGTTGGAATATCCAAATCAATGACGTTTCTTCATTGGAAAATGGAAACACAACTTCCTGCATAATTTACACCGTAAGAGTCTTCTATTGATTTCGATGCCATAAATGAACGCTATTCAGTAAAATGAAAAAATGGGCACGTCTCGGTCGCACGTACTTGCTCTTATGTACCTAATTACATTGGAAAGCAAGATCTTTGACAGAAACAAGTAACATATACGTTGAAAATAACACAGTTTGAACTTATAAAAAATATCAAAACCACAATACTTAACAGTTTTTTAATAAAAATGAAGTACGCCATCATACGTCTTAAATAACAAAGAATTTATGAAAAATGTATTTCGAAAAAATTTCAAAAATTAATTTTAATTAGAAAAAAAGTAATTAAAAATGTTGATATGCAGAATTAATTAAACTACTTAGATCTTTTCAAATATAAAATTTGACAGAAATCCAAAGAGCCGACAGAAATCCCAAAATTAAAAAAACCGTTATATGAAAGTAACCGTTAATTGACTTTTCCCGTAAATTTGGTTCTAATCAAATGATAGCCAATACCAACAAAAAATTCTTAAAAATTTTCTTCAAAATCGTTGGTGGCATTTTCGAAAAAAAAAGCTTTTCCTAAACGGTCATATGGCAGGTACCGTTAATTTTAGGCCTAAAAATAAAATTTCAATTTACCCTCTGGGGAATGCCAAAATAATCACACACATACCAAGTTTAAAGATAATCGCTTAAGCAGTTTAGGCTACAGCTCGTTATACATACTGACAGACAGACAGACAGACATTTTTTTCGATCACTTTTTTAGACTTCTCTATGATCGTAATGTCATGTTTGAATGTTATCTCAATTTTTTTTATATTCACGAATCCTAAACTTGCCTTATAGTCCCTATAATCGCAAGTAAAAAAAATCCCAGATCATAATACTGGAGCTTCCGGGTATAATTATTTTTCTCATGTATTGAAGTTTAAAATCCGAGGTTAGAGGTCACCGGACATATTATATTGAGCCCTTTCAAACTTGTTACACATTTTAAGATTCGTCTGACAGTAAAATATTTCTACATTTCTCAATAGACCACTTCAATGTTCGTCACTAATACAAATTCCGCTCTAAGGTCAACCGCTGACAAAAATGGGTTTCCCGCGAATATCTGACCAGTCGTTTTATTTCTTTTTTCGTAATAGAAGCAGAGTTCCTCGGGTTTGCAAAGTAATTTTTAATGCATTTCGTATCATCATAGCAGAGCAACCAATTAAGCTCTGCACTTCTGCGTAGGTTTTTTTACTTCCGATTATAGGTACTATATTGCAAGTTATGCATTCGTGCAGATTACAAGTTTTGAGATAACAATCAAACATGACATTATAATGATAGAGAAACATATTTGAGTTACTGGCAAAATTCTGTCTATCTGTCTGTCTGTCTGTGTGTACGTATGTATTTTGGACTACAGTCTATACGGTTTGGCCAATCGTCTTCAAATTTAGTATTTAAGGTTAATAAGAGGAATTTTTCAATTTTTTCTTAAGCTAAAATACTAACGGTACTTGTCATATAACCGTTAAGTAAAAGCTTATTTTTCCCGAAAACTGCTCGAAGAATTTTTATGAACAAAAAATCAGTGTACTTTTGTAGTTGTAGTTTATACTTTGGTGAAAACGGGACCCTCCATGTGACCTTTTTTCTTTGATTTTCTCGAGAACTACTTAATCGATTACAATCAAATTTAAAATTTCAGGAAGATGTAGGTAGCGAAGTAGTTTCACATTAAGATATTTCCAAATAATTTTATATTTTTTTATTTTGTTTTTAAATGTAGAAGTTGTAAGTTAAACGTAAAAGTTGTTAAATAAAAACCGTTACTACGATTTTGAAAAAAAACACACTTTTTAACATTTTTTGAAGAAATAAAATGGCGTTTAAATTTTTCGGTTGAAAACTATTTTACGTACTTTTTTCGAGCAAGCAAAAGTTAGAAAAATCGAATAAGAACTTTGAAGTTCCCAATATTTTTCAAATTTTATTCGACCCTGTGACCGCACATAAGAGCAAGTACGTGCGATCCAGTCGTGCCATTTATTTTTACTTACGATTTAGGTACTAAAATGCAAGTTATGCAAAAAAAAATCTAACAATCAAACATGACATTACGATAATAGCGAAGTTGAAAAAAGTGGGTCCGGAAATTCCGTCCGTCTGTCTGTCCGAACTGAATTCATTTTATATTCGATTCGTATCCATTTTCCTGGGAAGCGGAACCTTTAAGAATCGTTTTAATTATTTATTTATAACTCTAAAATCCTCCAGGATCTTTATCGTTTTATATAAAACGCAGCTAATGTTATCTTCATCTAAAGAAAACAATAGGATACAGCCACGATGAAAAGAACACATCAACAAGATCAACCATTTCCTTTATGTTAAGGTTTTCAAATACTGATTTTATGTACACCGCCAAAACGGATTGTACCATGTACCTAAAAGATGAGTGAGAGAAATTATTAAATCATTCATCATATGATATAACCGTAAATTAAACATCATATTTCTCACAAACGGCTCGGTCAATTTTTATAAAAAAAAATTGCTGCTGCTATCTACATATGTCTATGTTTACTTGATCATTAATTGTGCCCTCAAACTCAAATCTTGATAATATAAATCTGAATGTCGCATAACAAAAAAAAAAAAATAATTAAATATGACAAGAAAAATTATGTCCGACCCAGAAGAGCGGCCTACTTTATACATTTGGTTTTTAGTGTACATAGTTTGTGTTTTGCTGCAATAGGTACACGTATGTGGTTGCTTTATCGTTGCTGTCCAACTGATCAGCATCTCTTGATCTTGTTCTTGACTCAAAGTTAAATATTACACTAGAAAGGGTGATCACGTACGCAAAATTCACATAAAATTTACAATATGTCTGTTTTGTTTTACCTTCTTACTTTTATGGTTAAAGGTATGTATGTATGTGTATACCATTAGTCGGGCACGTAGCCAGGGGGAGGGGGCTAAATGGATTCAAGCCCCTCCCGAAATGATTTAAAAATAATATTTGAATTAAGTTCAGGTCATTAATTATACCCTTGAATACATTTCGTTAATTTTTACAAATAATATAAACACTTATTTAAGTAACATGATTTCAGAACAATATAAGTAGTGAGGAACTAGTAAATGAATATGTATAGATAAGTATAAATAATAGTAGGCAAGCTCAAATTGTGTTTAAAAATAACTTCTAGCAATCTGGTTGCGAAACCCTTTTTTTAAATCAAAAGCGGACTATTTTGGTACTATATTTAATAAACAAAAATCCACATTAATGTTAATAATGTTAATAGTTTTTTGTGTGCTCTTAACTCATCCATGAAAAATACAAACAAAAATAAAACATTCATGTAGTTTTCTATATTTTGTATACTTCTTCGAAATTGAACAAGCCTGGCTACGGGCCTGCCACTAGTTATGTGTATAAAATAAGATATCTTAACCCCAGTCCAGAATAAGAAAATAAGAAAGCTCCTTATGCATGTCCATATGATATACTAAGGCTAATAAAATGTATAGCCGAAATGGATATATTGATATGCGTGGAGCCGTGGACCTATTGAGCATGAAATGCTCAATTTCATACAAACGTGCAAAAAAAGTGCAACTATTATTATTATTATTATTATTAGTGAAATTATTCATTACAAAAATTAAACTTTCATAAGCGTACTTATGATATGAGCAACATGGTGTAGCTATAATTTTGTATAAATGGAATTTTTTATTAAAGTGTTTAAATTTAATTACATAAATAAACCTTTTTTCAGTTGAAACAAAGTTTAAAAAGGGTGACGGCTGTTCTTATCCCTGTTTATTATATCCTCGGGGTCAAAATATCTTATAAGTTCTTCTTGATCAATTTATATTTTCAGTACAGGCTTTATAGAAGAAAGCTTCCAAACACACTGATACCTGCTGGTGTTTGAATCGCACTCAACTTAAGAAATTACCACTGCGATAAAAAATTAAAGAACAGAACCCCTGAGTTACATTTAAATTGTTTTTGTGATAATCCAAAAACCCACGTTCGTTCCAACATGACATATCTGCTCCTCGGCTGTGGGGAGAAGGAGACTGATCACAAATTGTGTTTATTCGCTTATTGTGTTTATTTAAAAAATAAATTGCACATGTACCTCTTATGTGCAGTCACAGCTTGGAATAAAATTTAAAAAATATTTAAGGAAATTCAAAGTTTTTATTCGATTTTTCTGACTTTTGATTGTTTCAAAAAGTAAGTAAAATAGTTTTCAGCGGAAAAATTTAAACGCAATTTTATTTCTTTAAAAAATGTGAAAAAGGGTGATTTTTTTTTAAATCATAGGAACGGTTTTTATTTAGCAACTTTTTATTAATAATTAAAAAAAAATAATTCAAGAATGCAAACTTAAACATAAAAATTACTTACATTTAAAAAGAAAACTAAAAAAAAGTCCATCTACCCGTTTTCAAAATATTGATTTAATCAAATTTAATTAATTAAATATATATTATTTATTAATAAATCAATATTATTTATATAAATATTATATATATTATATATATATAATATAGATGATTATTTATAAACTAAACAATTATATATATAAATTGAGGGTTTTTTTTGGGGGTTATTAATGTATTTATTGAAAATATCTCAATTTATACACATAGATAATCTATATACATATATATAGATAATATATATATATATATATGTTAATATCAATGATTTTTAAAAATACAAAACAAAAAATTTTCGAAAATATTTTAAAATATCAATTTTGATTGAAATCGGATGACCAGTTTTCGAGAAAGTCGAAGAAAAAAAACACAGCTGCTCTTTTACGGCCGAGACGTCAGCAGAAGCAGAGGGACCATAAGTTATAGACGACTTTTATTATTGCCGGCTAAAATAGTGTGATGTAGCAACAAAATGTTTAGATACTCGGAGGATACATTTTGTTTGTAAATTAACAACATCTGTGGGATTCATTGTGTACAACTATCAACATTTATTGTGTGCCCCTAAAGTATGCTACATATTTGCAATATATTTTGACTGAGCACTAAATCAAACTTGAAGTACTAATTCGAGACTCGAATTATTACCGAAAGCTTAGATTGTGCCAGAACAAGACGGAAGCTTCCAGAAGCTTGAAAATTTGTATAAATACAAGAGTAGATGGCATTGAGAGTTTAGTTTATTTTCGAAAGTGGAATTGTTAACAACTGGAAGCGTTAGTAAGAAGTGATTGAATTGAGATTAAATAAAAAGTGTTGAATTATAAAAACGTATTCGAATTGTGAATGAGTGGAATAAGTTATATTTGGTGTTATTTAAACTGAAAGACATTGTGTTTCATAAATTAAAGAGTTTTATTGTATTATTTTGAAATTTTGATTGAGTTTTATTTGTCGAACCTCAGGCCAAAACTTCACATTGGTGTCAGAAATTGGGGATAAAACTCAGTAAAGTGCTAGAAAATTACATAGTGACATTTTCTAAAACAGTTTGACACACATAATTGTGAAAGTGGAATTTTCCAGAAACTATTGAACTGATTGTGCTATAAAACTGTTAATAGCGAATATTTTTGTTAAAAATAGTGTTAAAAAAAGATTTTTCTAGAAGAGACATTCAAATAAAACTGACTGTGTCAGTGTTTCGGTTACATAAAATGGATCGCAAATTAAAACAATTGACAACAGCTGAGTTGAAAGAAGAATTAGGAAAACAAAATCTTCAGACTTCGGGGCTGAAAAAGGAACTATTGCTCCGACTTCAGAATGCTATCACTCAGGATGGTGGAGACCCCGATACCATGTTGTTCGATGTTGAAGAACAAGGAAGAGAAAGCACAGTAAGTACAGGCGATGAAATGCCTGATTTCATGAAGTTGCTTCTGTCGAAATTCGAAGAACAAAAGAACGTTCTCGAAAAACAACAGAATTTTCCCGAAGAACAAAAGAATTCGTCAGAAATGCTGCAGAAGCGACTAAGCGAGCAGAAGAACTTTCTCGAAAAAACAGCAGAACGTTCTGGAAAAACAAAAGAACGTTCTCGAAAGCAAATTTGATGGTCTCGAAAACAAACTCGATGCACAGAATGTTCTCTTCGACAAAAGACTTTAAACAATCAATCTGAAATTCGAAGCCAAAATAGAAAACTTGGAAGAAAAGTTCGGAAGTGTAGGACAAAAATACGAACATCTGGCTAAAAAAATTGATTGATTGAAGCAGAAGGTTCGGGAATATTCGAGCGACGGTCCACGAAGAAAGGAAATGCAGCCCCCTGTCTTCGATGGTCAAACATCATGGCCAATTTATAAGAGGCAGTTCGAAGCTGCCGCCTTGACGAACAACTGGGACAACGAAGACAAATCAATTGCTCTTACGCTTGCACTTAGTGGAACAGCTGCCGAATTGCTAGAGACCATTCCTGAAGATAAACATCATGATTATATGATGCCATGGTCAAGGCAATCGGGATGAGGTTTGGCGACGGCCACATGTGGCAAGTTTTCCGAGTCCAGTTGCGCCGAAAGGTCCAGACAAGAGTTGAAATGCTACAACAATTGCAAGCTGACATCGAGCGCTTGGCGACTTTGTCATATCCCAATACCAGCACGGAAATTATAAACGAGCTGGCGACCGATGCGTTCACTAATGCCATTGCAGATGGAAAACTACAAATGGCTGTAAGAATGGCAGGTAAGAAAACGCTCGCTGAGGCTTTAGCATTTGCCCTGACAATGGAAGCACCACACCAAGTCTCGCAAGGTAGCCATCGCGTAAGGGAAATGGCTACGCTACAGTGCTCATGTCAACGCGTCGACATTGAAAGACAAAGCCCGAACACTGCTTGAGGTCAAATGAGATGCTGCAATTGCAACAAGCTGGGGCACCTACAGCGACAATGCAGATCTCCACCTAGACAGGTAAGCTGCCCGCATTGCGCAAGGAGGAGGCAGAATGACGAAGCATCTGGCAGAAATAACTGCCTGCTGGACAAGCTTCTGATCCACAGTAGGCGGAAAACGCCTAAGAACCAACTTCGCGGGGCTGAAGGACCATCATCCAAGTTTCGCAAACTACACGCTGCAGCAAGAGCCTGACAGTGGAGACAGTCATCAGAAACCGAAAATGTGTTGCCACTATCGACACGGGGGCCACAGCCTCCATAATCAGAAGAGACCTTGTTTAGACGTCCTGGCTACATAACACCAGCTGCTACACTCTGAAGACATCTACCGGAGAAGCAGCAAAAGTATACGGGGAAGGATTTCTAAAAATACAACTGGCAGGGTTGACCTTCTCACATGCATTCTTGGTAGCCGACATATGCGACGAATGCATCATAGGAGTGGATTTCATGAAGGCACATGAGGTAATAATAGACTTACGAATGCAAGTATTAAGGTATCGAACCGTTGAATCCTCTGGAGGTTATAAGCAGAGATGAAGTCCTACCACCATCTCCAGAGACAGTTCTTTGGACGCGTTTGGAGGGTGATCCTGGGAACCACCGATTCTATTTCGTTGAAAAAAATAATAAGAGAATTTTCCAAGCTATATCGTTGGAAAAAAATTAGTAGAACCAAAGAAAAACATGGTTCCGGTAAGGCTGATGAATCGGAACAATTACTCCGTCAAGCTTAGACAAGGAGAGGTGATTGGAAGATGCGTACCCATTGCAGCCATATAGACAACATCAGGGAGTGAATCTGCGAGTCCTGTTTCTGCAACGAAATTGACCGAGGTATGTAATGCTATCCTCGGAAACTGTGAGCTAAATCCGAAGCAGAAAACCATAGCCGAAAATCTCATTGGTGAGTTTGCTGATATATTTGCATCGCAGAATGGAGACTATGGTCGAACACACTTAGTACAGCACCGCATAGACACTGGCGATAGCAGACCGATCCGCCAACCTGCTAGAAGGCTTCCATTGGCAAAACAGGCGGAAGTCGATGAGATGATATCGACCATGGAAAAAGACGGTCTAATCGAAAACTCAAAAAGTCCGTGGGCATCACCCGTTGTACTAGTGAAAAAGAAGGACGGTAGCACTCGATTCTGCGTGGATTACGGGAGGCTCAACGATGTCACCAAGAAGGACAGCTACCCTTTGCCTCGAATAAATGACACCTTGGATACCCTTTCTGGAGCAAAATGGTTTTCCACCCTCGATCTGAAAAGTGGCTACTGGCAGGTACGGATCCACCCAGAAGACATAACGGGAAATGGACTATGGCAGTTTACCGTTATGCCGTTTGGCTTGTCTACCCCTCCAGCCACCATTGAGCGTTTAATGGAACGTGTGTTACAGGGTCTGACATGGAAAACCTGCTTGGTGTACTTGGATGACGTCATCGTTGTGGGAAAGACGTTCGCTGAACATCGCGACAACTTGAGGGAGGTGTTTACACGACATCGAACAGCACATTTAAAGCTGAATCTAAAGAAATGTGCTCTGTTCAAAGCTGAGGTGAAACATTTGGGACATGTGATATCATCAAATGGAGTAAAAACTGACCCGGAGAAAATCGAAGTCGTGAAAAATTGGCCAGATCCCGCAGACAAACACCACCTAAGGATCTTTATCGGTCTCGCCACAGAGAGAAACTACTGTGTAACCAGATGGGAACTCTTTGCTCCGATACTAGCAACAAAACATTTCCATAAATACCTGTATGGACAGAGATTCATCCTGCGTACCGATCACGCCACTTTAAAAAATGGTTGCTACAGTTCAAAACCCTGAGGGACAAGTAGCAAGATGGATCGAACGATTGCAGACTTACGGCTTTGAAGTATGTATATATGTATGTAAGATGGTTTTTCGGGGAGAAAATGGTAACTGCCAGATGGAAGATCCTTTAAGATGCAGCTTGTGGTTCCACGATCGAAAGTAGAGGAGATCCTTCGAGAAATGCATGATGGAGTATCCGGTGGGCACTTGGGAGTCAACAAAACACTGGAAAAGTTACAGCAACGCTTTTATTGGCTAAGTGCAAGAAACGATGTAGAGAGCTGGTGTCGAAAGTGCACAACATGCGCTGCTAGCAAGGGACCCAAAGTCAAAACACGAGGTAAAATGAACCAGTACAACGTGAGTGCCCCGTTTGAAAGAATCGCCGTTGACATCACAGGCCCGTCCCCGGAAACTGAAAATGGTAGCCGTTACATCCTTGTTGTCATTTACTACTTCAGCAAGTGGCCGAAAGCGTTTGCGATACCCAATCAAAAAGCTAAGACCGTTGTCGAGCAGATAGGGGACCACTGGGTCTGCAGGTTCGGGGTGCCTATGGAATTGCATTCCGACCAAGGGCGAAACTTCGAGTCGAAGGTATTCCAGGAAGTATGCGCATCACTCGGGTTAAAGAAAACAAGGACAGTCTAATGGAATGGTAGAACGATTTAACAAGACCTTGAAGGAACATCTGTCTAAAGTCGTGATCGAGAACCAACGCGATTGGGATCGGCGAATTCTTTTATTTCTTATGGCCTACCGGAATGCGGTTCATAGTACAACTGGATACACTCCATCCAAAAATCTATTTGAATGAACTGCCCGGTTTCCAAGTGAGCTAAAATTCAGATTTCCTATTGAAGACCCAAAATGCGAAGAGAACTACGTGTTGGATCTTAGAGAAAGGATCAACGACATTCACCAGAGAACAAGAAACAACATAAAAATTGCGAGTGACCGCATGAAGACCAGATACGATTCGAGAGCAACAGCACCTGAATTCAATTAGGGAGATCTGGTATGGCTTTACAACCCACATCGCAGAACGGGAAAATCGCCCAAGCTTCAGCAGGACTGGGAAGGTCCCTGCCAAGTACTTACGCGCATTAATAATGTCGTTTTTCGAATCCAACGAGGACCAAGAGCAAAAATGAAAATTGTCCATTTGGATCGCCTGCATCGTTACCACGGAAACAATGATGATGTGCTTGTTCGGGACGAACAAAACTAAGAAGGGGACAATGTGATATGGCCACAAAATGTTTAGATACTCGGAGGATACATTTTGTTTGTAAATAAACTACATATGTGGCATTCATTGTGTACAACTACCAACAGTTATTGTGTACAACAACCATACCCCTAAAAGTATGCTACATATTTGCAATATGTTTTGACTGAGTACTAAATCAAACTTGAAGTACTAATTCGAGACTCGAATTATTACCGAAAGCTTAGATTGTGCTAGAACCAGACGGAAGCTTCCAGAAGCTTGTAAATTTGTATAAATACAAGAGTAGATGGCATTGAGAGTTTAGTTTATTTTCGAAAGTGGAATTGTTAACAACTGGAAGCGTTAGTAAGAAGTGATTGAATTGAGATTAAATAAAAAGTGTTGAATTGTGACTAAGTCGAATAAGTTATATTTGGTGTTATTTATACTGAAAGACATTGTGTTTCATAAAATAAAAAGATTTGTTGTATTATTTTGGAATTTTGATTGAGTTTTATTTCTCGAACCTCAGGCCAAAACTTCACAATAGTATTTAGATAAACATGTAGATAGTTGGAAATTGCTTACGGTGGATCACAGACAGTACAAAAATTTGTTAAACGTGGATGTTCCATCTTTAAATATTTGTAGGTTATATGAAGTAGTTTAAGGTAGGTTTAAGCTTTAAGGATAATTTTGAAAATAATGCTTTTATAGTACTAGGTATGGCTCAAATAAAAGAAGATTACCTTTCGGATTTATAAACTTAACTTTATTAAGGGTAATTTAAGAATGAAACAAAAAGAAGAAGTTGATTAAGATTTTATAATATATTAAAAGAGGCTGGTAAGAAATAGTTCATGATTCAGATAGTAAAACTTGGGTTTATTTAATAGATATCTATATTTAGTTTTAGGCGACTTTAATTTAGCAAACATGGATTGGATTCCTTCTGAATATGATTCCTACCTAGAAGCTTCCTTATCTTCATCGCAAATGGAACTTTCTTTTTTTGATAAAATTACTTCTACAAATTTACGCTGTGGCTCCACAGGCAATAGCAATAAGGAGGGCAATTTTTAATCTAGGCGGGCTTTTCATTGCCGGCAATTTCAATTGTTCGCACTTGTTTTCAAATAATATAACGTCAGCCATTTTGAAAAAGAGAAATTTGAGAGAATATTGTTTTTGCGATTGACAGAGCAATAATTGCCTTCCATCAACAAGGCAATGTTGCTATCGCCATTGCCTGAGCGTCTTCACTAGGCAATATGACGGCAATGGCAATGAATTGAGCAATGTATTGCCTGGAATATTGCCAATGGAGACCCTGGGCTACAGCAAACAAGAAAATCGATCTCTCGATTTAATATTTTCTTCTGATGCTATTAGTTTACTCGTTCTATAGTCTATATCTTGAACTACTAATATAGATAACTACCATCCACCTCTGGATATATTTTTTTTTTTTTTTATAATTAACGCGCGCACAAGGACTATTTGTTTCTATTTTAATGTAACACACTGCACGGGCATTAGGAAGATAGGGAGGGGAGAGATAGGAGGTGTCGATTAACATTGGTTTTGAATGCTTACAAATTGAAATGGCAAGGGAAAATCTCGCCGGGTAAACCATTCAAAAGTCGTGTTGTACGGCTAAAAAAAGAATCTCTATATTTCACGGTACGTCCGAAATTGGGCTCAAGGGTGAACTGATGGGCATTCCTAGCAAGACGAGTATTACGGGCGGAACTTTTAAGTGGAGGAATGCAGCTGGCTACTTCGAGTGAACATTTTTTTATAAAAGAAACGATAAAATAAGGAAAGACATGAAACATTGCGTAGGTGTTCGAGAGGGGCAATTGTTTCAGCGGCAGTTCTATTTCCTATAAATCTTAACGATCGATTTTGAATTCTATCAAGCAGGTGAAGCTATGTTTGTGAAGCACCTGCCCAGAGGTGGGAGTTATACTCGAGTTTAGGGCTTTATAAATTGTAACCAGATCAGATGGGGAAAAGTACTTCTTACACCGATACAGAAAATCTAAGCACTTGCACGAAGCAGCATTCTTAGCGATCTCAAATATATGGTCGTTCCAACGGAGGTCGTCGTTGACACACATACCGAGTACTGAGAGCCTTTTGATTTCTTCGATGTAAGTGCCATTCGTGGACAATGGCATTGGGGGTATGTTTAGCTTTAACGACAGAAGACAGCATTGAGTTTTCGAAGCATTAAACTCCACACGATTCTTATTAGCCCATTTGACAATGCTGTATAAATCGGAGTTTAATGAGCTTGACATACGGTACCGTTGCAATTGTACGTCCGAAGGCGAAGGACTTGAATTAGCGAACGAATATGAAAAGCTGAGGGTAGAGTCGTCAGCAAAACAGTTAAGTGGATTAGAAGTAACAGACAGAAGATCATTTATAAAAATGAGGAAAAGAGTCGGAGACAGAACAGAGCCCTGGGGCACACCAGCATTTATTTTGTGGGAATCAGACTTGAATCCGTCCAATACAACTTGTATTGAACGGTCCAGAAGATAGCTTCTAATCCAACGAACAAGAGTATTATCGATCCCAAAAGCACGCATTTTCGATAAGAGAGCTTCATGCCAAACTCTATCAAATGCCTTGGAGATATCAAGAGCAATAATCTTATTTTCACCAAAGCGATGTAAAGATTTGTTCCACTGTTCGGTGAGATATCCATCAGATAACCAGTGGAACGGTTGCTGCGGAAGCCATACTGACGGTCATGGAGAAGCTTGATTTGAGTTGTCAAATTTCTGAAAAAAGAAACTCCTTCGACTGCTCATATACTTATTATGCTTAATTTCCAAGCGCTGTCTGAAGATTTGATGATTTCTGGAATTGACAGTATTATAGCTTCTTCGAATATTGACGAAGCAGTAACCATTTTGTATGCTATCATTAACAACTGCTTAAGCAACCTTAACCATCCATGGTACACTAAAGAGCTGCCCATTTTTCGTAATAAAAGAAATAAGGCATGGAAGGAAAAACTCTTTCTCCAACGGACTACTTTTCTTATATGAGAAATTCTGACGAATTTAATAATCTTTCAAATACTTTATATAAACGAGTTACGTACATGATATGGGTAGTTCCTTAAAAGATGACCCTAAAAGATTTTGGAAAATTGTCAATTTGAAAAAACAAATCAGATGGCTTTCCGGCTATCCTCGCATACAATAATCTTCAGTAAGAAAAATCCATCGATATTTCTAACGCTTTCGCATTAAATTTTCGTGATTCATTTGTTAAAGAACCCAATGGTTGTTGATGACATTTTTTTACAATATACATACCTATTCGCAAACTAGCTGTAATCATATCCCTGTACTGCAGAGTTTAGTTCTTGATCTTTTTTCTTCGCTTAATGATGATTGTTCAGCTGACCCTGATGGCATTCCGCCAATTGGGTTAAAAAGTGTAGAGATTCTTTAGTTCAGCCACTGAGGTTCATGTTCGAGCTTTCACTTAAAGCAGGAAAATTTCCTTGCACATGAAAAAAGGCTTTCCTATATTCAAGAAAGGAGACATGGCTGACATTAGCAACTACAGGCCCATTTCTTAATTATCTTGCATTCCAAACCTTTTTGAGCAAGTAGTCTGTGAGAGTGTGGCGTTTTATAGTAAGAATCTCATTTGTGAACAACAACACGGATTCGTGAGGCATAGATCAACTGTTACTAATCTTCTTACGTTCTCCTACAAATGTTGAAATGAACTAGAAAAAGGTAATGAAGTTGACTGTATTTACTTAAACTTCTCAAAAGCATTTGATCAACTAAGTTACGAATTAATTTTGTTTAAGTTAAAAGCGTGGTTAGTGTGTCGGACTGCTAAGCGAATGAACCTGGGTTCAAATCCAGCTCATAGCCACCTTTTTTCTGGGGTACTGCCTCTTGCAAGGAACTGACAAAACCTCCAAGAGTAAAATTTGTCTCGAAAAAGTGCATCTCATCTAGCCGTTCGGACTCGGCGGTAAGCTGTAGGTCCCTTCTATTCTTGCAGATTAACAACACACACAGAGGAATGGTTGAGGGTATAAGTCACTAGGCCTTGGCTCCTTAAGGAGCTGTTGCGCCAATAAATTAATTTATTTAAGTGCATTTGATTATAGCATTACGCAGGGCAAAAGCATTTTACGTCCAACTTAGAATTTACTCAATACATTAATTTTATTGTGAATAAAGCTACCTCTATTCATAAAACGCTGGGATAAGGAATTTAATGATCCATATGTGACTCTTTCCTTGTACAATTGCTACGTACGCCCCCATCTTTAGTATGCCTCAGGTATGGACTCCCTATTACGAAATTCATAAGAACCGAAATTCATAAGAACCGAAGCAATCCAACATATTTTATTCGTTTTGCCCTGAAAGGTCTGCCTTGGAATGATCTCTTTAATCTGCCACCTTATGAACAGAGAATACAGCTTCTCCACATGCAAACACTTCACCAAAGGCGAGTTAATAACGATTTAATATTTGTTCATTAACTTATTAAGGGTGAAATTGATGCTCCTTATCTATTAACCTGTATTGGTTTAAATTACCGTGGAGGATCTTATCAGCTGAGTGGATCGGAACTTCTGTATTTAGATTTTCATTATTATTTTTGTTGCATTCCATTAACTTCTTTTAAATTTAATATTGCAAATGAATTGAGATTTTTTTGAGTTATCATATTACATATTACATAATTTATTTTGTATTGCTTTTTTAAATTCATTCATAAAGACAGATATTTCTTTGTCACTAATCTGTCAGCTTTCTCTATTATTCTTCTATATTTTATTTGATTTCAAATTTGTTCATACGCAAGCCCTGCTCCCATAGTAGATTCCTCAGCTGTATATATGTATGTATATCGCACGTAAAATGTGACTGTAAAGGTACAAATACATATGTGTCAATCAACAAAAACCCTGCATACCTTTGTCCACATTATAACTTGGCGCAAATGAACAGAATAACTTAGCCCGCATCATGCGTTGAAGAAGTTTCCCTTAAAAATAAATGATGAATCGGAACAGGTGGAATATCACCTCACTCGAGTAGACAAAAGAGGGAAATCCATAGTTTGTGGACAAGATACAAATACAAACTGATGACGGACGATGACTGTATTCTCTCCCTAAACTAGTTCGAGTTTTAATTGAAAGCCACCTTGGTTTGTGTCTTGCATTGTTGTTGTCATGTAATTAAGAACTTAAAGTCTCACCTGTTGAACCTGCGGCTCGACCGCCAAACTCCGTTGTTTATGTTTTGAACACTGCGTTGTTTATTGTCGCGCTTCATTTGCGTTGACCGCCACTCACCAGTGACCAGCCACCATGGCAACCTTAGCAGTACTTTGAGGACGGGTCGTTTTCTGAGTTAATTTGAGTTTCCCATTTCTTTTTTGGTCAATTAGAATTCCACCGCAACAACTCAAATAGGGGTAACTAACGCAGGCGTTACGCTTCGCTGACACACGGATCTGATTGCATGCACTGATAACGCTAGCACAAAAAAGGACTAAGTACTCCAAAACCAAAAATACAAATTTTTTAACGAACTATTGGCAGAGTAAAGAGCAGATAAGTTGATGAACAGTGGTATGATGATCCGTTAGAGTCAAATGTAATTGGCATATATTAAAGGGACACCAAAAAGTCATCGCTCAAGATATACAGCGGTCGAACTTAATTGAAATAAAATACGTTTCATTTTTTGTGTGGATGACGTCAAAAGAAGTCCTTAAGTCGTCAGTGCAAGGCACCATACACATGGAGCAGTGAAGCGGCTCGCGCAGGTGCTCAGACACCCATCGAATTCCCATTTCCATTTATATAGTATTGGTCGCCTATTCAATTAAGAAATGGGGTTCCATCGCATCGCCACATTCTCATTCAATTGAATTCGAACTATTCGGTCGAACGATCGCTGCCTATTGATTTTACAGACATGTGTGGAAATGTATGTTCACTGACACCATTTACCAGGGGAAACCGAACAATGTTGATGTTTTCATCTCTTTCTGAGTTTTATTGTTTTATTGTATTCGGTTTCCGGTGAATAATTTACAAGGCGATCGACTTCAGTGTGAAATTTAACACCTAAATTGTTAAACGACCAAATGTGGGGACATGGAAGCACTTGACATGTAATTAGACGTTTTAGTCTGGTGCACAGTCAATACGTTAAGCCGCCTTCTGTTCGGCGGGTGAATATTTTATTTGATGACTTACCGATTAATGCCAAACTGATCAAAGGGCACTCGGAAGTTCTGGTCACATTTTTGTGCCTAACAATTGTGTGCTTTATTAAATATCATACATTGTATTGGTTAAACAAAAAGACAAGCTCAACTTAAAATATTGTCTCCCTTAATTCAAGTCATTAAAAGAATTTTACGAGTCTATGGCAATTAATTATGTTCGCAGGTACAAACCAAAAAGTATTAAATTGAAAGAAAAGACTTGGTGTTTCTATAAATGAAACTCATCTGTGCATGAAGAAAGTAACAACACCTCACTCGTCGCAGACCTGCTAGAAAAATATTTACGAATCCAACGACCGTTTGCCTTTGATTTAAACTTTTTGTTTTTGTTCACAATTTTTGGGATGTTTGTCTTTTAAATTATAAAATAAAACATCAAGAAGGGTGCCATAGATTTTCTTTTTTGCTCAGATATATGTATACATACATACATACCTATTTGACACATCCAATATTATTTTCGTCATTAAATTAAAATTGCTTATAATGATGATTATGACAAGGCCCCACTCGATTATCATTTTCTACTTCCCTCATTCCAGCAAGCAAATTATTGACAAATTATTTTTGATTAAAAAATACTGTCAAGCTACTCGCGTGATTGAGAATTTGTCTTGTAAAATAATTTCCTGTTACTACTGCAACACAGTTTTTTTTGGGAAATTGAAAAAGGGAAACATTAAACTTTCCAAATATCTGACTTCCAGTGAAGAAATTCACGCATTACGGTGTATCTCTTGAATATCTAATTAAATACGATTATTTTATGACCTCTTCCGGCTATCTTGTGAAACACTAAAGAAAAAAGCAACACTCTAGGTGTGCCTTTACTTAAATGGAGTATTATGCGGGGAATTAAATTGGTGAGTAATTTTCACTTTTCTTATGCTTAAATTCCGTGTAAGAATTTAATTCAAACCAATGTCTTTTGATTTGTTTTTTTTTTCTTTTGCTATTTGTTAGTATAACGGTGGTACACTGGAGTACATGCATAACTTCATATCAATCAATCACAGTCATTCATTCACTCACTAAAACGATCAAATCAATCAACGGTGCTTTATGTCAGAAACCCACCGCTGTGCCGGAGAAAAAATAAGTTTACTACGGGTTAGATGCAAAAGAGTGGAAAATGATTTAGAGTTTATTTTTATATTTTCCTTCACAGGAAAAGGTAATTTTCTCATTCTTCGACTGTCAAAAATATCTTGATGGTAATGACTTGAAATGGCATTGTATTGCGTGTCTCAATTTGCCTGTTTCTGTGGTAGTTTTTTTTATTGAGCAAGAAGAATTGCAGTGAATTTTTTTATTATGATTTAAGGTTTTGCACCATCGCAGCTTTGTTGTCTTTAATAATAATTTGTTGAACATCAGTATTAAGTTTTTTCGAAGTTTCCCGCCCAGTGCGCATCAAGAAAGTCTGCTATATATGTATCTGCTTGGGATTTGAAATTTGATTTTATACTAAACACATCGGTTTTCATTCATTTCATTTTATTCATTTATTTACAATGTTCGTGCTGTGAAGAAAATTATAATTTTTGATATAATAGTAACACTTTATAAATAACCTACATATATAAATATTCTTTTCTAGTGTTTTTTTTAATCAATATTAACGGTCCAGAATAAATTTAGGGTACACCAATCGTCCCAAAATCAACATCCAACAGACCTATTATCATACCCAACCTCGCACCTACTCCAAATCCTATAGTAACTCCAAGCCAAAAAAAAAAAAAAAAAAAAAAGCAGGGGCGCAGCATGCCCCCCTTACCTTTCTCACTGTTAATACACCGCAAACTTCGTAATCGTAAGGGATATATCAACAAAAACTTGAAATGTTCGAAGACGGTGCCGATGATGTTAATTTAGCGACACTATCAACCAAAGGAAAATAAACTTTTCTTTTTTTCTTTTTTTTATATAATTAATGCGCGCACAAGGACTATTTGTTTCCCTTTTAATGTAGAACACACTGCGTGGGCATAAGGAAGATAGGGAGGGGAGAGATAGAAGGTGTCGATTAACATTGGTTTTGAATGTTTGTAGATCAAAATGGCAAGGGAAAATCTCGCCGGGTAAACTATTCCAAATTCGTGTTGTTCGACTAAAAAAAGAATCCCTATATTTCACGGTACGTCCGAAATTGGGCTCAAGGGTGAACTGATGGGCATTCCGTGCGAGACGAGTATTACGGGAGAAACTTTTAAGGGGAGGAATGCAGCTGGCTACTTCGAGTGAACATTTTTTATAAAAGAAACGATTAAATAAGGAAAGACATGAAACATTGCGTCGGTGTTCGAGAGGGGCAGTTGTTTCAGAGGCAGTTCTATTTCCTATCAATCTAAACCCTCGATTTTGTATTCTATCAAGCAGGTGGAACGATGTTTGCGAAGCACCTGCCCAGAGGTGGCAGTTATACTCGAGTTTAGGGCGTATAAACGCCTTATAGATTGTAGCCAGATCAGATGGGGAAAAATACTTCTTACACCGATACAGAAAACCTAAGCACCTAGCAGCATTCTTAGCGATTTCAAATATATGGTCGTTCCAACGGAGGTCGTCGTTGACACACATACCGAGTACTGAGAGCTCTTCGGTTTTTTCGATGTAAGTGCCATTCATGGACAATGGCATTGGGGTTATGTTTAGCTTTAACGACAGAAGACAGCATTGAGTTTTCGAAGCATTAAACTCCACACGATTCCTATTACCCCATTTAACAATGCTGTATAAATCGGAGTTTAATGAGCTTGACATACGGTACCGTTGCAATTGTACGTCCGGAGGCGAAGGACTTGAATTAGCGAACGAATATGAAAAGCTGAGGGTAGAGTCGTCAGCAAAACAGTTAAGTGGATTAGAAGTAACAGACAGAAGATCATTTATAAAAATGAGGAAAAGAGTCGGAGACTGAACAGAGACCTGGGGCACACCAGCATTTATTTTGTGGGAATAAGACTTGAATCCGTCCAATACAACTTGTATTGAACGGTCCAGAAAATAGCTTCTAATCCAACGAACAAGAGTATTATCGATCCCAAAAGCACGCATTTTCGATAAGAGAGCTTCATGCCAAACTCTATCAAATGCCTTGGAGATATCCAGAGCAATAATCTTCCTTTCACCAAAGCGATGTAAAGATTTGTTCCACTGTTCGGTGACATATGCCATCAGATCACCAGTGGAACGGTTGCTGCGGAAGCCATACTGACGGTCATGGAGAAGCTTTCGATCTTCGAGATATTCCTTAAGCTGACGGTTAATCAGTGTTTCCATGACCTTAGAAAGAAGTGATGTCAGTGCTATGGGTCGGTAGGAGGAGGGGGAGGATGGGTCACCTTTCTTAGGGTAAGGCTCGTCAAATGCTGTTTTCCACCTTGTGGCTTTGCCAGTGTGGAAGAACACCTCTTCAGAAGAATTTTATAATTAATGCGCGCACAAGGGACTATTTGTTTCCCTTTTAATGTAAAACACGCTGCGTGGGCATTAAGAAGATAGGGAGGGGAAAGATAGGAGGTATTGATTAACATTGGTTTTGAATGCTTGCAGATCAAAATGGCAAGGGGAAATCTCGCCGGGTAAACTATTCCAAATTCGTGTTGTTCGCGTAAAAAAAGAATCCCTATATTTCACGGTACGTCCGAAATTGGGCTCAAGGATGAACTGATGATCATTCCTTGCGAGACGAGTATTACGGGAGAAACTTTTAAGGGGAGGAATGCAGCTGGCTACTTAGAGTGAACACCTTTTATAAAAAAAAAACGATAAAATAAGGAAAGATAGAAACATTGCGTCGGTGTTCGAAAGGGGCAATTGTTTCAGCGGCAGTTCTATTTCCTATCAATCTTAACGCTCCCCAAAACAGTTTTTCATTAATATTTCGCGAACGATAACTTTTCTGAAAAAAAAACTTGGTTGTCTGTAAAATCGGTTTACGGACGATAATTTTACGTAATAACATCATAAGAAAACATTGATGGCAGCAACACCAACATAAAGGCCGTTAACTCACACCCACAAACCCCAATATCTGCATCTACTTTCTACTTTAACATAACTCCGCCTATTTTGTATTTCTTATTTTTTTTCTTCTTGTTCCTTTTGAATTTGAGTGTAAAGTTGTAGTAAGAAGCTCTAGAACGATTTTCCCGAAAACCGAAATTTAAACTACTAATGGCCCCCTTCAACGAACTGTGAAAATTGTAAGAACTATTTTTTCCATTTCAAATGTTTAACTCGACTAACTGGACTAGGTTTAGTGGGACATACCTACATACCACATTTTTAAGTGGGTCAGAAATCCACAATCAGTGGGTCAGAAATTCAAAATATTTTCGTGATGACTTTTGGACAACCAATTGTGGAATTTTGACCCTGCACCATTATTTTCGTCTATTCGTTTAAAATATTGATAAAAATTTAATTTAAATGTGTTCATATTGATACTCTTTTCCAAGGTCATGGCATCGCACTTGAAATGAAAATGAAAAATGAGAATTCCAGTAAAACTAAATTAATTTAATATTTTGATTGCCAATACCTTTATTTTGACCTAAAAAAAATAATCGGACATTTGGAAGTACTGTTTGCAGAAGTACTTGCGATTATAGGGACTATAAGGTAAGTTTAGGATTCGTGAATATTAAAAAAAAATTGAGATAAAATCAAACATGACATTTCCATCATAGAGAAGTCTAAAAAAGTGATCGACAAAAAATGTCTGTCTATCTGTCTGTGTGTCAGTATGTATAACGAGCTGCAGCCTAAGGGGCTAAAGCGATTATCTACAAATTTGGTGTGTGTGATTCTTTTGGCATTCCCCAGAGGCGAAATTGAAATTTTATTTTTAGCCCTAAAAATAACGGTACCTGCCAAATGACCGTGTAGAAAAATCTTATTTTTCTCGAAAACGGCTCCAACGATTTTAATGAAGATTTTTGAGAATTTTTTTGTTGGTATTGGCTATCATATGATTAGAACCAAACTTACGGGAAAATCCTATTATTTGAGAAAATATATGTAGCCAAATATATTTTGCATATCAAAATTTTAAATAACTTTTTTTTTTTAATTAAAATTAATTTAAAAATTTTTTTTTTGAAAAATCAATATTTTTAAAACTAATTAAAAAATAAATAATAATAAATAATTAATAAATTCTAAAAAACTGCATACCAAAATTTAAAAAAAATCAAAAAAACTAATAATAATAAACAGGATTTTATCAAAACCGGTCACAATTTTCGAAATACATTACATTACATTACATTTTAATCTACTTCGTAGATTTATCTACGCACACTTACGAGCACTGGCTACTGAGGCCATCGGCTCAGACAATTACAAGACAACACACAAGACGACATTGATACAGGACAGAAGAGAAGACAGACAGAAGGAGAACGGAAAACACATAACACATGTCAACAGCACGAAGTTGGTTCTCGGACGGTCCGGCATCTTTCTACTAACCACGCGCAACGATGCTTGATTTCGCTGATCTCACGGGAGGCGATGCTTTATCAGAGCCAATGCCGTTGACCTTTTTGAAATACATTTTTCATAAATTCATTGTTATTTAAGACGTGTGATGGCGTACTTCATTTTAACTAAAAGCCTTTAAGTATTGTGGGTTTTAATACTTTTTATAAGTTCAAACTGTGCGTTATTTTCTACGCAAATGTACTTGTTTCGGTCAAAGATCTTGCTTTCTAATGTAATAAGGCACATAAGAGAAGTATGTGCGACTCAGTCGTGCTCATTTTTTTAATTCAGTACTGTTTTTGGTATTCAGTATACAACGTAAAATCAAAGACAACCACTTTGATTTATGCATATTTCGGAATGATTCGGTGTTAAAGACGAACATTTTTGAATGGAAGTGGAACATCATTAATTCGAAGTATTTTTAGAAAACGAATAGTTTTCATATTTGATTTAAACACGTTTTCTCTTAATTTTAATCTAAACAAAATGTAACAACTTCGATTCTTCTATGCGCCATATTAAATTTAAACGCATACAACTTTGAAAGTACTATGCTTCAACTTCAATTTGAAAACGATACATCGTTAAATTAAATGCATTCGAGCTAAAAATTCTACGAACCAACTTTGATATTAGTATGTTTCAACCTTAATTTAAGTACGTTAGAATGTTATTTCAAGTGACTCCATCTTAATAGAAATATCTTTAAAATTAAGACGTTGTATCTTTAATCTTATTATGAAACATCGTAGAATTAACTGTTTTACAGTTTTCAAATACCACGCCAAATTTGAAAAAAATCAGTGTACTACTGTAAACAAGCATTATATTTTGGTGAAAAAAAAATAATATGGTGGGCTAAAAACGGTTTTTTTTCTTCGACTTTCTCGAAAACTGGTGATCCGATTACAATCAAAATTGATATTCAAGAGATGTACGTAGCCTTAGTAATTTTGCATTCATTTTTTTTCGAAAACTTTTTTTTTTGTATTTTTAATAATTTTTTAAAACTTTTTTTTTTGAAAAATCAATATTTTGAAAACGGGTCAATGAATTTTTTTTTAATTTTGTTTTTAAATCTACGTTATTTTTGTGCTTAAGTTTTTATTCTTGAATTATTTTTTTTAATTTAAAAAAAAGTTGTTAAAAAAAACCGTTTTATATACGACTCCTACAATTTTGAAAAAAAATTCACACATTTTTACATTTCCTAAAGAAATAAGATGGCGTTTAAATTATTTCATCCAATACAATTTAACGTACTTTATACGAAGAATCAAAAGCCACAAAAATCGAATAAATGCTTTGATGTTCACTTTAATTTCCTTTAATTGTATTCTACAATGTGACCGCACATATGAGCAAGTACGTGCGATCAAGTCATGCAATTTATTTGTATATCATTCACCGTGTTTTACTCATACTTATCCGAAATGGCGAATGAGATGACAGCATTGGATATATAATATATAGTAATACCATCAGGCAGTATCTAGTTTAGCGAGATACTGCAGTAATAGCGCTGCAATAGTTCTTGATATGCATTTGTATGTGTTTTGGAGAGTAGAAAGAAATATAGTGATGAAAGAGTAGGTTGTATGTTATATTTTCAAACACGTATGAGTTAGAACGATTACAACATTTGTAGGAATAATGAATAATAGTACGAGTGAAGGTTCAAAAAGTGACACTAAAACATATGGTATGGCAGAGTAAGGGAAACAAAAATTAATGGATTTCCCTTTGAAGGATTGAAGATTGTGTGTTTTCAAATATTTTTTGGATTTTGCATTTTTCATGAAATTTTGTTATTTCTGTAGCTTATACCGAAATCACAAACAAATGTTGCCATATTCGGATTTGACTGTTTACAGTTTTAATGTATATTGTTCAATTTCGAACGCTAGTTAAATATAAAACTAGTGACGATTGATACTATGTGGTCGGGACAATAGTATATTTCGTACTAGATTTTTAATACTTAGTACTAGAATTTAGTACTATCGTAGTTTTGGTACTATATTTAGTACTAGAATTAGTACTTGGTAATATATTTAGTACTAGATTTAGTACTTAGTAGTATATTTAGTACTGTATTTAGTAATTAGTAGTATATTTAGTACTAGATTTTTTGACGTGATAAGTGAATATACTCTAAAGCAATAACATAGTTACAAACATATGCAAACAATGTGTTTCATTTGTAAAATAAGTAACTATACTCTGTTCATTTTATATTTTCAGTACAGGGAAGATAGGATATTTGCCTTTCACTCTTACTGTTATGGATTTCAATAAGCTATCTCCATTTTAAAGCTCTCAAATGGTTGCCATACTGGGCATTATAAATAGGTATAATTCTTACACAAATGTAGGTATGCTTGCCAACTGTTTATTCAAATTTTATGAAAACAGAAATATGTAGACCGTAAACTAAATCTAAAAATTAAATTAAATTTAATCTATTTATATTATATATATATATATTGTATATATATATAAATATATATATCATATACATATATCTATACATACATATGTATCAATTTTGATTGTAATCGGATAGGCAGTTTTCGAGGTAGCGTTTTTAGCCCACCAACTTATATTTTTTTTCACCAAAAATATAAACCACACCTCCAAAAGTTTTTTCATACAAATCCTTGGAGCCGTTTTCGAGAAAAATAAGCTAAATTAAAATAAGGCTTTTGTAAAATGTCAAAATAATCTTATGTTATAAATTTAAAGACGATGACCAAGCCGTTCAGGCTGTAGTCCAAAATACATCCGTACATACGAACATAATTTTCCAGTAACTCAAACACAATTCTCAATCGTAATGTCATGTTTAATTATTATCTCAATTTAATTTTATTTACGAATGCATAATTTGCATTAAAGTACCTATAATCGCAAGTAAAAAAAAAAAATTGCCAACAAATGTTGCATTATGTATCTTTACTTTAACCGTTTGTTTTAAGAAGCGACAACACCTCCTTCTTTAAACTCAAATTATGCTCTCTTTCGCTCTAAGAAAGCTTCAATTCTGAAAATTATTATTATATTATATATATTATAGTATTACAACTTCCATTAATGGCGAATGGTAACTCTGCAGTAGAGCTTTTTTAAAAATAAACACAATAAGCGAGAGGCAAATTCATAATCAGTCTCCTCTCCTCGCAGCCGGGGAGCAGTCAGGTTCTGGTGGTATGTACGTGGGTTAAATGAAATATTACAACAAAAATTTCAATATATTTCAGGGTTGTCTTTTATATTTAAGTGGCAATTTCTTAAGTAGAGTGCGATGCAAGCACTTGCAGGTACCAGTGTGTTTGAAAGCTCACTTCCATAAGGTCTGTACTGAAAATATAAATTGAACAGAGTATACTTAGGTAGGTACTTCCACTCAAATTAAATTTTTGCAGACTTAAAAAAATTTGATATAATAATCATTGTATATACATTGCCTATAGTACTATCATGAGACGAGAAAAAATCTTTCTACCTAGAGCCGCTTGGAGTGCTAGTGTAGGGACATTTTATTTGAGTGAGAGAGAATTAAGAGCATGGTTTTTATGATTAGGTGGAATTTCGAATCTTCCTTAGGCTTTTTTTGGTCACATTAAATTTAGCAAAGAAACAAAAACAACAACTTTCGCATGTCCCGACGTTTCGGCAAGGGTTGTTGCCTTCTTCAGGGGAACTTTATTACACTTAAAAATACAAGATATAGTTATATGCACAATAAATAACAATAGTGAGAAACTTACATTTCAAAACAAAGTTTTAATTTTTTTTTTTTTTTTAAATAACATTAATATAATTTAGTTATTGAATTAAAAAAAAAAATTAAAAAAACACTTCTCCTTAAGAAGTTTAGTCTTCGATTGAAGGCGAAAGAGAAAAAGAGATATTTTGTGTTTATGTAGAAACAAGAGAACAGTATACTGATGATATACTCTGTGTATCTTGCTTTCGGTTCATTTTTTTAAAGTTGTCAGTCAGACTTGGAACATAAACGACGCTGTTGAAAAACCCATTTGTGTTTAAGACATTCTCCTGTCTCGGTGTTTTGTATTTGTGTTTTGAAATCAAACTGCGAATGACCGCAGTAGGGTAGCCGTTGTCACTTAATATTCTTGTGATTCTTTTCTCATTCGCACTGTGAAACTTTTCATCACTCAACGTGAAAACTTTGTTCACAAGGTTAGAGGCCGTATTCATTATAATATGCTTGGCATGGTTTGAACGGAAGTTAATGAGTCTTCCTGAAGATGTTTCTTTTTGAAATGATGAGAGATGATTGTTTTCTCGTAGGATTTTGACATCCAAGAACGCTATTGTACAGTTGTGTTCTTTTTCGACCGTGAACTGTATTTTTTGATGAAATTTGTTAAGCACCAGTAAGATGTCATCAACTTTTCGTCTATCTATCACAGCAAATATGTCATCGACGTACTTCGCTATGAAATTCGGTTTATCTTTACAGGAATTCAAACATTCGTCCAATAAATGGTCCATGACAATATCGGCAATAGGAGTCCAAGTTCTCCAAACAGAAAAACATACCTCCAAGAGATACACCCTCGAGACTCTTCATATATTAAAAAAACAAAAACAATATGAACCGAAAACAAGATACACAGAGTATATCATCAGTATACTGTTCTCTTGTTTCTACACAAAAACAAAATATCTCTTTCGCCTTCAATCGAAGACTAAACTTCTTAAGTAGAAGTGTTTTTTTTAATTTTTTTTTTATTCAAAAACTAAATTATAATAATGTTATTTAAAAAAAAAAAAAAATTTTTTACTATTTTCGATTGTACTGAACGATGACATAAAATAGTACTGAAAATGACCAAATTGTACTGGGCTCTTTTAAATTGATATAAAAGCAAACACAAATTCAAAAATAACATTTTTTATAAACAAGAACAAAAAAAAAAAAACAATTAATTTATTAACATAAAAAAATTGATTATGTTTTTAAATCATTTCATTAAAATTTTGACGAGACTTTCACTGACAGATAGCTGATGTTCTAGGAAGTAACTTAGGGGTCAAGATGGGGTCCTTTTTTCGAAAATTCTTATTTATGGAACGATTTTGACGGGACTTTCACAAGCATATAGCTAATATTGTAAGAAATAGTTAAGACTATTTTATATTTTAATAACTAAGTAGGTGGTGCCATATATTTTTATTCATGGACAAATTTTGACAGGGCTTTCGCAGACATATAGCTGATGTTGTAATGAGTAACTAAAGCTATTTAATGTACATATTTTCATATCAAAATTTTTCATATTATATTTTGATAGTGTTTAGTTACTGTTGGAACCGATTTGTGACGCTGTTTTCAGGTATCAAGAAAATGTATGGTATGCCACAGCAACGCCAGGTGTGTTAGTTAGCTTGTTAGTTTGTACAAATTAAGGTTAAATAAATACAATTAATGGACCTTCGTTATTATAGCTAAATAAATAACGGACGGATCCCCATATCAGACGATCCAGTTGTGGCGTTCATTAAAGCTTTTAAAGGATTTCTAAATCATTGATTTTTTTTTATGCAGAAATAAATAACACAAATTCGAGATTCAAGAAACCGTGAGATTTCTAGTTATATCGAAGGTCTTTCCGCAGAAAAAAGTACGAATTACTCCCTGTGGAAGGCTATTAAAGGTGTTAAAAAACCCAAGTAACAATTAGCACCGATTCGAACAAACAATGCAGATTAGGCTAAAACAGACAAAGAAAAGGCAGTTCTGTTTGCCGATCAACTTGAGGAAACTTTCATACCCTTTGACGATGAGGAGTTGTTGAATGAACCCGTTGATACTCATTGGACCTTTGAAAACTTCCGAATTCGAAATGTCACATTTTCAGAACTTTTCGATGCTATAAGAAAGCAACAAAAACAAAAAAGCACGATAAATGCAGCCATTCTTAAAGAGTTGCCGAGAAAAGCAATCACTAAAATCCAACATCTGATTAATGCCACGTTTAGGCTTGCATACGTTCCACGGGAATGGAAAGTGGCCGAAATCATAATGGTCCCAAAACCAATGAAAACTCTTAATGAAAAGAAGTCTTACAGACCAATATTGTATTAGATTTCTAAGTTATTCCAGAAATTATTACTTAAGCGCCTACTTCCAATTGTAGAAGACAAACGGCTTATTCCCGAACACCAATTCGGTTTTAGAAATAACCACTCAACAATTGATCAAGTATACAGATACAACAAATGAAATTGAAAAATCCCTAGAGGGGAGAAAGATATGCCCAAGCGCGTTTCTTGATGTTTCCCAAGCTTTCGAAAAGGTCTGGCACGACGGCTTAAGATTTAAACTAAGACAGGTTTTTCCGAAACAAAAAATATTATATTCTGGAATCCTATCTGGAAAATAGACTTTTCAGAGCGACACAAGGTACTGAATATTCATGATTTAAAGAAATAAGCGTTCTTGGCCCAGTGTTATTCGTTGTTTATACTCGAGATATACCTCAAGAAGAAGACGTCACGATAGCAACCTTTGCTGATGATACGTCCATACTTGCATCATCCAGCTCAATTGAAAGAGCAACCGAAAAGCTACAGAAAACTCTTGACAAAATAACAAACTGGACGAAGAAATGGCGCATTGTTCTAAACGAGTCCAAATCAACACATGTGAACTTTATTTACAAGAATGTTAACAATCTACCCATCTTTATTAACTCGGTTCAAATACCGTATGCTAACGAAGCAAAGTATCTAGGCATGACTCTTGATGCTAAGCTTAAATGGAAGACGCAGGTTTTTTCGAAAAGAGAAGAACTCGATATTAAGTTACGAGAACTAAACTGGATAATTGGAAAATATTCCAATCTAAATACTTATAACAAACTGCTTATCTACAAGCAAGTGCTAAAACCTGTGTGGACTTACGGAATACAACTTTGGGGTTGTGCCAAACTAAGCCATATACAAACACTGCAAACATTTTAAATCAAAGTCCTCAGAGCAATTATTGGTGCTCCATGGTACATACAATCTTGTACGCTAACTTCGGAGAACGAGACGTTCGACCTAGTGTAGCAAGACATAAGGATAACCGTGTGATAATGCGGTATTGCATAATCTCCCCTCGGTGGAGAGCTCCCTACCAAACGTGATTAATAAAAATGAAGATTAAATTTTGAATTGATTAGATCATTTGTTCTAAAGGTGTTTTTTTAGTGAGTAAGAATCTCACACTACCATAGGTACGGGCCTATGGTGTCTTTGAAGATTTTGTCATCTTTCGCCGTAGAAAAACAAAATTTTTATTGAAAAGATTTCTATTATTTATAAGACTGTGCCAACATTATTTTTTGATGTGATTTTTGGTTTCTATCAACGTTTCTTTCTTTCAACGTTTGCTGAAGAATGAGGAATACAGAAAGCACCTTGAATAATTCGATGAATATTTTGAAAGATAACATAAAATGAAAGAAATAAATCAATTTTGTAAAAACAATTCAAAATTGTACTGAAAATGGCAAAGATGTACTTTTGTACTGACGATATCAAATTGTACTGAATTCAGTACAATATTAAGCCTTTTTCCAACTGTGGTATATAAACTGCAAACTGCAAAGTATATGTTCACAGAGATTCTCTTAAAATTCTCTTTGTTCGCCGCGTTCGCCTCTTTCAATTTACCGAGTTAACTTTACCTAGAGCCGCTTGGAGCCCCACGGTCCACATGTCACCATGATAGTACTATAGCAGTTTATATACAATGGTTTTACTCATACTTAGATATCCGAAATGGTCAATGAGATGACAGTTCAATCATTGTGTTTTACTCATACTTAAACGAAATGGTCAATTAAATGACAGTCAAGATTTCCGTCTTTATATAATTGTTACTTTATTGGAAGGACCTAACAATAGATCTATTTTTGGAAACAAATATTATAGCATTGTCTTTAAGTCTGGCGTAAAACTAGACCGTTCATGGTTATCGTATGCACATATTGTGAAACTTGTTGGTCATTTGCAAACAGCAAAAATACAGAATGTTTGGAAATCCAAAGCTCACTCTAACAATGCAATGGTGTTTACATGGAAACGGAACACTAAATGAAAAAAAACAAGAGTCCACAATAAAAAAGAAATAGTTTTGGCCATATACTCACTAGACTAGACCTAGACTCGACACTAAGATGTTACTTTGACACTTTCAACTTGATGTAATTTAGCTTTTCGTAGCTACAGGGAAAACGGGAAAAAATAAAAGGCACGATTCGGTTGCACGTACTTGCTCCTATGCGCTAATCCTTTTTAAGTGCAGGCGTCTTTTTGACAAAGACTTAATTTTAATGCTTTTTTTTTTTGAAGTGCAACTTCCTTAGAATAGTTGTGGGGTGAAGCTCAAACGAACATGCGTCACGACAAAGGGATAAACACATAAATATATAAAATTGTTAGCTTTTGCAGTTTTTTAGTGTATTATCTTTCCACTTGTTGTTTACTGTTTATAATATAATTTGCTAATATTAAGATATAAAGGACTTTTTCAGTTTAATTTTCATTTTGGTATGGAAAAATTTGAACAACTGGCATAAGATTCGTGGGAATCAGCAGTAGGGCAATAATGCTAGGTATAGGGACCTATATAGGTCCCAATAACAATAATTTACTTTTTGAAATCAAATTAATTAAAATAGCTTAATTATGTTTGATGGATTGATAAACGTATGGTGTGGGTAGGTATTAATGGAATTTATTAAGGATATTAGGTACCTATAATAAGGTTGGAAGGAAGGTAGGTACTAAAATTAAGATACACATTCCAACTGCTAAGCGAGTGGGTATAGACACAATATTAAAAGTTAACACAGTGGTTTTGTTTATTTAGGGGCAGGTGTAAACTTTTGTTTTCTCGATTGAAATTTTTGCATTCTGTAGGAATCGAATAGTTTTTGTATTTGTTAGTTGTTTTTGTGTGTTTATCATAGGCTTCCTTTATTTATTCTGTGTGCTTTTATGATGATGAAATGCTTTAAAATATGTAGATATGTATGTAGGTTGTCACCTTCTTTTATTTGACTAATGGCTAGGGCTTAGCCGAGCAATATGAAATAAAATTTTGGGGAAAATATAAATAAAATTTGTATGAATTCAAAAAAACACTATTCATAACGTTTTTTGGAAAAAATATTGTAAGCCATCTTATTTCTTTTGCTGTTTTCTATTGTATGAATCTATAGTTTTTACTAAGAGAACAAATTTAAAAAATTCTATGGATTCTTTTTCAAAATATTCAAAAAACAAAATAGTTTTTAAAAAAATTATTAAAAATTAAAAAAAATGTTTTTTAAAAATTTTAATAAGCAATATTATAGAATACTATATATTTTGAAAATTTCAACAAAATCCGTCAATTAGTTAACGAGGAAGTCTGATTTAAAAAAACCCGGTCATATGGGATGTACCGTTATAGAACTTTCTCGGAAAAATCCATTAAAACTAAAAGATAGAGTTTGCATAGAAAACACCATTCAGAAAGTTAATATCAAAATCGTAGGAGCCGTTTTCGAGAAAAATAAGTTTTTCATTAAAAGTTATATGGTACCTGCCATTAGTTTTTGAGCTAGAATGACAATTCGAAAAACAGTCGGGTAGAGTAGGTACTCTAAAAATACTATATACCAAGTTTGAATCAAATCGGAACAACCTTTTAGGCTGTAGGAATCGATACGGACAGACAGACAGACAGACGGATGGAATTTCCGGAACCACTTTTTTTGATTTCTCTATCATCGTAATGTCATGTTTGATTAGATTTTTTTTATTTTACGAATGCATAACTTGCCTTATAGTCCCTATAAATCGCAAGTAATAGCAATAAAAAAGGAAATATTTTGATATTTGTTTAGTTCTTAGTGAATGACAATCCAGTTTTGAAGAAATTTTAAAGTAAACTAAATGTCCAAATAATACTTACATAAATATAAAATGAGCTCATTGCTGTTTTGGTTTTTAAAGTGGAAAACGCGCTGATTATAAAATATTAGATGGACTGCGTCATATTCGGTGTTTAAAACAAACATCATTTATTTGAACTTTATTATTACCAAACTATGTATCTTAGTAATGACCAATATATAGATTGATAGATAGATAGATTTCTTTATTCTTCAATATATGTTTTTTACAAGTACAGTATAATAATTCTTGAATAATTGATAAAGACATGACATGGAATGTCGTCTGCCTGAGGGGTATTCTTACTTTTAAGTTACGAAAAAGTGATTTAATTTTCTTTTTTTTTGTTTAAGTAATGTAAAGATACAAATATTACATTTTTCTTTGTTAAAAGGACTTTCCTTTTAGCTTAAACAATTTTTAAGGACTTTCAGACTAGTCAAATTAAAATATTATGTATTTTTAAAATGACTTAAAGTTTAGTTAAAACAAAATTTTGTAAGACTCAGTTTATTTAAAACGTATTTTAAGGACTTTTAGATTAGTCAAATCAAAATAACAAATTTAAATAATTAAACAAGTTGAAATGACTTTAAGTATACAAAAAGCAAATTGATTCTTGGTTCAGTAAACAGATTCTTCAGTGTCGTATAATAACAGGCATAAATCGAAAAAATTCCTCGACGATTCGGGCTCTGTAATTTAAGGCTTCCTTGTAGTACTCATAAAGGCGCATCCAGTTTGCGCCATTCAGATAGCTTGTAACTTCTTCAACTTGCAAAAAGCTTTTTTCGAAATGAACACGCCTTATCTCTGCCAGCATTGGACAAACGCCTATGATACATCCTCTCTCTCCTGCCGGTTACAGAGTGTGCATCTATCGTTAACCTCATTACGTGGGGCCTTAAATTCAATCTAATAAGTTCTCCTCTTATTTTAAATATGGTACCAATGATGGAATTGTTGTATGCCGTGGAAAAATAGTTTCTGTCGTTGAGATTGAAAACGCACTTAGAATAATACTGTCTTTCCGTGGATGCTCGGGCTTTTTCAATATAGGCATACCTTTCATTTTCATCGGTGACTGCTATTACTTCGTAAAGGGATTTCTTGCATTGAACAGCATTCAAATTCCAATTTAAGGTAAAGCCACAGTCTGCGGCTAACAAGTTCCAGTCTCTAACAACCAGCGTTTTTTGACGAATCGCGTACTCCAGTATCTTTCTCGGAAGCCTTTGTTCCTCCATTTGCAACACTCTTACAACGTAGTCTGCATTCAGCTTAAGGGTGGAAATAAACAATGTCGGCAGGCCGGTTTCCAAATAATACATATATTTTGGTGTGTTTATCGGAAAACAGAATACTTTTCTAAAGAAAAAGGGCAAAAGACATTCAACTAGCTCATACCTCTGCACTCCTCAGACCTGCGCACCATAAAACAGAATAGCTTGGGCCGTAGCATTCAAAAATCTATGCTATAAATCATTCGCTAAAAGCTTGTTGTTGAAAATTCTTTTCCAGTTCACACATAATGCCGATTTAGCCTTATCTAGTTTGATTTTGAGATGTTTTCCTAGTTTCAGATTAGAAGTAATCTCCATTCCCAGATAGGTGTAAGACTTTACTACTTCTAAGTTTATTCCACCATATTTCCAACGCCATTGCTCGCTGTTCTGCCAGATCCATTTTTAAAAACAAGGATTTTCGACTTTTCAGTATTGCCCTCCAGATTCCACACTTGGCAATATCTTTCGAGTTTATTGATCATCATCTGTAAGGCGGTTGGTGACTCTGCAATAATGACTATGTCATCGGCATACATGATCACCTTGATCCGTTCATTTGAAAACTCCACTTCACAATTGAGAAACTCGACCAAATCATCCAGAAAAAGAGCAAACAGCATGAGGCTAAGGTTACATCCTTGTCTTACTGCTTGGTTAACTTCAATCCTCTCTGATTTTTCTTTTCCATTATAAATGTATGCTGTCGTTTGCTTATACAGTTTTTCAATAATTCTGACAAATTTAGTTGAAAATCCCAGATTAAAGAGCATTTATATTGATGGAAACAAACGCTGCCTTGAAATCGACGAAGAAGGCATACATTTTTTTTATTTTGATCGAGTTTCCACTGAGCAAGCGAACGAAAAACAAAGATATTATCCACTGTGGAATAACCTTTACGAAAACCACTTTGAAATTCGCTGAGCATGTTTTCATCTTGCACCCAGCTATTCAGTCTTTCGTAAAAAATCATTGTGAATATTTTTAAGGCTGCATTCAGAAACGATATTCCTCTATAATTTTTAGAATCCTTAACATCACCCTTCTTGAGAATTGGCATTATTAGTGCTTCAGAGAAGTGATCTGGGAACGTTCCAAATTTGAGCATTATATTAAGCGCTTCTGTTAATTTACCCTTAAAAAAATCTGTGCTATTCTTAAAGAACTCCGCTGGTATCCCATTTGATCCGGCGGCCTTGCCAACTTTAAGACTCTGTAGAACAATTCTCAATAAATTTTCTGTTATATATTTATCTAGTTTCTCATTCCAGGTAGAAGGGTGTGCAAAGCTCCCAGAAATTTGTAATGAAGAATTTAGAAGCGACGAGAAATGTTCACTCAACAATTGTAATGGCACTGCCACTGCATCATTAACTTTCGATTTACCATTTAATTTCCTCGTTAGTAACCAAAATTCAGCTGAGTCTTTATGGAGACTGCCAAGTTTTCTTCATACTTCTTTTTCTTTTCTTTGCTTGTTTTCTTGTACAGTTTGTTGATTTCCAAATATTCTAATTTAATGCTTGGTATTTCAAAAAAAAGCGCCAGTGATCTTTTTCTTAAATGTTCACATGAAAAACCATACCAACCATTTTTTTAAGTTGGTTCGTATTTTTCATCAACCTCGCTGCTTCCCATATAATTCTTTCTAGCTCACAGATTGGAACAAATTTAAAAGAAGACCTATTTCTTAAGTGACTAAGCATGTTATCCATCGTAATTTGATATTTTCTTGTTGCCGATGCTTTCCATCTAAGCATGCTATTATTCGCAGGAAAGTGTTTAGTTGAATCAATCTGGAATCTATTATTTGCGATTTTCAGGGATATTGGAAAGTGATCCGAATATGGAATATCTCCTATTGCAAAGTCTTTCACCAAAGAGCACCACTCTCCTCCAACCAGGCCATAATCAATAACAGAGCTTCCCTGCTTTGTAACAAAGGTTTCATATTCTTGCTGTGTTTTGTTAAAATTATTCATTACTATGCAATCAATCCTTTCCTCAATTTTCACTTCGCATTTTGACAGGATGTTATTTTTTATTGCCATTAATGTACCACCACTTACTCGTCCTCTAATTGCTGTTTTCTTGGCTGGTATCCAAAAACAGGTAAATGATGGGAAATATTTTTCACAGTCTTTTTCCCTACCTTCTAATAAATGCGTTTCGAATAAACAAACTAAATCATATTCAAATAAATATTTAAAAAATTCTGGATAAAATATTTTGTTATTAAGTCCGCCAATATTGTATGCTAAAATTCGTAGGTATTCTATATTACTATCTCGGTCCTCCATGTCATCCCTGTGTTATTTGTCAGAACCACTTGGCAGCACTGCAATATTTTTTACATCTGACATCGATCTGTCATCATTAGATTCCTTGCATTTTGCTAAACACGCTCGGAAATAATCGTCAGGAAGCTGCAAATATTTACATAAAATCGAAAATCCACAATTTTGTCCACTTTTAAGTCCGTCTGACTCGTGCCAAGTGTATGAATTTCCATCCACATATAGTGTATCTTCTTTTACGGCAACTTTAGCATTACTTCTCTCTCTTTTTATCATTTTTCGTACGTGCAATAGATGACTTCTTCGTGCTCTGATGTTTCACGGATAAGCTTTTTGCACCGAGATTTTTGTATTTTTAAGTTTTCCAGTGTTTTTTTTTTAATAGTGTACAATCACAATGTTTCTTTTGTTTTAAGTTTAACAATAAAGTTTTTATATTTTGTGTTGCAAGACTTAACTTCTTTTATTTCATCAATGAAATTTGCCTCATCATTTGACAGTTGAGAACAAACTTCCTTCACTTCGGTTTTTTGATCAACCTTTTCTTTGCCTTCAACACGGAAGATCAATTTCTTTTCCGTAGATTGCATTTGCATTCGTTCGATTTCTTTTTCCAAGATACCTAACTTCGCATGGAGAGAATGCACCACACCTCTTAGTACATCATTTTCACATTTTAATGCATTTACATCAACATTCAACACGCACTTCTTCTATATCTGACTTTGTAGTAAGATGTTGTTGCTTACATAACGTCAAACAAATCTTCAAGATCTTTCCGTGTCATGTCCCTCAAGAGCCCCGAAGTGCTAGTTCCCTTTTTTCCGTCGTTCATTCCCATTTTTTTCCGGTGAAGTAGCAGAAATTGGGCATTTGTTATTGTTCATGAATTCTTCGTAATAAACCTTATAATATATCCAAAATGTGCGTTTCGCCCAAGCATGAACGGTGGGCTCATCAGTTAGACCGTTCATGCTCTTCTAAGATGCACGAAATAGGTCGATGATTATCGACTCTTCATAAAACCTATTGCAGAAAGCAATAGTGAATTATATTTATTTAGGGAACTTTGGTTAAAGTTATGCACCTAAATGTGGGTGTTTTGCTAGTTGTTTGTTGTTGTTTTTTTGTGGAGTTTTTTTGTAGAATTAAATTCAATAAAAGGTTTTTTAAAAATGTTAATGTGTTATAAAATATATCGAACCAAATGCAGTTTATTCATTGTACTGTGTGCTCATAACTTAAATCTGGTACTTAATGAAATAGTTATTACTACTTATTTAGTAGAAATTGAAATGCAAGTTAACATTTTTCGAAACCGTTCAACAAATGTATAAAAAAATATTATGTGATAAGGAATAGGAGTAAATATATTGTTCTTTTCCTTGAAGCGTTTGCAAGTCTGCTCCCATGATCTGGAAAGATATCGACATGAGTTGTAAGACTTAAAAAGAGGAAGGCAGCAGTGTAGCAGAAAAATAGTTCATCAATCCTAAATTTCTTATACCTCATCAGAGGAAAGTGAGACGTCATTTTGAGATTGCGTTTGTTTGCAATGAAAGAAATTGTTAACAATGCATCTTGTTACCTGACTATGCAAAACTGACACAGAATAAGAGAAAGCCTTAAAATTAGTTGACAAACATAAAAATGACAAATCTACCTCATTTGCCAAGGAAATTCTCAATTTTCGGTCTACCTTTAGACTTGAAATAGAATTTATGATATAAACATTGAAAACAATCCCTTCTTATCTTTATTAACTTGTCACAAATACCATAGTATGCTCACAAAACAAAGTATCTACATACGGCTCTTGATGCTAAAGCTTAAACGGATGGGGCACGTGAAAAAGAAAAGGGAAGAAGTCGATATAAAATAACAAGAATTGCATTGGTTTCTTGGAAAATATTCCAATCTAAGTACTTATAAAAATTGCTTATTTACAGAAAGTGCTTTAACCTGTTTGGACGCACGGAATACAACTTTGCGGCTGCACCAAACTACAAACCAAGCTATGTATACAAACAATCCAATCATATCAAAACAAACAGCTAAGATAAATCGGTAATGTTTAATAGTACCTAAACCTATACAGGAAAGTATATGCGAAACAGCGATTTACACTGAGATTTGTGTAAGATTTGCCATTAAAATCATCAAAACATGTCTACAAGGCAATTGTAATAGAAGCATTCAAAAGGCCCTTGAAGAGACAAACCTTGTACTGACATAGGAGAACGAGACTCTTCGACCTTCGACCTAGTTGCCGAAGTTTCACCATCGTGGCATTTTGACAGGGGAATTTTCTCGGGCACGGCAAACAAATTTTTACTTGGCATTATAGGAACTATAATGCAAGTTATACCTATGTACATTCGTGCTGATTAAAAAAAATTGAAATAAGGATCAAATATGACATAACGATGATAGAGAAACTTATTTGAAAATTGGAAAAATTATGTCTGTCTGTTCGTATGTATTTTAGACTACAGCCTAAAGGGTTGCGCCAATCGTCTTCAAATTTAAAACATGGTGTGTGGGGACTTTTTTACTTGCGACTATAAGGCAAGTTTAGAAAACTAACAATAAAAAACAGGATTTTATCAAAACCGATACTACAATTTTCGAAATACATTTTTTATAAATTCCTTGTTATATAAGACGTGTGAGGCATACTTCATTTTTACTAAAAACCGTTAAGTATTGTAGTTTTTAATACTTTTTATAAGTTCAAACTGTGTTATTTTCAACGCAAATGTTACTTGTTTCTGCCAAAGATCTTGCTTTCCAATATAATTAGACACATAAGAGCAAGTACGTGCGACGTTTATGTTTTGGTGAAAAAAAATTAAGTTGATGGGCCTGAAACGGTGCCTTTTTTTTTCTTCGACTTTCGTAAGAACTGGTTAACCGATTACAATCAAATTTGATATTCAGGAAGATGTACATAGTTTGTTGTATTCGTCTCCACCCCAAATAGCAGAATAACTATTAAAATATTGGGAAAAAAATAAACCAACAAATGACAACAACTGTCAAATCGATTTGTCTCAATCATTCCAGATTATTCGATAAATCAGTCCACAAGATTGAGAACACACAATAGCAGCGTTTTTTGGGAAAGCTATGGCCAGTGAAGTTGGATTTCTAAAAAAAAAAAACGTAAATATCGGCAACCGCCTAATATGTCAAAATTGACATTTCGACTACGTAAGACAACAGGGTTTGTTCGCAGACTCAGGTATTTGCCATATACGTTTATGGATGATGAAATGGCAATTGTGCTGTTTGGTTGGGATTAGTTACAAAAATTCATTTTTATAACGCAGCTATGTAGGTTCAAAACTGCAAAATTGCAACAGTAAATAGTAGTTTTTAAAACGTACTCCTCATTTTAATTAAATAATTTCAAGATTGCTCAAAAAAAAATTACAAATATTTACCTACATTTACATAAGGAATATTCATAGTATGATTTAAATAAATCCCTACAAGTGGCGTTACAAAAGAAAATCGAAAGACGTGTATTTCCTTACGAAATTAAGAAATGTGAATCATTTCTTTAGAAGGATTCAACCACTTGTGTTTACACACACCATTTCATTTAAAGAGGTTAAAATGCTATAAGCTTTGTTAAATCTCGGCACTGGATGACGATGCATCATATCAACTTAATGGACTTAAGTGATTTAAATGCGATAATATTTCTTTATAAACATAAAATAATTTAAGTTCTTTATATGTAAAATAGTAATCATAATTGACTTAACTCAGGAAACGAGTAGCCCGAACGAATCAAACTATCATGCAGACGAAATGCTATTTAATCGAAGTGATGTTCATTGATGTTGCGTCTTGACAAAGGTACTCACTGTCAACTGATGAGTCCAAGTGAGTTACCGGGAAGAAACGCCAATTTTTGGTGGACTAAAGGCCGTAAAAACTGTTTTGAATCAATAATTCAAAAAAGTCCAAAATTAGTGCTGATTCTTCTACTTAGTAGTTTTTTAATTTTATTTTCTTACAACGTAGTATATAGAGTTTGTATTAAAACCTTCATTTCATTAACTTAGTCTGGCCACGGACTTAAACCTCTTTCTTTCAACTTAATGATTACAAATTTAATCTTGTTGGATATAGTTAACATTAAGTTTTTCGCAAAAACTTTATATATGTTGAACTGACTGTATACATAAATATTGAATCTACGAGTATATTATAAATATTGGATAAAAAATCTATTTCTTAAACAGTGTGATTTAACATTATCATTTGTGGAATTTAATATGGCATAGTTTTTATTAAATACATTGATCAAAAGATTAAGAGGGCTGTTAGCGCCGTAGTTGGATATACTGAAAATGTTACACAGGGGCAATTGCCTTCTTAAACTGGAACGACTAAAACAAAAATTAAAACGAGAAAGGACTGATGAAGCTGTAATTAATCCATTAATTAACTCCACAATAAAACAGAATTGCAGGTAGTCACGATGACTTAAAAGGGATGGAAGTTTTATTAGTTGAAGTTTATGAATCAAAAATTTTCTTTGAACACTCTCTATTCTGTTAATATGAACCGCGTAGTATGGGGCCCATACAATACATCCATATTCCAGAATTGATCTGACAAATGAGACATAAAGAATTTTAAGGACATAAGGATCACGAAATTCACCGGCAAATCTTTCAATAAAACCAAGTGTCATGTTAGCTTTTTTAATTATGTAATTGTTGCGATCAGTAAATTAAAGCTTTGAATCTAACACTACTTAAAGATTAGTAAAACTTGACAAGTTACACAAATGCGACGTATTCAAAATAATATAATTATAAGAAAGTACGTTATGTTTGCGTGTAAGACACATGGTCTTACACTTAAAACCTTCACATATAACTCTTATCAACTGCGGAAATTCCTCGTGTAAGAGTAATGATTAGGGAAATTGTTACGTATTTTTCGCTGGATATTGTTGTGTTCACAATAATTTCAAAGCCCTCAGGAAGTTGCAAGATTTCATCTATTGCCTGAAAATTGTTGGCTGTCAGTGCAGCAAGAGCTTGAGGTCACTCTCTCATAGCTTTAACAAGCTCACATCGGAATTCTGATAATCGTTTAAGCATATAGTATGAGCTATTCCAACTGGTTTCCATCTCTTATATAAGCTCAAGCTCGAAATGTGAAGGTAAGTTTGAATTATTAAAACTATCGGTAATCGTTAGATTGTTTTTTAAACTATCGATGTACTCGATATTTTTTAATGTCTATACTATCGATAAACTGTCGGATGTTCAAGCATCACTACCTCAACGTCAAATGATTGGTGGAAACTAACAATTATTGCGAAACGACTTTTAAACTGGTTTGTTTATTATTTCGAGGGAAATGTTTTGCCTATTTGTGGCATCAGCTACGCCAGCAAAACAAGTACTAGTTTTGTAGGTGCTTCCAAGCTTCCAGCAACAATTCCATTTTACTACTTCTTGCAAACAGCTGGCTTTAGAGGATTCTTATATCTTTAAACTCACACAGCCCTGTTACAATCTAACAACTGAACTAAACAGTTACCTGGACCTGGACTTCGTCAACAATATTCATATAAAAGTTCATAGAACCAGCTGTTTTGTATGTTTTTTTTTATAAACTTTTAAATAAAATTCTGCAATCTTTACTAAACGTGTCGTAAATTTGATTTATTTATTGTCTTTTTTCAATTGTCAGACTGACGTCTTGCTACTACTTTTTTCTGCCTTCAAAAATTTCTTGAGCAGAAATTCGCAGGGTGGGCAAATTATTGTCTCTTTCACGAGCTCTCTCTACGAACTTTTGATGTACGGGGACTGGAATTAGCAAAAATTCGTAAAAATTTGTACGAATTCGAAGATTGAGAACACAACTTTTATCAGTAACTAGGAGTTTTTACCGGCTGATGTATGAGAAATTCTCGAAATATTCCATTGCCAAAAAATATGTTTGGGAATTGTTTCAATTTAAAAAATATTATTTTTAACTTGTTCTTAAAATTTTTACTCTTCAACGACGTCAAACGTGAAACGTTAAAATTGAACCCTAAAAAATCTTAAGGATCTGCAAGACACGGACTAAAAATAAGAACTTTTAAAACTGAAAACAATAAATAAAAAAAAACAAAAAGAACGAATTTGTTGCAAATTTGACCAAATGTAGGACGTATTGAAAGAAATTTTTACCTATTGGGTTATGCGTTTAAAAAACGAATAATATATTTTTCAGGGTCCCATGGTAAGGTCTCTTTATTTGTTTGTAAACCGTTGTTGTTTACATGATTCTTCTTCTCGTATGTTTCTCCTTTTAGACAGACGCGTACGTTGATGTACACTGATCTTAATTAAGCTGAAAATGTCCATTGACGCCGTGTGATCGCCATTGGTAAAAAAATACTAGTATCATTGTAGATTGTCAACAATCAACTGTTTGAGAGTTGTCACGTCGTATGATACTGACTGCTTACGTTCGAGATTGCTGAGGTTTCTGATAAAATGTTGAAAAATATATTGTGCATTTGTGAGCGCATTAAACCCATTAGGTACAAAAATCTTTCAAAACGTGCTACATTTGCTCAAACAGCTGATCTCGTGATCAGCTGTTCTCTACGATGCCAAAGTATACCAAAAATTTAGGGCTAGCTTGGTTTCGATTTGGAAATCATATGTTTTGTTGGTCACATGGTCGTCAGCTGTTATTTAACACGTATTGCAAGAACAACGAAAGTATTACACTGGAAAGCTATGTGACCTCGAACGTCCTCAATGTTTTGCATATCATTGCCCTGACACAGAGACACAAAAAACACAGGCACAATTTGACGGTCATAGCATCATTGTAGCTAGCCATGACACGATTACCTTTGACAGTGCACTGACGGTGGTAGGACTTATTTTACTGACTTATTTGCAATGACACATTACAAGGACTGTCTAATACTAGCTTTATATTAGGCACTTAGCAACGGGACCCCCCAAACTGACTTCCTGGATCCGCCACTGCGCTGGGGTGCAGATATGTGCGGAAATTTTGTTTTCCCCGTATGCATTTTCATATTAACGAAATTAAATTTGAAGGGAGTTGAAAATGGTTCCCTTGGTTGTTTTTAGCTTAAGTAAAGCCGGATAGGAAAAGCTGTTTTCGGAACCCAGAAATGTATGGTGTACGCGAGTAAGAACGGGTTAATCTTATTCAAAAAATATAAAAGTGTATGTATGTATATTCCCTTGGAGTAATATTCAGACAGACACAAGAGTGAGCGATTTTGAAAATAATTTGTGTGTAGGTATAATAACACGGTTCCGTTTGTGGTGTTTAGCTATAATTGGAACCAATATGTGGCAATTTGGCCGTATCCAGAAAAAAAATCTGTTGTTAATCCGAGCAACGCCGGATGGGTCAGCCAAATGTTTTCAAATAACTTTTTTTTGTATTTCTACGTAAAAGGGAAAACTACATTATCATTTATTTTTCCACGGCAGTTTCACCTAACGGGTCAAAAATTTTCCAAGGCTTTCTTTTTTATTATTTTAATTTGAATTTTATAAACATTAAGTGGTTTGGTCTTGAATCGGTAAATAAATAAGAATTTTTGAAAACAAAACGAACTCAGCTCCACCAAGCGGCAATAAAAATAAGTTTAGTTACACCTTACAACATCAGTTATCTGACTGAGAAAGTCCTGTCAAAATTCGTTCATAAATAAGAATTTTGAATTGAATTTTCAGTATTTAATAACATTAATGGTATTTACATGCATAATATGTATATGTTTTATCTTTCTAGGCATTAGTTTGAAGTCCAAATATTTGTCCTCCTTTTCCTACAAATCTAAATGTTTAATTTCAAAAAGTCTATTGTACTACCAAATTAAATAATTTTTAAACTCTAAGATATATCTTTGTACACCAAATCTAAGTTCATAATTATAAACATATGCATGTATGTATGTTTATTGAATATCTAGGTGAAAATATTTAAATTAAAAGGAAACTTTTCTCTGTCTTTCTGACCGTATGGATATATTTTAAACTGCAGCTTTAACGGTTTATCCAATCGTCTACCAATGGTACATTAGGATATTTTAACATACAGGGGAATACAGCATCAAAAGAAAAAATTAAATATAGATACAATTTAAAGCGTATATTTTGTTTTTGTCAGAAGATAGGAAATAAGCTCTATGTCTATAAAAACAAATAAAACAAAGTCATAGCACAGATATGTACATATATCTTCTTGCTGAGGATGTCTCAATTTGTAAAAATAATTTAGATCTTAAAACATCCATTTGCATACTAAATAGCCAATATACCTTACAGATACAAGGTTATATATTGTTATTATATTATCTAAAGAAATTGGTAAGAGACTTTTCGAATAAGACCTCTTTAGCTGATGCCGTACAGAGTGCATTATATTGATGACAATACTATTCTATTACCATTCCCAAGGACGAAACAACAGCTTTAAAAATTCTTTTGCTTCTGTATAAGTAAAGGTTTTGCGAAGTTGTGCTAATACTACATAATAGCTCTGAATGTTAATCTCGCGATCCTTTGTCTATTATAGTTACAATTTCAGATTTGAACACAGCGGGGGTCTTCCGGTCCGAACCCTCCCCCCACATTTCCCATGAGCATTGAAACTAAAAACGTAAACTTATTTTATAATTAAATCAGTATTTTTCATATAAGATGATCAGTTTCTCTACGATCAATATTTACTAAGATAATAGTTTCACCTGTCCCTATGCACCTACCTATCAAGTATGTAGTTGCATGCTTTAAGTTGCACTCGAAGGTCAAAATAAATAAGAACAAAACGCAAAGAGAAAAACAGCGTTATTCGAACATAATTCAATGCGAAATTAATTTGGGTAGGTACCTACATCTTTCTGAATATCAATTTTAAATGTTATCGAGTAAGTCGAGAGTACACCAAAATTTTTACTTGCGATCATACTTACATAAGTATAATAATGCAAGTTATTTATTCGTGCAGATTAACAAAATACATGACATTAGAATGATAGAAAATTATTATGAGTTATTGGCGAAATTCTAATCGATTTTTTGGCTGTCTGTACAGATTTTCTTTGCACTACAGGCTCCACCGGTCGGCCAATCCGCTTCAAATTTAGAACATAAGCATAAGGTTATGTTTATATTCTACAGAGGACTTTTCCATTTTTTGAGCCCAAATATAAACGGTACCTGCCAAATAACCGTTAACTATAAGGTTATTTTTCTCGGTAACGGCTCAAAGATTTTTTATGGAAAAAATCGGTGTTCTATTGAAAGTGTGAATTATGTTTAAGTAGTTTTGTAGCAGTTTTGTAGCAGTTTTGTAGAGCTTATTAATGTTTAGTAGATCATAAAATTTAAAATAATATTTGCTTATTAGTTTTAAAAATATTGAATTAAAAAAAAAAATATATCAAATATTAATGTTAAATAGCAAAAAAAAATAATTATTCAAAATCTTGGTATGCAGAATTAATTTGGCTACCTATTTCTTTTTAATTATAAAATTTTATTGAGCCGTTACCGAGAAATACAAAAATTAAAAAAAAAAACGTTATATGAAAGGTGCCGTTAATAGACTTTTCCCGGAAATTTGGTTTCGATAAGATCATAGGTAATATCTACAAAAAAAATTCTCAAAAAATGTAATCAAAATCGTTCGAGCCGTTTTCGATATAAATAAGCTTTTCCTAATCGGTTATATGGCAGGTAGGTATCGTTATTTTTAGCCCTTAAGATAATATTTCAATTTTCCTCTTGAGGAATGCCAACAGAATAATACATATCAAATTTGGAAATAATCGCTTAAGCCGCTCAGGACACTTTTTCTTACTTACTTAATTTTTCAGGTTCCTCTATGATCTTAATATCATTTTTGATTGTTATCTCACATATTTTTACATTCACGAATCCTAAACTTGCCTTATGGTACCTATAATCACAAGTAAAAAAGTATTAAGGCAATTTTTATAGATAATGTGTGATCTTCATTTTTGTCTCAAATATTTTTACCAAAAATACTAACCTTTTCGAAAAAAATCAAGAGAACCCAGTTTTGTGACCTTTGACTTTGCATTAATTTTTTTGCTCACATCGGACCGATGCGATGGGGACTTTGCAAAGTTTTATTATGACGGTTATAAATGTTCACCTTTCTTGGAGCTTATACAAGGCTGAATGACTATTTTTTTTTACCGGACCTGTAATTGGTAAAATTTCCGTGGAGGATCTTATCACATGCGTGGATCGGAACTTCTGCATGTGGGGATTAAAAGAATTGTTTCAATTTCAAGCCAGTCGTGATTTTAATTATTTCTTGTATTTTGTGCGTGTGTTAGGCAGCATTGTTTAATGTTTATATTTTTTTTTTGTATTAACAAGTAACTTTCTCTATTGCGGATTTAAGTGAGATTTGTACATAATTTGGTAATTGTAACAAATGAAAAATTTAAGGTTAAGATTTTAGTGTTTTAAATTCAAAATGCATTTTTCTTAAAATAATTCATTTGGCTTGAAATTTTTTTAGAAGCGTTTTAATGGATATGTTAAGAACCAATACCGAGCTTTAAGAACATAACGAATTAATCGATAAGCAAAGCTTTTAAACCTTGAAGAGGAGACCATTATATAGACCGTTAATAAAACTTGGATTTCATTCTAAACGAGAACAATTCTTGCCCTATACAACCAGTAGCAACAACAAAGATCAATACCCTAATCCCAAGAGCGTATCTTTAAGCGAGTTTCCATTTTTAATTATTTGTACAAATAATTCTCTTCAATGATTTATTAAAGTACCATACCTAACCACCTGCAAAAAGGTATTATATACTGCTGCATACATATTTCTCTGAAATACTTGATCTTTGTATAATGAATCGGCAGACCAATAAATATATTACTACTTCTTCCATGCCGTTCCAAGAAAATGCTCCAAAAAAAAACTATTTTCTCAGGATGCAGATGCAAACTAAGGTACAATTCCAAACAAAGTTTAACAAGTTTACATTTTCTTATCACTCGTATTTGCGTTGTATTCTTCGATTGCCGACGTTCCCAATTTTCAAGCATTTATCAGGAAGAGCCAAATAAAATTTCCTTCTGTTCTGGTGATTTTCTCACAGACTAAGTCAGCAACCCAGCACCTGGGCTACCAGCATTCCGCAATAATAGTAAATGCCCTTTCTGTATTTTATATCTAGGTATGTTTATTATGTTGATAACCTGTATTAATAGTATCTTGTTGGCTTCTTCTATGTATGTATGTACTTCGCAATTATCGTTTATTATTAATTATTGTGGACTTTTTGTGAATTTTTAATGAAGCGTTCGTATTGAATCATTGTTTAACGTGTATGCCTGTTTTTAGTGTAGGAAAACTAAAGGCAAAATAATTATAACAAACGACTTAGCCGAACCGCTGAACTGTGAAGACTGAAGACATTTAAATATGCTAAGAGGACTTCTTTGAGGAAACATTTATGTACGCACAAACAGACATACATATGTATATCTATCCATATGTATTTTTATATGTTCAGTTCACGTACATGTGTTTTGTTTTGTTAATTAAAAAACATTCAATAAAAAAGAATGAATCGATTTGCATGACCATATTAAATTTTTTAGTGTAATTGACATTATAAAATAGGAATTTAAAATTTTAAAATTTTAAAATTTATCATTTATATGTCGAGTAAAGCTGAGCTGATTCTGGTCATTATTAATAAATATAAAATGGTGTTGGTATCTTCTCCATTGAGATTTTTTGACATCGGTTTGCCCGCTTTTGTTAAAAAAATTAATGCAATCTTCAGATTACTCTAATGTACGAAAGATCAGACACTATAGGTGGCGCTGAACACACTTACATTTATTATATTTTTTTTTGTTTGCTTGCTAACGTCAGTTCGATACTAAGGTTTAGAAGCAATTTTTCTAACTCCTTGTGCAAGTTAGGGCTTCTCTATCTAATGCGCCGAAAATAATAGTTTCTTCTTCTCTTATGTGCCCAATCACATTGAAGACAAGATTTTTAAGAGAAACGAGTAACAGTTACGTTGAAAAATAGCACGGTCTGAACTAAAAAGAACCCAACACTTAACGGTTTTTGACGTGATAACGTCTTATAAATTGAGCCCGAGCGTGCAAGCGAGAGCACGGAACAAACGATGGAGAAGCACGATCGGCCTAAGCACAATGTTTTCTTATGACGTTATCACGTAAAATTATCGTCCGTAAACCGAGTTTACAGACCAATAATTTTTTAGTATATATGGAGTACGCCATTACATGTTTCAAATAATAATGAATTTATGAAAAAAAAGGATTTCGAAAATTGTAGGACCGATTATGATAAATCCTGTTTTTTTTATTTTTAGTTTTTGAAAAAAAAAAATTGAAAATTCAAAACAATTGTCACACGCATAATCAGCCAAAGTGAGCATACTTTGTATTTCTGTGTATCATGATCAAATTCATTGCCGTTATGGGGAATTTCTTACTTAACGATTATATTTAATCCTAAAAATAAAATTTCAAAAACCACTCAGATAAATGTTAATAGAACCACACAAACATAATTCAAAGGTAATCACTTTAGCCGCTTAGTCTGAAGATCGTTTTACAAATAAAGGGCTCATGCCCTGCCCTGCGGGCGCCTATGAGTGTAATAATTACTAAATACTAAAGTAATTGTTTAACGTTAAGAGATAAACTGTACAGATAACAGAGGTACTATAGGTACTATATACTAGTGTTGCATAAAAGCCTGTTCCACCATTCATGCAGACTTAAATGCACAGTTTGCACACACAAAAAGGGTTAAGAGTACCTATAATTCACTATTAGCTGTCTTGTCCAGTCGGGCGAACTATTTATATATTTATAACTTCTTATCTACTTTATACCTTTTCAGTATCCATGTTACCTACATATATTATGTATGTCCTTTGTATGTACATATTTATAAAAAAATCAAATGAAGTTACCCAATAATTATAATTTAAAAACTAACATAGCAAATTGATAAATGTGGGGAATTGATATAACGGAAGGGTAGGTGTAGCGTGTAGCTTCGATCCCGCATGTACATACAAACTACAACTTTGAAAGGAAGTGACAAATCTTTTCAAAGGAAACTTTGTCTTCGACCTCATGTGGACATTGCGATTCGGGGTAAAGTGAAGTTCCAATGCATACCATTCCATCATCATCAATAAGGAATATTTTAAATAAATAAACAAGCATGTTAAATAACCCACACACATTCAAAACGAATATCGCGTGTGTTTAAACGAGTTGATAGGGAATTATAGCCTTGGCCCTTCATAAATTTTGGAAAATATTTCCTTTAATTCCACGCATCAAATAATTCCAATTGAACCTTTTTGCCGCCATCCTTATATTTGCAGACTTATAATTCTTATAACATAGCCCAACGGCCCCTTATGGATACTTTTTTATGATCCTTATTATTGGTATTATTACTATTATATTAACTTATAAATATTAATGAATTAAATTTTCCCTGCGCCCAGCCCAAGTAAACTAAAAAAACTTACACACTGATATCACCTGTCTCACACGCAACCAACCAACAAGCCATCAGGCAGTCAGTCAGCTCGTTAAAATTTTGACCACTCTTTCTAAAGGTGTAGTAAGTAAGCACCTACATCGAGTTCTGAAAACTCCGCCATCTCATCACCTGTCCTGCCCTTACCGACCACTGTCACATGGGTACCACCGACATAGATTATTATTTATAGGAATACAGGGCGGCTGCTATAGATTTTATTGCCAAACCAACGAGCCAATCCACTCAGCCATCATCATCATAAATTTTATTGTCATAATCGTATGTTTTCTATACGAAACATAAAACAGGAGTAGAGGGCCCACCTAACCATTCACACGCATTCATTACGATTCTTCGGTGGATTTTGATTCGAAGTCGTTCTTACTTCTTTTTAACGTCATCTCATCCACTTCATACATACATATATCGGATGATAGCACAGCCAGCGTACTCCCACAAGCCAGAGCAAAACAAATACATTCATGCATCATGCTATTGGTACCTACTATAGGTGCTCATAGCTCTATTCACAGGTACGAAATCCGAAATGCAAAGACAATTGGTTGTTTGGGCTTATCGAGCCGTGACTTCATTAAGGAATTATTAATAATTACCAAGTCAGAAATTTTTTTTTGATTTAAATGTTATGATTTCTTCGCCGTTGTAGAACTACCTGTTGTTGGAGTGAGAAGTGCCGTCGCGTCGCTTGGGCCTGATATCTTGACTTTTAAATCAATGAATAGGTGAAGTTTGTTTTTTTAAAGAACAAACACAAGAGAAAACGTGTAGTTCTTCAGGCTCATCATCATCCTCCTTGATGGAAGACTATCGGTTAAAGTTGATCAAATTAGATTTGGACTGGAGAAGGCCATGCGGAAAATCTGTAGACGAGAAGTTCAATGTACTTGTACCTACATATCGCTGGACTTAAAGATTGACTGTTTTTACTTGCTTTTAAGGCGAAGAATTGTTTTTGTGCAGAAAATAAATCAGATTTCAAACAAGAACCACATTATGTAGGTACTATGCGATCGGGAAATGAATACAATAAATTGCCTTTTTTCGTACTGTCCTTTTGCTTTGCCTTTCCTCCTGCATTACTTTTTCACATGGGCCCAGCAAACTTAACCCATTGACAGTATTGTTTTGAATAAGAGAATAGAGACAAAATTTGATTCTTAAAATGTAACATTACACATTAACATTAAAATTAACATTAACATTAAATTTTGAACGCCGCCAATGGGCTTTAAGTTAGTTTAAGTGTTTAAGTAATATGTAGTTTACGATTCGTGAAAATAAAAAAATTGAGACCAAAATCAAACATATTACATTACGATCATAGAGAAGCCTTAAAAAGTAAATGAGAAAAAATAACTGTCTGGCTGTGGGTACTCGTAAAACGAGTTGCCAGCCTAAACAGCTTAAGCGATTACTTTCAAATTTGGTATGTGGTTGTTGTGTTGTCATTCCTCAGAGGGTAAATTGAAATTTTATTTTTCGGGCCGAAAATAACGATAGCTGCCTTAAAACCATTACGGAAAGCTTAATTTTCTAGAAAACGGCTCGAAAGATTTTGGTAAACATTTTTGAGAGTATTAAAGAAGGCATTAGCATAAGCCATCATTTTATTAAAGCTACATTTATGGAGAAATTAATTGTATAATGAGCTGTATATCAATAAACTCTAAAAAATTGCATATCACAATCTCAATTTTTTTTAAAGAAACATAAAATAAAAAATGGGCACGACTGAGTCGTAAGTACTTTCTCTTATGTGCCTAATAACATTGGAAAGCAAGGGCAGAAACAAGTAACATTTGCGTTGAAAATAACACAGTATGAACTTATAAAACGTATGAAAAACCACAATACTTAAAGGTTTTCAGTAAAAATGAAGTACCATCACACGTCTTAAGCAACAAGGAATTTATGAAAAATGTATTTCGAAAATTGTGGGACCGGTTTTTATAAAATCCTGTTTTTTATTTTTAGTGTTTTGAAAAAAAATTATTTTTTTAAATTTTGGTATGCAGGTATTTAGAATTTATTAAAATACATGTCATTATAAAATCTAAAATAAATTTGTTTGATTAGTTTTCAAAACATTGATTTTTCAAAAAGAAAATTCAAAAATTAATTTTAATTAGAAAAAAAAGTTATTAAAATTTTTGATATGCAGAATTAATTCGGCTACATAGATCTTTTCAAATATAACATTTGACAAATCCATGGAGCCGTAACCGATAAGGCCAAAAATTAAAACAAAAACCGTTATATGAAAGGTCCCGTTAATAGACTTTTCCCGTATATGTGGTTATAATCAAATGATTTTCAAATCATTCTCAAAAATTTTCATTAAAATCGTTGAAGCCGTTTTCGAGAAAAATAAGATTTTCCTAAACGGTCATATGGCAGGTACCGTTATTTTTGCGCCTAAAAATAAAATTTCAATTTCCCCTCTGCCAAAAGAATCACACACACCAAATTTGAAGATAATCGTTGAAGATAAACCGTTTAGGCTGCATCTCGTTATACATACAGACAGACAGACAGACAGACAGACAGACAGACAGATATATTTTCTCGATCACTTTTTTAGACTTCTCTATGATCGCAATGTCATGTTTGATTGTTATCTCATTTTTTTTAATATTCACGAAGCATAAACTTGCCTTATAGTCCCTATCGCAAGTAAAAATGAGCACCATATTAAATTTATTAATTAAATCCATAGCAGTAACGGTAAGATGATTATTCGCTTATTTGTGTGTTGTTTTGCAGTACCTTATTTATTTATTTACTTTTATTTATTTATATAAACATTCCTATATTGCAACAGCTGTACATCAAGATTTAAGTACTTATGTTTCGTATAGGACATTTTACTGTTTAAAAGTGCAAGAATATAAGAAGAAAAAAGTTAAAATTAACGAAACTAATATAAAAAAAAACAAGTATAAAATAACAGAAAATAAATTGCACGACTAGATCGTGCGTACTTGCTCATAAGTGCGGTCACATTCTCGAATAAAATTTTAAAAATAAGTAACATTAGCGTAGAAAATTAACACTATCTGAACTTAAAAAAAGTGTCAAAACCACAAAACTTAACGGTTTTTAGAAAAATGGATTACCCCATCACACGTCTTGTATAATAAAAAAAAATTATGAAAAAAGTATTACGAAAATTGTAGGACGGATTTTGATAAAATCCTGTTTTGTATATCTGATTTTTTGAAATTGTTGCTTTAAATTATGGGATGCAATTTTTTGAGTTTATTAATATACATGTGATTATAAAATTTTAAATATTTGTTTTTAATAAGTTTTAAAAATATTGATTTTTCAAAAAAAAAATAAAAAAATTATTTTAATTAGAAAAAAATGTTATTCAAAATGTTGATATGTAAATTTAATTTGGTTATCTAGATCTACTCAAATTTAAAATTTAATAGAAATCCAAAGAGAGGTTACCGAGAAAGCCAAAAATAAAAAAAAAACATCATATGAAATGTACCGTTAATAGACTTTTCTCGGAAATTTGGTTCTGAATAAATGATAGCTAGTACCAACAAAAAAATTCTCAAAAAATTTCATTAAAATCGTTGTAGCTGTTTTCGATATAAATAAGCTTTTCAATGGCAGGTACCATTATTTTTAGGCCTAAAATAAATAAAATTTAATTTTCCCTTCTGAGGAATGCCAAAAGAATCACACATTCCAAATTTGAAGGTAAAAACTTAAGCCGTTTAGGCTGCAGCTCGTTATACATACAGACGGACAGACTGACAGACTGACAGGCTGATATTTTTTGTCGATCACTTTTTTAGGCTTCTCTTTAATCGTAATGTCATTTTTAATTGTTTCTTAATTTTAATTGACAAAATTAAAAACCGGGTCAAGACTGAATCAAACTATTGTGCAGATGAAATGTTATAAAGCAGATGAAAAAGGTTGTCTTTACTTGTATTGCTTATAATCTTGAAAATCATTCCCTCTCTATCGAACAAGTATGATTTTTACTTTTGCTTTTCCAAACTAAGATTCTTTGTAAAACAGATGGCTAGATATCTATATTGCTTAACGACTTCAATTCTTTCTTGGTTGTAGTCCACCTTTCATTTGAACAACATCTCCCACCACCACCTTTAAAAATCATAACTTTTGACTTGTCCAAATTTACTATCAGTTTCTAAGTTTCGCAGTACCTATAAATTGGTTAATCATCAGCTGAAGTGATTCGGGTGAACGTGCTAGTAAAACTATGTCGTCCGCAAAGAATAGAGGCTTGATTAAAGTTCCTGCAAACTCGATACCACCAGCTAAATGATCAGTGAGGTCCTCAATATATAGAGCAAACAAAAAAGGGCTCAGCGCACATCCCTGACATCGGTTTGAAACCATTCCGATATTTTTTCTCCAGGCTTTGAAGAACTCTACCAATTTTTTTAGATATGCCTAGTCCAAAGAGCTTATATATTAGCGCATGTCTATCTATCACGTGAAATGCTGCTTTGAAATCCACAAAGAAGCTGTATAATTTCTTTCCTTTATTTATATATATTTCAGCTATGCTTCTTACGAAAATGTGATCAGTGGTGGAATATCCGGCCCTAAATCCAGCTTGAAATTCATTTATCAAATGATTTTGTTCGATCCAACAGCTAAGTCGGCGTTGAAGTACCGAAGTAAAAATTTTGTACGAAGCGTTGAGAAAGCTAATCCCACGATAATTTTCCGGATTCTGCGTGTTTCCTTTTTTGTGGATCGAAAAAAATCAGCCATTCCTTAAACTGCTGTGGAATACTTCCGGTGTCCAAAATCTGGTTAAAAAATATATTGAGCTTGGTTATTAACTCCATTGTCCCATATTTGAAAAACTCGACTGGTATTCCATCATTTTTAAATTGGTAAATAGAACACTAGGGGTCAGGTCTTGATTGATCGTAAACTTATTTCCATTCAGAGTTCTTACTAATTTCCAAAAATCGGTTGAATTATTGCATTGCGCCAGTGTTCTAGCTTATCCTTTACTGTTTTATTAATGATTTAAACTCTTTATTTGCTTCCATATACTGGTTTTTACAAAATTCATCGCTATAGGTACGGAATGCTCTTAGCCACGCAAATGATGTTTCTCTCGCATTTTTACAGTCCTTATCAAACCAGGGTACAACTGGACTCATTTTTTTTCTATTTGAATTAGTCTCCCTCTTGCATCAATTACAACATCCTTAGATTGCCGCATATATCCCTTTGCTTCATTTTCCAGACCAGCTTCACTTCCAAACCTCGCATTGAAATCACCTACCAGCAGGACATTTCGGTTATCATTATGTAGCATAAACTCGTTCAATTTTTCAAAATCCATTTCCCATTTGTTGCAATTTAAATATATAGGCAATATTATAAATTGTTCGTTGGCGAAAATTACTTGCACATGGTTAAGCTCCACCTTGGAATCGAATTTACAAATTATATTCTCGATATCTTTTTTTATTCAAAAACAACAACCACAGCTGGCTCTACCTCTAGTATTTGTCCTTATTGCAGGAATCCATTTAAAATTTAAATTCTTAAAATTATTCTCATATTCCTCAAAATAATTTTCCGTTAGAAAGGTTTCAAACAAAAATACCATATCAAATCGATTAACATAATTATAGATCCATAAATAAATTCTTATTAATAAGACCTGAAACATTATATGCAATAATGGAAAACTTATAAGTTAGTACTTTTACAAACGCAACATTTCTAACATTTTTTCTATGGCAGACGGCATTATTAGTAAAAATTGTGTTTGTGTAAACGCCGTCCAGTTTGTGTACCCACCTTTATTATACTCAGCACCTTCCGCTGTCACTTCTGACACATCCCCGAGCAGGTGTTGAAGAAACGTCAGTCCATCGTCGTTGTCACATTTTAGGTTGTTGTTTTTATCAAAATAAAATGATTTTCCTTAAATTTGTGTTTTTTTTTTTTTTTTTTTTATAATTTACACGCGCGAAAGGTGTTTGTGTGTACCCTTAAAATGTTTAAACACCGCACGAGCATTAGGGAAATGAGGAGGGATAAAAGAGGAGATACCGATGCACATTAGTTTTAAAGTTCTGCATATCAAAATGGGAGGGAAAAACAGAACCTGGCAAAGCATTCCACATTCGTGTGGTACGACTAAAGAAAGAATCTCTATACTTAACAGTACGTCCGAGGTTAGGCTCAAGGGTAAACTGATGGGCATTCGTAGCAGTTCGAGTATTACGGTTGAATCGTTTCAGGGGAGGAATGCAGCTGGCTATTTCGCTAGAGCATTGTTTGTAAAAACAACGATACAAAAACGAAAGACACGAAACATTTCGGCGGTGCTCAAGAGATGTAAACGTTTCTGTTATTGTTGGATCGCCTATCATTTTCAAAGCTCTTTTTTGAATTCTATCTAGAAAACTCAAGTGGGTTCTGCCCAAATATGGGAATTATACTCGAGTTTCGGTCGAATATATACTTTATATACTGTAGCCAGATCAGACGGGGTGAAGAACTTCTTGCATCTTCGAAGGAAACCTAAACACCTCGCAGCATTCTTTGCGATAACAAATATGTGGTCATTCCACAGAAGGTGGTCTGTAATGCACATACCGAGAACTGAGAGGTGTTCTCTTTCTTAAATGCAAGTGCCGCTCATGGATAGTGGCATTGGAGGTATGTTTTGCTTTAACGACAAAAGACAACATTGAGTTTTAGAAGCATTAAATTCTACGCGATTTCTTATTCCCCATTGTACAATGCTGTCAAGATCAGAATTTAATGAACTTATCATACGCTGCCGTTGCAGTTCAACATCCGAAGAACATGGATGTGAATCTGGAAACGAATATGAAAAGCTGAGAGTACTGTCGTCAGCAAAACAATTGATTGGATTAGTTGTTTTAGATAATAAGTCATTGATAAATATAAGGAAAAGAGTCGGAGACAAAACAGAACCCTGGGGCACACCAGCATTTATTTTGTTAATATCAGATTTGAAACCGTCCAATACAACTTGAATTGAGCGGTTCGAAAGGTAGTTATCAATCCAACGAAGAAGAGATTCATCGAGTCCAAATGCACGCATTTTCGATAAAAGGGCTTGATGTCAAACTCTATCAAATGCCTTTGAAATATCAAGTGCAATAATTTTGCTTTACCCAAAACGATGGAGAGATTGGTTCCACTTTTCGGTGAGATATACCATCAAATCACCAGTAGACCTGTTGCTATATAATCCGTACTGCCGGTCATTAAGAAGCTTTCGTTCTTCGAGATATTTCTTAAGCTGAAAATTAATCAGCGTTTCCATGACCTTAGAAAGAAGGGACGTTAGTGCAATTGGTCGGTAGTTTGAGGGTGCAGAAGATTCGCCTTTTTTGGGGATATGCTGAACAAATGCTGTTTTCCATGCACTCGGAAAAAGTCCAGAGGAATAGGACCGATGGAGAGCTTACGCAAAGGTTTTGCCAGCGTTGAAGAACACCTCTTCAGAAAAATAGCGGGGATACAATCCGGGCCAGCGGATTTATTTATGTTGAGATCTTTCAATACTCTTGCGACTGAACGAGTGTGAAAGAAGATTGGTCCCAATAAAATCATTTACGCTCTCGAGTACAGGAGGAGTTCTGACACCTGCGGCCAGCGTTGAGTTTGCCGCGAAGTGGGCAGCAAGCAGATCTGCTTTTTCTTGAGAACTGACAGCAGGAGTATCGTAGGAACTGACGATGACGAAGAATTACTTTACTTTTTTTACAAATGACCAAACATTTTTACTGCCTTTGGGACATTGCAGTATTTTTTGCCGAATTTTTTGCTCATGTAAAAATTTGGTTTTTCGAATATGAACATTGCAGGCCTTTCTAGCTTGCTGAAACTTTTTCCGGTTTTCCTCAGTGATGTTGGCTTTGTAACAACGGAAACTTACATTTCTTAACCTGATAGCCTCTCTACAGCTCGAATCAAACCATGAGTTTTCCTTAGGTTTGATACTCTTCGACCTGTTTGGGATAAAATTTCTCATTCCTAAAAGAATTAAATTTGTAACCATGTCTGCGCTGGAATCAATGTCACTATCGAGGAAACATAGTGACCAGTTAAAGGTCCTGAAAAAGTTTTTGAGACCCTCCCAGTTGGCTTTCTCGTATTGCCAAACGGTTCTACTTGGGTTTTTTTCTTTGACTGAATTGAGTTGGCACGAGAAATTTGCAGAGATGACACAATGGTCAGATGTGCCTAGAGGCGATAATACACGAATTGTACATTTATCGGAGGTAAGAAACAAGTCTAGAGTGTTGGGTGTTTGACCTGCAATGTCAGGAATTCGGGTTGGCTCATCCACTAGCTGAGTAAGATGGTTTAACTCAGCGAAAATCTCAACATACCTTCCTTTGGGTGTTGTCTTGCCAGAAAAGCGAAGCCAACTGGAATTGTTTACATTGAAATCGCCCGTAAAACGATTTCAGTGTGAGGGCAACGGGAAAATTTCCTTGAATGGAGTCAGACAAAGCATCAAATTCGTTAGAAGTTGAAACTCTGTCTAAATTTGGGCTTCTATAAAGAAAACATATATGAATGATGCGCTTATTAATCGTTAATTTTAACCACATGAAAGTGAATTCCGTGTTTACGCACATACCGTTTTGTGGTTGAAGTTGATATGCAACATCATTCCTTATGTAAACGGCGAGGCCATGTTTGGCAAAGAATAAAGGCACAAGTGAATACCCATGCAAGGAAAATTCCGAATGATCGGTATTTTCCCCACTTGTGTTTCACTAAGTGCCAATACAGCTGGTCTGTTCATCACAGAGTGGACATAGGCAGCATAGAAATGTTTCCTAAGTCCACGAATGTTTGCATAGTCAACTATGAAATCACCTACCATTTTAAAACACAGAACTAAAAAAAAACTAAGACGGACAATTATCTATAATCATACACCACTAAATCCCAATTTGACCTTCACAATACAAATTATTGACAGTGTTATACCTTGATAATAATATGTATTTGATCCGCCCCTGGTCATTTAGGGAGCATTAATTAATCTATCCGATAACGATTAGACTTGTTCATTCGGATTTACCGCAATGTTCAAGTAAAATCGTCTGTGAGTGAGATAAGGGAAGGAAAAGTTGCAAGGAATGCTTACTGCGAGTATTTTTCCGTTGGTGGGTATTCTTTTTTTTATTTGCGTGATGCCTTGATGTTGTAGCATCAAATAAATTTTCACAACACGGGCACTAAATGTTGTCGGTTCGCGCCCGAGATTGATATATATGTATTATATATTTTTTTTTTTTTATTTTTTTTTTAAAGAACGCACAGGCAGCAGCACTGCGCGGCTTCACTTTCTCACCGTGCACCAGTGTGGTGACTTCGACGGGCAGATCGACACTGATCTGTTGTTTCTCCTCTTATTTGTGTTTTTAAATCCTTATGTTTCGCAACTAATTGGTTTTTCAGTTGGATTATTCTTCTTCTCCGCTCCCTTGCCGCCACCGGATAATCCTTATGCATTGAAATTCCAGTACCAACAATCGTTGCTTTGGATTTAAGAACACGTATTGCATCTTCTTTATTCTGGAGTTCAATGACAACATTAGCTGTCTTTCCACCAGAGTGGAGTTCTCTAACGCTTTTTATTGGCCTATCGTTGTCTGCCTGTAGCAGCTCTATACAAAGAGATTTTGCTTTCTACACAGCGTCAGATAAAGCTATGCATTCGTGCGGAAAAAAATTGAGATAACAATCAAAAATGACATTGCGATGATAGAGAAACATATTTGAGTTACTGTCTGTCTGTACAGATGTAACAGGTCCGCCAAATAACTCTTTTTTTTTTGAAAATGCTTCATCAACATCGAGTGTAGCTTCGGCTGTGTGGCACGTAGCGCCGTCCTGTTGAAAGCAAACGTTGCCAATATCCTCCTCTTCAATTTTTGTGAACAAAAGTTCGTTCAACATGGCCCGATAACGATCGCCATTGACTGTAATGGATACTCCTTGCTCATTTTCGAAAAATGGCCCAATTATGCCTCTGGACCAAAATCCGCACCAAACAGTGACTCGTTTTGGGTATATCGGCTTTTCCATGTATGCATGCGGGTTTTCTGTGCCCCAAATGCGACAATTTTGCTTGTTTACATACCCGCCAAGATCAAAATGAGCTTCATCTGAAAAGATGATTTGAAGAATTGATATTTCGCATTAATTTTTTTGAAAAACTTTTTTTTTGTATTTTTAATTATTTTTTTTAAATATATTTTTTTAAAAATCAATATTTTGAAAACGGGTAGGTGAATTTTTTTTAAATTTTGATTTAAATGTATGTTATTTTTGTACTTAAGTTTGTATTCTTGAATTTTTTTTTCTAATTTTTTGTAAAAAATGTTGTTAAGAAATACCATTTTATTTAAAAACCGTTCCTACGATTTTGAAAAAAAATCACACTTTTTAACATATCTTAAAGAATAAAAATGGTGTTTAAATTATTTCACTCCATACAATTTAACGTACTTTATTCGAACAATCAAAAGTCACAAAAATTAAATAAATACTTTGATGTTCACTTTAATTTTCTTAAATTTTAATGCACATATGAGCAAGTACGTGCGATTCAGTCATGCAATTTATTTAATTAACATGCAAATCAATGAAAAGTTTTTTAAAACGTAAAAAGTTGAATATTTAAAATGGTAGTAGAGTAAAATTGAAAATAAAAGCATAGGCGTATCTCTTTCAGAACCACGAAAAATGCCCAACCAAAACAACAGAACAAAATAGAACTGAAAATGTTAAGAGTCTAATAAGAATAAAAAGTTTTTATAAAACTAAATTACATACAAATCATCATCACTATATAATAATGCAATTGAATCAGTTTCGGCTGTGCGCGTATCACGCGAGAACGACATAACGAAACTGAACAAATCTTTTTTAATTGATAGGAAATTACCTCCAATAACATAATATGACACATTTTTTTTAAATAAATTAACTAAATATTTGTAAAGTGGCTAAAGAAAAAATTTGCTTACCACATCACCCAAAATGAGAGAACGTATGTATGTTCGATCTAAGATGTACGTAGACCCATACATTGGGTTGTTGCGTACTTCTACGTTCTAGTCTAAAATAAATGGTGTAGGTATTGAAACTTTTGATTTTAAGCTGCGTTAACACCAGGTGTCTAGATGCTGTATTTTATAGAGATAGGTACATAGAAATACCAGGTATGCTGGTATGATATTATTATTATTATTATTACTATTATTTAATTTCTTAATTGAAGAGTTTATTTTAAAATTGAAGATTAATTGAAAAGTGCCTATGTGACGTACATATGTTTAAATAAATTGCACGAGATCGCACCTACTTGCACATTTGCGGTCACACTGTAGAATAATTTAAGAAAATTAAAGTGAACATCAAAGCATTTATTTAATTGTAGTGACTTTTGATTGTTCGAATAAAGTACGTTAAATTGTATTGGGTGAAATAATTTAAACGCCATTTTATTTCTTTAAGAAATAATGTTAACAAGTGTGATTTTTTTAAATCGTAGGAACGGTTTTTAAATAACACGATTTTTATTAACAGTCCAAAATACATCCGTTCAGACAGACAGACGGACAGAATTGTGCCAGTAACTCAAATATGTTTCTATATCATTGTAATGCCATGTTTGATTGTTATCTATTTTTTTTTTACGAATGCATAACTCCATAACTTGCCTTATAGTTAGTTATACGATAGTACCTAAGTAAAAACATGTAGAAATGTGTTTTATTTAGAATTTTCATTGATAAATTCAACAAAGTCCAAAATTAGTGCTGAGTCTTCTACTTAGTTCTTTTTTAATTTTATTTTCTTTCAACGTAGTATATATAGAGTTTGTATTAAAACCTTCATTTCATTAACTTAGTCTGGCCACGGACTTAAACCTCTTTCTTCCACTTAATGATTACAAATTTAATCTTGTTGGATATAGTTCACATTAAGTTTTTCGCAAAAACTTTATATATGTTAAACTGAACAAATCGAAATTTGCGTCTTGACAAAGTTACTCACTGTCAACTGATTATTCCAATTTTTGTTGGACTAAAGGCCGTAAAAACCTATTTTGAATCAATAATTCAACAAAAATTAGTGCTGAGTCTTCTACTTAGTCGTTTTTTTAATTTTATTTATTACAACGTAGTTTATAGAGAGAGTTTGTATTAAAACCTTCATTTTATTAAAATATTGAGCTGCATTTGAAAAAATATACCTATTTTCTGAGCTGAAAAATATTGAAATAAGTAGATACTGTGCGTGTATACTGAATATATTATGCATACGAAAACTACTTTGATCTGATTTCCATAAGGAAAATGAGTTACCACATGGTCATGGTTAAGCCTTTGTTTTTTTTTTTAATGCTACAAAGTAAAGCAATTATCATCTTTATCGGCAATAGTGTGTGACGCAAGCTTTTTGGAGTTGATATTAACCAAATTGTGGTAGTTGCTGAGGTCATGGCTCCGCAGTTCTATATTTTATTCTGGAAACAGAACGCCACAAAAAGATCGACGCCAATCAAGGTAACACCTACATAACTTTTAAGCTTGTTGCTTAAGGCAACATTACATTAAATAGTAGATGCATGTGCGAAAAGTCAACGGAGCGAAGCACCTTATTTCTAGAAAAGAGGTTCCCTTAGGTACATACTACATATAACAATCTTGAATTTTAAATCAGTAGTTAAAGTCGCGCGTTGAATGTGTGAAGAAAAACATCACATAGGCGTCGACGAAGGAACAAACAATAGATATTCCCTATAAATTCAAATAGAAGACCCAGACGCACACACTTGGGCCTTCTTAACGCCTGAATGCCAAGGGCCCAATCCCAATGTGGTCTTCAACTTTCCCGATTGTCATCATCGTCTGGAAAATCATTACTTAAGGGGTCTGTCTTGGGCACCAGAGTTAATTAGAAGGTGGGGGGCGTTGGGTTTAATACGTATTAAATAAAAGTAGATTATTTATACGGGTGTTCCAAATCAAGAATACAAAATTAGCTTCAGCATGTGAAAAGATCTGGGGGCTTAATTAATGTGAATCTTGAGTAAAGATGTAGATAAGAGGTACTTTTGTATAAGTATACATAAATACTTATGTATTTATAGATATATATTTATGTTTATGTATTGGTGTGGTGATATTAGGGAGATACGCTCGAACCAACAAGCAGCTCCATAAAAGAGCTTGTAGTCGATACACGTGCTATGTGCAGACGATGCAAAATCTATTTAACTATGGTTATGTTACTCCGATTAATTGATTCAAAATAGCTTTTTACGGCCTTTAGTCCATGAAAAATTGGCGTTTCGTCCCGGTAACCCACTTGGACTCATCAGTTGACAGTGAGTGAGTACCTTTGTCAAGACGCAACTTTCGATTTGTTCAATTCAACATATATTAAGTTTTTTGCGAAAAACTTAATGTGAACTATATCCAACAAGATTAAATTTGTAATCATTAAGTTGGAAAGAAAGAGGTTTAAGTCCGTGGCCAGACTAAGTTAATGAAATGAAGGTTTTAATACAAACTCTATATACTACGTTGTAAGAAAAGAAAAGATTTATTCATAGTACAAAACTTAACAAACATCAAATAAGCTTTTATCAAATAAAAAATTATAGAATAATTCATAGTATAAAAAGGAACAAACATAAGCTTTCATTGTTATTAATCTTTTTTAATAGCTTTCATAGCATTATTCCATTATTTATATATAAATAAATTATTTATATTAAACTAAATATAAATTTATATAAATAAAATATGAATTAAATATATTGAAAGCTCTATAAATAGTACTGTTTTCAAAAGTGTATGTAAAAGTTTATTTTTCTCAAAACCAGCTGCAAGAATTTTTATGAAAAAAAATCAGTGTACTACTTTAGAAATGCATTATATTTTGGTGAAAAAAGAAAATTTAATATGGTGGGCTTAAAATGGTACCTTCCATAGGATCGGTTTTTTTTTCTTCGACTTTTTTGAAAACTGGTGATCCGATTACTATCAAAATTGATATTCAAGAAGATGTAGGTAGCCTAAGTAATTTTGCATTAATTTTTTTTCGAAAACTTTTTTCTTGTATTTTTAATAATTTTTTTAATTTTTTTTTTTTTGAAAAATCAATATTTTAAGAACGGGTAACTGATTTTTTTTAATTTTGTTTTAAATGTACCTATATTAATTTTATATTTAAAAAAAAGTTGTTAAAAAACCGTTTTATTTAAAAACCGCTCCTGAGATTTTGAAAAAAAAATTCACACTTTTTAACATTTCTTAAAGAAATAAAATGGCGTTTAAATTATCTCACTCCATACAATTTATCGTACTTTATTCGAATAATCAAAAGTCACAAAAATCGAATAAATGCTTTGATATTAGCTTTAATTTTCTTAAATTTTATTCTACAACGTGACCACACATATGAGCAAGTAGGTGCGATCGAGTCGTGCAATTTATTTTAATTCACACAGCGATGGTAGCGGAGGAGGTAGGTAGACGCTTTGTATATTCATTGCCTATAGTACTATCAAGTCGCAATGAGTGGCGCTGAAATCGACAATTGGTGTGGATATAGAATAAGAACAAATAACAAAAGTGTATATATATAAAATACTAGTAAAATATCGGTAAATGTTCTCGTCTCCAATATTAAGACTTAGTTACGGCCCTACCAGGAAGGCGGCAGGAGGCAAAATGACACCATGAAAGTATATATACAAGTGAGTAAACGATCATTATTCATTATTCGATCAACGCTGATGGATATCGGTCATGGTGGACGGTGGAGTGTACGAGTTTTTTTTTTTTAAAGATACACACAATTCATGTTCGTTAGTTAGAGGCTTTGTATTCTGTATAGTAAAAGTTTTCTCAGTTCAGTGTCGTGATAATAAACACCGTCGCCACTGTTTTAAAAAAAGCTCCTCCATAAGCCATGTACTGACAATTTCTAATGAACGGACTATGGTGTCTCTATTTGGATAAGTAAAACATAATTCTGAATCGGTTTCGGCTTATTTCCCCTTGAATTTCACGATAACATCTGTACTATTTTATGTTACATGAAGTAGTAATTATGCATAAGAAAGTATTACAATTAAAAAAAATCAATATTTTAAATGATGTGAGGAACGCTTTCTTTGTTTTATTTTCCATGATTTTTTGTCTAAATGTTTGGATAACATTTTTTTTTTAGATTGTATTGTATTGTAGATACTAATTTGAAATTGTAAAAAACAAAAAAAGCAACTAAAATGTACAACAATAAATTGTTCCATGAGGAAGGAGCACACATCCGAGACTTGGTGCCTGTCTTGCCAACCAATCGTGTGTCTGCATTGTGAATCTGCATTGTTCAAAGTTGGACAAAGTTCAAATAATAATGTGTATTAAATTTCACGCAAAGGAATTTAATGCAAATTTTTGAATATTGAATCCAAAGCTTAAATATTAAAAACTGCAGATTTTTTGTACTTTTACACATAACTTAAGTTAAAATGTAGTGATTAATGTTGTTATAATCTAAGTTCTTTAAATTTCATTATACTATGTAGATTTCAAATTCCATTTATTTATAATATACCTACTTATATTTGTTTTTGAATTTTGTTTTTTTTTCGATCAATAAATTATATTTTAAATTTTATGATGAGCTGTATATTAAGGAACAAAAAAAGCTTATAAAACATTTAGCAAGTTTCCTGCAGATGTCAATTTGCGAAATGTTCACACAAATTTCTTAACATTTTTATACAAACACTGCACATATTTGTTAAAACATAACAGCAAATGTTTTTGGAGTTTCAATCAAGCAGATTAACCATAAGTATGAATTATAATTCGACTTATACAAGTTTACCAGCTATTTGTTTTGCTTTTGCAGAGTTTTTTCAAATCCAATTATATCGATTCAAACAATTTAGAGAATATCTCGTTAAGTCCATCTGTAAATATAAATAACGTGAACATAGGGTTCTTAAGTATTTCTGCATCGGAAAGAGAAACGGAGCCATCTTGCCTCAAAGAAGACAATAATGATGGCCCTGATAGAATTTCGCCTATTATATTAAAAAATGTGCCACTGCTCTGTCTGGGCTCTAGTGTCTTGTGTCTTGCTTTCAATAGCTCATTGTTGTATGGTCATTTTCTGGCACAAAGGAAAATGTCCTTCGTAAATCGTATTCATAAAAGTGGTCCTAAACAGATATATTGAACTACCGTCCCATCAGTAATTTATCCTTAATACCCAAATTATTTGAAAAAGTAGTTTGAAATAAACTTAATTTTGAAACAGTATTCAATTTACCTGCATGGTTTTGTAATGAGCAGATCAACTTCTAATCGTTTAATCTAACCATTTTCACAAATTTTGTTTTTTATTCAGTTGAAAATGGTTACCAAGCTGGCGTTATTTACACAGATTTCGCTAAGGCGTTTAATAGGGTTCACAATAAAATCTTAATAAGAAAACTTGAGAACATACGAGGTTTTAATTCAAGCATTCTTAAATGACTTAGGGCCTATCTTGCAGGTCGTTGCCAGTAATGCTTGCATAAATTTCAATATTTAAATTCTCTTTTTACTTACAACAGGCGTTGAAAGCCACTTAGATCCAATGTTGTTCCTTATATTTATAAATGTTCTGCCTGATATAAAAATTTCAACTGAATGAACGCTTCTTCAAAATGATGTCACAAATCTTACCAATAATTGGTGCAAAATAAACTAATTTAAGCCTCAAATGTGAATATTTCTCTTTTACTCCCCGTCTGTTACCCATTAAGTATGAAAGATAGAATTTCTTTGAAAAAAGATATTGGAGTTGTTTTCGGCTCCAAGTTTAATTTTTAACTTCATATTGAATTTATGGTGAAGAGGAATAAGTCTCCTAAATATCGCCTACAAGATCCATACGCCGTACTATGTGAATGCATGAAACCATTCGTCAGCAACCTGGGGCCGAATTTATTGAGCAATAAGTGACTGAATTATTTGTGTTTGGCGTTATCGCTTACGTTATCGAGCATCTAGTACCATTTTTTGACATTTTCACTTCAGTCATCGAGCAGATTTTCATTCGATAGATAAAGTGCTCACTGATGGGTACCTTAACGAACATATATGAACTTTTACTATGTTGTCGTTGTTAGACATTTTTCTCTCAAAATTTCCTAAATATTACCGTCGTTTGATGAATATGAATCATTTTTACTTGCGATTACAGGGACTGATTCGTGAATATAAAAAAAATTGAGATAACAACCAAACATGGCATTACGATCATAGAGAAGTCTAAAAAAGTGATCGAATAAAAATGTCTGTCTGTCTGTCAGTATGTATAACGAGCTGCAGCCTAAACGGCTTAAGCGATTAAGCATTCCCCAGGGGGAAATTAAAATTTTATTTTTAGGCCTAAAAATAACGGTTATGACCGTTAAGGAAAAGCTTATTTTTCTCGAAAATGGCTCCATCGATTTTGATGAAATTTTTGAAAACTTTTTTGTTGGTATTGGCTATTATTTGTATAGAACCATATTTGTGGAAAATGTCTATAAACAGTACCTTTCATATAACGGTTTTTTAAATTTTGGGCTTTCTCGGTAACGGTTTGTTGGATTTATGTCAAATTTTATAATTGGGAAGATCTAGGTAGCCAAATTAATTCTGCATATCAAAATTTTGAATAACTTATTTTTCTAATTAAAATAAATTTTTGATTTTTTTTTTGAAAAATCAAAAAAAAAATATTTTAAATTTTATAATCACATGTATGATAATAAACTCTAAAAAACTGTATACCGAAATTTAAAAAAAAACTAAAAATAAAAACAGGAGATAATTGATAACAATTATCGAAATGCATTTTTCATAAAATCCTTGTTATTTAAGACGTGTGATGGCGTACTTCATTTTTACTAAGAACCGTTAAGTATTGTGGTTTTTAGTACTTTTTATAAGTTCAAACTGTGTTGTTTTTAACCTAAATGATACTTGTTTCTGTCAAATATCTTGCTTTCAAATGTAGTTAGGCACATAAAAGCAAGTACGTGCGACCCAGTCGTGCCCATTTTTCAATTTGAATTAGTTGCAAAATGTTTATTTTTTTCTGAATCACAACTCATTTATCCAAGACAAAATTTGTCCTAAAAACATCTGTTAGCCAATAGAGAAATCAATAAATACACCATGAAGTTGAATATAACTTGTACAATTTATAGGCGTTAGGTCTTATCGCCCAAATTAAAAATGTCATAACGCCCAAATTTTTTCTTAAGAATTTGTTGTAAAATTTACTGAAACTTGGGAAAATGACATTGATATTGGGCATTTTTAGCGCTTAAAATAATGGTACCTGCCATATGACCGTTTAGGAAAATCTTATTTTTCTCGTAAACGGTTCCAACGATTTTAATGACGATTTTTGAGAATTTTTTTGTTGGTATTGGCTATCATTTGATTAGAACCACATATACAGGAAAATTCTATTAACGGGACCTTTCATGTAACGGTTTTTTTAATTTTTGGTTACGGTTACGGCTCTTTGGATTGCTGTCAAATTTTATATTTAAGAAGTTCTAGGTAGCCGAATTAATTCTGCGTATCAACATTTTGAATAATTTTTGTTTTCTAATTTTTTTTTTGAAAAATCAATATTTTGAAAACTAATCAAAAAAATTATTTAAAATTTTATACCGACATGTATTTTAATAAATTTAAAAAACTGCATACCAAAATTTAAAAAATATATTTTTTTTTTCAAAAAACTAAAAATAAAAAACATGATTTTATCTGCTGCAAAGTACTGGTGAAGTTAAGAGCAACCGTGGTCTCATCAACCACAGGTGTACCTAGCCTTCATTTTGCAAAAGTAACATACTGAGGTGTTCGAGTTCCAGCACGAGGTTTTTGAAACGAGAAGAGATGCCAGTGGATGTGCTGAAGAGGTTACGAGTCAGGCGAACTCTTACCTACACTTCTAAGGCGAACAACACATTCATTTTATTACAACTAAACTCAAAAATAACGTAACTTACTCTAATCTAATTTGCCTTAACGTAACTTATTATGTTGTATTTTGATATGGGTCCTTAACGTGTTAAAATCTTAATCTTACTTAAAATATGTTGTTGTTAAAAAGAAAAAGGAATTACCGAAATGGATTTGAAAGAGTAGGGTTCGCGTTTTTTGAAGATTGCTTTCCTCCATCTTATCTCGTGAAGAATAAAAATAAAAGGCACGACTGGGTCGCACGTACTTGCTCCTGTGTGCTAATCCTTTTTAGGTACAGGCGTCTTTTTGACAAAGATTTAATTTTAATGTTTTTTTGACGTGTAACTTCTTTAGAATCGTTGGTGCGAAGCTCGAACGAACATGCATCACAACAAAAGGGTAAACACATAAATATATAGGATTGTTAGCTTTTGCAGTTTTTTAGTATTATCTTTCCACTTGTTGTTTACTGTTTATAATATAGTTTGCTCATAGAAAGATATAAAGGACTTTTTTCAGTTCAATTTTCATTTTTTTATGGAAAAAATTGAACAACTGGCATAAAGATTCGTGGGAATCAGCAGTAGGGCAATAATGCTAGGTATAAGGACCTATATAGGTCCCAATAACAATAATTTACTTTTTGAAATCAAATTAATTAAAATAGCTGAATTATGTTTGATGGATCGATAAACGTATGATGTGGGTAGGTATTAATGGAATTTATTAAGGATATTATTTACCTATAATAAGGTTGGAAGGAAGGTAGGTACTAAATAAAAGATACACGTTCCAACTACTGTTAAGCGAGTGGGTATAGAGACATTATTAAAAGTTAAAACAGTGGTTTTGTTTATTTATAGGCAGGTGTAAACTTTTGTTTTCTCGATTGAAATTTTTGCATTCAGTAGTAATCGAATAGTTTTTTTTATTTGTGAGTTGTTTTTCTGTGTTTATCATAGGCTTCCTTATTTATTCTGTGTGCTTTTATGATGATGAAATGCTTTAAAATACGTAGGTATGTATGTAGGTTGACACCTTCTTTTATTTGACTAATGGCTAGGGCTTAGCCGAGCAATATGAAATTAAATTTGGGGGAACAATTTTTATGAAATCAAAAAAACAGTATTCATAACGTTTTTTGGAAAAAATGTTGTAAGCCATCTTATGTCTTTTGCTGTTTTATATTTTATGAATTTTTCATTTCAAAATCGTTCGACTAGTTTTTTCAAAAAAATGTTTTTTTTTGCAAAACTTTTCGAAAACATATTTTAAATTTTTTTTGAGAATGCCAATTATAAGAAATCTAAAGCTTTTACTAGGAGAAAAATTTAAAAAAAAATCTATTAAACTGTTTTCAAAATATTCAAAAAACAAAATATTTTTTAAAAAAAAATATTAAAAATTATAAAAAAATGTTTTTGAAAATTTTAAAAAGCAATATTATTTAAATCATAAAGCTCTACATATTTTGAAAATTTCATCAAAATCCGTTAATTAATTAACGAGAAAGTCTGATTTTAAAAAACCGGTCATATGGGAGGTACCGTTAAAAAACTTTTTCTGAAAAATCCATTAAAATTAAAAGATAGATTTTGCACAGAAAACATTATTCTGAAAGTTTTATCAAAATCGTAGGAGCCGTTTTCGAGAAAAATAAGTTTTTCATTAAAAGTTATATGGCAGGTACCGTTAGTTTTGGAGCTAGAATGCCAATTCCAAAAACTGTAGAGTAGAGCATTCTAAAAATACTATATACCAAGTTTGAATCAAATCGGCCCAACCGTTTGGGCTGTAGATATCGATACGGACAGACAGACAGACAGACAGACAGACAGACGGAATTTCCGGACCCACTTTTTTTGACTTCTCTATCATCGTAATGGCATGTTTAATTGTTAGAATTTTTTTTTTACGAATGCATAACTTGCCTTATAGTCCCTATAAATCGCAAGTAAAAAGCATGTTGTTTTAATAACCGCTCTTCGAATCTCCCGCGATTAATTTTTTTGGAACTGGGAAAATGCCCAGAAGAAGCTTTTCCTCGATCTTTTCTTTATTCTCGGAAAAGGAAATTAGAATTGAGGTTAATCTGAACACGGCCATTAGATTCGGTAAGCTTTGGAATGACAGCCAACAACTTGTTGAAATCATTGATTGTGAGAGTAAGAGTAATGTTTCGTTGTGATTTGACAACGGGGGTTTCCATGGGAGCGAAAAAGCTTTCCAGAAAGCCGGGGTCGTCAAAGATAATCAACGAAACAAATGGCTGAATGTGTGAATATGTGAGTGACTGGAATGGTCGAGGGAGGAATGGGTTGTGGTAAGCTGAGAAAGCAACTCTGAGGAGAGCTAACCAAGCGAGAGGTTTTCATAAAAAAGATAGTCGAGAAAATTAAAAAGAAACAAAAATCGAGAAAAGGTGTTAGAGGAGAAATTGAAAAGCGAGTAAAGAAACAGCATTAAAAAAGGAGGAGATTGGAGGACCGATAAGGACTAGGATTTGGGAAAAGAAAATCGAGGAGATAGAGGAGGAAAAAAAAAGATTTAAAAAACAGATAACTACAATTTGTGTTGTTCTTATTTAGTGTGTCCATTTCAGTCAGTCTTTTTTTTTGTTAGTTTTTTTTCGGTTTGCTTTCGATTTAGATTTATGTGGAACGCGATATAATTTACATATATTTTTTCTTCAACGTTAACGGCCTACATCACTATTTGACTTCACTGTTATATTTCTTTGTTCAGATTCTGTTGAATTTCCTTTGTTAATCTCTCTTTCAAAAAATTTTGAGTTTTTATCCTGGGTTTCCAAGGTTTCCCAAATAAAAACATTGATTTAAATCCCATTGGGACATATAAAATCTGCGTTTTATTCATTCTCTTTTACTACTTCATACATTAGAATTTTGGAATTTTTGTTCTAATATATTTTTATAAAAAAAAAATCTGCACTCTACTGTGCAACAATATATTTATATATTCTTCTTCTGATAAGCTATTTTTATTCAATAAGTCAATCAAGTTTATCATAAGAAATCAAAAATTCTTCCACCGAACCCAACCCAGCAGAGCAGCCGTGGTCACAGCTCTTCTAATCAAGCTGTTCTTACATTTTTTTTTATTCTTGTGTATTCGTTCGTGGTCGTGGTAATATTATAGTTGCGTGCATAATCGTCGTCGTCGTTGTTGTTATCAGTACGCGTACGCGTTTTGTTAAAATTTTAATTAAATTGCAGTGTTCGAATCGCGTCAAAAAGTGTAACAAATTGGCGCCCAACGTGGGGCTCCTTTTGGAAGAATTTGTACTTATTCTGAGTTTTATTAATCAATAATCAATCGGTTGAACCGTAAATAAACCTATTTTTTTGTGGAAAGTGGTGGAGACGGGATACAAATATACCTAAGCATCTAAATCGCAAGTATTTTTTGTTGGTGTTGTTTCTTGCTTACATTTATAATTGTTTTTTTTTTTCATATTTGTTTTAATCATTTGTTTGCATTTCAATTTTGTTGGTTACTTTGATTTTGTTTTTGATATTATTTTTTTTTCTTCATATTTTTCACTATTTATTATTTTTTTCCCCCTTTTTGGTCCGCCAGCATTTTATTTTAGTTATTGTTGTTTTTCTTGCACGACATTTTGTTTTCAATTCTCTCGTGACATTTTTTTGGTGTGTTGTGAATTGCGATAGTTTCTCTTATCGAGTCTGAGTTTGACTTTTTTTTTTGAATGATTGAGATTATTTTTACTTTGAGTGATTTAGTGCGAGAGTCTAAGGGCCCTGTATAGTTTTCAAAAAAAAAAAATAATTAAAGAAATTAAAGTATTTTTTTAATTTGTTTTGCGTTGTTTTTTTGTTGGATTGGGTTTCAGATATCTCTCGTATAGGATTGCCACACTTTTTTTTTTTTTTTTTTTTTGTGATTTATTTATCTTTCGTTGTTTATTTTCTTTATATTTTTTTTCTTCGTTTCAATTTAATTATTTTTCTTAAATATGAATAGGAAGATTAGCGCAGGACGAACTGGCCTATGAGATGAAAGTCAGGGGGCTGAAACCAGATACGGTAGAGGCAATGCGGAAAGCATTGAGATCCGCAAAGATGTTGGAAAGGCGGGGATCTTTGGATACTTTTTCAACGTATCCATTTACTTTTGCTGAGGATCGTGATGCAGTTAAGATTAAGATCGACGAGATTAGGGCGCTTCTTAAGAACCCTCCGATCCGAATTCATCGGAATTTGTTAAAATTATTGCGAAGATAGAATGGAGTTTAGGTTGGTAAGGTAGATCAGTGTGTGAGAAAGAAAACGAAAGGGAAGATAAAAGTCTTTTGAAGAATGAACTTCTAATTTTATTATGCACGTTGACAGGAGACGACGACGGAAGCGAATTTGAAGAAGAAGAACAACAAAAAAGGAAACGAACAAGCGAAATTCTTCTTACGGTTCCTGGTAGCAGATCTGCCAACACCAGTCCATCGACATCGTTGTTTGCTGCAATCGGAGGGACCTCTAGGACTACGGGCGAAACGAATATTCAGATGTGCAGGGACGATAATTTGGTTAGGAGACCAGATGTGGAAAATAGATTTGTGAATGTGGATAGGAATGTTGGAGTAAGTGTAAATGAGAGGTGTGTTGAGCGTGTAGGAAAGTGGGGAGTTAAATTTACTGGTGAGTCTGATGGGTTGTCACTGAATTCCTTTTTAGAGCGGGTGGAAGAACTTCGATTGGCTAACGTGTTCGGGAAATGGGGAACGGGAGTTCAACTTGATTTTACCTTGGCGGCAAGTGGTAGGGATAGTAGATAATATTTAAGAGTACAAATTTAAGGAATCAAGTTTTTACGATTGCTTGATTCGGGAGCTTCACGCACCATTGTAGGAGGGGATGGGTGGACAATTTTAAAGGAGTTAGGACTTAAATTAGGAAAAAGTAGTGTTGGGTCAGTAGCGTTAGTAGATGGGCGGGAGTAGGAGTAGCTAAATCTGTTCCTTTGCCTATGGAGGTTAAGAACAAATCCCTACTAATATAGTGTCTGGCCATATCCAGTTGATCTTAGTTGCCGACTTTTGGGCACTATCGGGCAAAGTCCCGGATTTGAGATCAGGTATGTGGGGCTTTTTAAACCAGCAGATGGTGTCGTCAATGACATACATGGTAGCTATTAGTAAAAATCGGACTTAAACGAAAGTGAGAGCAAAAAGTTAGAATTTGTTTTAGATCAGCTTTTTGAATCAATGACCAAAGGATTAGGGTGCGCCAACTTAGTTGAGCACAAGATTAGAACGTCCGCAGAACCAATCAAACAACGATTTTACCCAGTGTCACCTGCAATTCAAAACACATCGATCAGGAACTCCAAGAGATGTTAGAAGCTGGAGTGATCGAGAAGTCCAAAAGTCCTTGGGCATCCCCGATTCTTCTTGTTAAGAAAAAGGATGGTAGTTTTCGGTTCTGCGTTGACTATAGGAAACTCAATGAAGTGCTGATAGAGATGCTTATCCACTACCGTTTATCTCAGCGATTTTGGACAAGCTTCGAAACGCGAAGTATTTGTCCTCATTAGATATTAAATTTGCTTATTGGCAGATTCCAATGGACGAAGAATCGCGTAAGTACACAGTCTTTACCGTGCCGGGCCAGGGTCGCTTTCAATTTCGTAGGATGTTTATTTTATTACAACTAAACTCAAAAATAACGTAACTTACTCTAACTTAATTTGCCTTAACGTAACTTACTATGTTGTATTTTGATATGGGTCTTAATCTTATTTAAAATATGTTGTTATTAAAAAGAAAAAGGAATTACCGAAATGGATTTGAAAGAGTAGGGTTCGCGTTTTTTGAAGATTGCTTTCCTCCATCTTATCTCGTGAAGAATAAAAAAAGCATGTTGTTTTAATAATCGCTCTTCGAATCTCCCGCGATTAATTTTTTTGGAACTGGGAAAATGCCCAGAAGAAGCTTTTCCTCGATCTTTTCTTTATTCCCGGAAAAGGAAATTAGAATTGAGGTTAATCTGAACACGGCCATTAGATTCGGTAAGCTTTGGAATGACAGCCAACAACTTGTTGAAATCATTGATAGTGAGAGTAAGAGTAATGTTTCGTTGTGATTTGACAACGGGGGTTTCCATGGGAGCGAAAAAGCTTTCCAGAAAGCCGGGGTCGTCAAAGATAATCAACGAAACAAATGGCTGAATGTGTGAATATGTGAGTGACTGGAATGGTCGAGGGAGGAATGGGTTGTGGTAAGCTGAGAAAGCAACTCTGAGGAGAGCTAACCAAGCGAGAGGTTTTCATAAAAAAGATAGTCGAGAAAATTAAAAAGAAACAGCACAACTATCATAACGTTTTCAAGAGCGAATCCTTCATATAACCCAGACACACCTCCCTTTACTAACCCTGAGCAGGTCCAAAGTTGTAAATCCAACCTCAAAAATAAAAAATCGTCAGGAATGGATGGGATATCTAATTTTGTATTGCGGAAAAGCTGCCATTCCATTGATACGGTTCTCTCATCTATATTCAACCATTGCATTAATAATGGCTACTTTCCCTCAGATTGGAAAGTAGCAAAATTATTACCCATTGCTAAAAATAGATCCAACAAAGAAATTACAAGTTTTAGACCTATATCTTTGCTCTCAAACATTGGGAAACTTTTCGAAAGAATTCTATACGCACCAGTTAATCTATTTTGTGACGAAAAAAATATAATACCTAGTAACCAATTTGGATTTAGAAAAGAACATTCTACTGAACACGCAATACTACTTCTCTGTGACAAGATTGTTCATAACTTGAGGTCTAAAAAATGTACTATTTGTCTTAATATAGACCTCGAAAAGGCATTTGATTCCCTCTGGCACAAGGGATTGATATATAAATTAATAAAACTCAACTTCCTTATTCGCATCATATCAAATTTTCTTGAAAATCGATTCGCTTCAATATTTGTACGATCTGAACAATCAGATCTTTTCTTAATATCGTCGGGAATTCCACAAGGCTCGATTTTAGGACCAATTTTATTTATCATTTATATGTATGTTTTCCCATTTCAACATTTAGTAGACGACGCACCAGAGGGAATTCTTTTCGCAGATGACACTTTAATAACAGCTAGCGATGTGAGACCACAAAAAGCATTGTTGAAAATAAAACAAAAACTTCCTGTGTTAGTGGGTTATTTTCAAAGATGGGGACTGAATATTAATTGCCAAAAGTGAAGTCTCATATGCTTTCGGAACGCAAGCGGTAAAGGCCACCGACTAGCTGTAAAGGAGAGCAAAACACTTTCACTGAAAATCAATAACAACCCTGTTCCTCTATGCTCAGAAATGAAGCACATAGGGATTCATTTTCACAATAGATTTCTCTTCAATAAGCATGCGCGAAAGACATTATCTAAAGCAAAAGCTGTAACTGCCACATTAAAACCAGTACTGCACTCTAGGACAATGCCCAAAGATACAAAGATACTTATTTACAAAACAATCATTCGTCCAATTTTGGCATACGGGTTCAGTTCTTGGTTTACCATTTCCCCCACAACAGCGAAAGAAATGGAAACCTTCGAAAGAAAAGTCTTGAGATTTTGCTGCGGCAAATTTAGAAGGGAAAACAAAAAAATACTTCTCAAATAAATCAATTTATGAAACCTGTAAAGTTGTACCGCTACTTACATATTTAATCAACCTAACAAAAAATAAACTCTTACGTGCTGAACGTCATCCGAATGCATTAATAAGATCCCTGTTTGATTCAAACTCCACAGATTGCTTAGAAAGCAATTATTACATTTCCCCGTTTAACATGCTTAACGACAGATCTCTGCCCATTATTACACCAAATGAAGGCTCAATAATTCCCTTCTACGTAAGAGCCTCACGCCTAAACCTGAGAGGGTAGTTAATGGAACCATTAATTTACTTAATTTAATTAAAACGCGCTCGTATTATGTAAATGTTAATAAATAGTTTGCTCTTTAAACTAAAAATTTTGTTATTGTTAAAAAAATTATGTTTTGAATTAAAAATAACTAGTTTGGCATACTTGCCATTTTTTTGTTTGTGATTGTCTAGTCATAGTTTTAAGGTTGTAACTAAAATAAAGTATGCCGGGAGCAAGCATACAACAAAATCTTGCTATACCTACTATAGGTTCTAGTTAAGTATGAGTAAGTCATATAGCAAAATTACTTTTAAAATGCTTTGCCAGGCATATCTTATAAGTCGGCTACATAATATTATACTGAACAAATATTGTAAAACAAATGTATGTGTTTCAAAAAGACTCAATAAATAAGAATTGAATTGAATTGTGAGTGACTGGAATGGTCGAGGGAGGAATGGGTTGTGGTAGGTTGGGAAAGCCACTCTGAGGAGAGCTAACCAAGCGAAAGGCTTAAAAAAAAATGATAAAAAGAAAGTCGAGAAAATTAAAAAGAAAAAAATCGAGGAAAGGTGTTAGAGGAGAAATTGAAAACTGAGTTAGGAACCAGGATTGGAAAAGGAATTAGGAAAAAATAGAGCGAGGAGATAGAGGAAGGAACAAAAAGATTAAGATAGAAAAGATAAGTACAATTTATGTTGCTTTTATTTAGTGTGTCCATTTCAGTAAATTTTTTTTGTTACTAAAACTTCATTTTGCTCTCGATATAATTTACATTTTTTTTTTAACGTTAACGGCCTGTATCACTTCGACTTCATTTTCCTTTGTTTGGATTCTGTTAATTTCCTTTGTTACCTAATTTCTCTTTGAAAAAATTTTGTGTTTTTATCCTGGGTTTCCAAGGTTTCTCAAATAAAAACATGAATATAAATCCTATTGGGACTTATAAAATCTGCGTTTTATTTTGGAATTTTTATTCTAATTTATTTTCATAAAAAAAAAATTCCTGGCGCCCACTTTATCTTCACTCTACTGTGCAACAATATATGTATTATATATTCTTCCGATAAGCTGTTTTCATCTAATGCAATCAAGTTTATCAGAAGAAATCAAAAATTCTTCCACCGAACCCAGCCCAGCGGAGCAGCCGTGGTGACAGCTATTTAGAAAAGCTGTTGTTACACTTTTTTTGTCGTGCTAATAAAAAGTAATATTCCAGTTGCGCGCGTAATCGTCGTCTTCGTCTTCGTTGTTATCAGGCGCGTACGCGTTTTATTAAAATTTTAATTTTGTTCGGGTTGTTAAATTGTTCATACATTAGCCGTGTTTAATTGGTAATCTTTAGCTAGCGCAGTATTGGAAGTCCCAATAAAACGCTATATTCACTCCATAATTCACTTTTAATTTAACCCCCGAAGTGACAACTGACGTCATGTTGAATAAATTTAGAAGGGTGTGTTCCAAATTCAACTCAGTTCTTGAACAGAGACATCCGGATAGAATATCCAACCATGACGTCATCAGTGACCCTTGATGACAGAATTAAATTCGGTTTTAGAAAAAAAACTGCAATAATTTAAGTTTAATTTGATGCAGTTTTTGTCTAATGTCTTATTTGATTAATTCAATATACATTTTAAGTAAACTAACACTTTGGATCTTTTCCAAAAATTTTATTTAATTTATTCAATTTTGGTCACTGATGACGTCAAAATACAGGAAGGCGCTGTCTTGTAATCTTGTATCATGAAACTCAACGAACAAATCCTTAAATAATAAAATCTTACCAACCTTCAAGTACATATTTTTTCTACATTCCAGTTGGTTGACATTTCTTTCCAAGATTTATCTCAACTTATTATATTCACTAATTTCACTAACTTATTGTTTGTTCTTGTTTGCAGTATAATATTTTACTGCGCTGGGTATACACTTACCAATAAAACACGGCTATTGTTAGGAATCGTGTTCGTGTTAGGAATCGCGGCAAAAAGTGTAAAAAGTAGACCCAATTTTTTTGAAAAAAAAAAAAAATAAAAAATAAATAAAAAAACTAACACAATTAGGCTAAACTAGGACGAATATGGCCATGAAATAAGGTAAATGGTAATAAGGTCGATTCAATCTTAATTTTAATCTTAAAAAAGGCGAAATAAAGGCGAACTTCGGTTTTATATCAAGACGACTCTATTTCCAACAAAAATGGTAAAAATGTGGATCAGAATTTCGGCGTTATTACCGAATCAGTGTGCACAGAAATTTCTTGAGATTCTATCGCCCAATCAGTATGAGGTAGGTATTGGGGGCATGCTGCCCCCCTGCAACGCCCCTGCTTGGGCTCACTATAGGACTTGAAGTATGTGCGAGATTGGGTTTATGCAAAAGTTCTTTAAATCCACTGAACACAGTGGAAACTATTGAAAAAGAATGTTCAAGTCCTGCAGTTCTTTTAAGCGACACCAATTCGTCGAGTGGCAACAGAAATTTTTTTCAAAATGATTGGTCAAGGTAATTTTATTAAGTTTCGTGTTAAAATAATGGCGCGGTGCGGCGGTGACTCACGCGGCCTTTTCCCCTGGCGCGGGTCCAGCGAAGTAGCGGCGCGGTTTAGGCGCAATTTTTTTGGGTCATTTGTTTTGGCACGTGTACGATAACTCCGGCGCTAGGATTTTATAACGGTTTATTGTACGGGGTTAAATACAAAGAATTTTTACTATGGGAGGGGATCTATCTCCCCCCGTTTAGGAGGTAGGGGCGATTTTCGAAAAAAAATTCTTTAATGGAAACATAAATATTAAAAAACCAACGGCAACACTTTAAAACCATAACTATAACGATTTTAACAGCCAGAAATCTGCTTTTTAATCTTACATTTAAATGAAATTATTTGCGTCAATAGTTTTCAAAATATTCGCATTCAAACTCGAAATTTTGATAAAAAACGTAAACAAATATCTTTGAACCAATTTTGTTCAAAATTGTGAAATGGAAAATAAAATTTTCTTTATGTGGTCAATGCTCATATCAATTTTAAATGAAACGCAAAAAACCGAAAGCTTTTATGTCTACTAGTTCTTGAGAAAATTGAAAATAACTGAAAGTACTTTTTCAGATTTTTTTTTATTTGCGCATTACGGCGGTGTTTAAAAAGCGAGATATGTAAGGGGCGGCATGCTGCCCCCCTGCAACCCCCCCCCCCTTTCTTGGGCTCACTATAGGATTTGGGGTATATGATAGTTTGGGTGTGTGCTAAATTTCTTTTGCGTTTGGGATCTAGATTCAAATAAACTTTTTTATTGGATGTCAACAACTGTTTTCTAGCCCAAAACGGTAAATTTAACATTTAAATGCCAAAAATCAAAAATTTCATATAAAGTAGTTTTAGTAATTTTCATTTTTTCCTAAGAACTAGAAGACATAAAAGCTTTCGGTTTTTTGATCATTGATTATAGAAAGAAAATTTTATTTTCCATTTCACTATTTTTAACAAAATTGAATGCGAATATTTTGAAAACTATTGACGCAAATAATTTCATTTAAATGTAGGATTAAAAACAGATTTCTGGCTGTTAAAACCGTTATAGTAACGGTTTTAAAGTGTTGCGGTTGGTTTTTAATATTTATTTTTCCATTAATGAATTTTTTTTTTCGAAAATCGCCCCTACCTCCTAAACGGGGGGAGATAGACCCCCTCCCATAGTAAAAATAATACATACAACTGTCCACATTCAACAAAGGTACTTGATCAACAGCGTTCATCAACTACTAAGCGTCCAGATGAAACTCTAGCTGAAGAGAAAAGTTGTCCTGGTACGCAAGAAAATATTCAGCCAAAATATTCAGCTCCAGTTGTACAAACAATGTTTGTGCCACCTGAACACCCTAGAAGACGCGTTCAACTACCAAACCATTGTTACTATAATACAAATTATGCATTCGTGCAGATTAAAAATTTTGAGATAACAATCAAACATGACATTACGATGATAGAGAAACATATTTGAGTTACTGGCAAAATTCTGTACGTCTGTCTGTCTGTCTGTCTGTCTATCTGTACGGATGTATATTGGACTGCAGCCTAAACGGTTGGGCCAATCGTCTTCAAATTTTGAACTTAAGGTTATTTTGACATTCTACAGAGGGGTTTTTTAATTTTTTTTTTAGCTCAAAAATTAACGGTACCTGTCATATAACCGTTATGTAAAAGCTTATTTTTCTCAAAAACGGCTCCACGAATTTTTATAAAAAAAAATCAGTGTACTATTGTAGGTATGCATTATATTTTGGTGAAAAAAAAAATAATATGGTGGGCTAAAAACGGTACCTCCCGAAGGACCGGTTTTTTTCCTTCGACTTTCTCGAAAACTGGTGATCCAATTACAATCAAAATTGATATCCAATAAAATGTAGGTAGCCTAAGTAATAATTGCATTTATTTTTTTTCGAAAACTTTTTTTTTGTATTTTTAATAATTTAAAAAAAAAATTTGTTTGAAAAATCAATATTTTGAAAACGAGTTAGTGAATTTTTTTTAATTTTGTTTTTAAATGTACGCTATTTTTGTACTTAAGTTTGTATTCTGGAATCATTTTTTTTTTATTTTTTTAAAAAAATTGTTTAAAAAAAACCGTTTTATTTAAAAACACACTTTTTAACATTTCCTAAAGAAATAAAATGGCGTTAAAATTTTTTCACCCAATACAATTTAACGAACTTTATTCTAACAATCAAAAGTCACAAAAATCGAGTAAATGCTTTGATGTTCACTTTAATTTTCTTTAATTTTATTCTACAATGTGACCGCACATATGAGCAAGTACGTGCGATCCAGTCGTGCAATTTATTTTCTTTGCGGCTGCAAAATATTGGCGAAGTTGTGAACAACCATGGTCTCATCAACCACTGGTGTACCTAGCCAAAATTTTGCAACAAACGGAGGTGTTCGAGTTCCAGCACGAGGTTTTGAAACGAGAAGAGAGCTGGCGGACGAGTCTTTAAAGTAAAGAGTAATCTTAAAATTAGTTTAAAATGACGTAAATTAATTAATGTACAAAATGGGTTTTTAACGTGTGTAAGGTTAGGTTTTATAAAAGTTGAAAATAATTTAAAAGTAACGCTCCTCTTTGTATCTCCGATTTCGTTAATTAATTCACGTTTCGAATCCCGCGTGCTAATAGTAGAGTAGTAGGAAAAAGCCTAGTGGATACTTCTTCTCGATTTTATATCTTTTTCAAATTTTCTCGAAAATATAGATAGTTGGGAAGGGTTCTAAACTCATCAATTATGTTTCGGCAAGTTTTGGAAACACAACCAAAAACTTGTGGAAACCGTGTTTGTGTGTGTGAGGTGAGAGTAAAGTTTCGTTAGAAAATGGTTGTGTTGTATGTATGAGTGAATGACTGGAATGGACGAAGGAGGAAAGGAGTAGTGATAAATGAGCTCGGAGGACACTCTTGCGAGAGCCATAAAAGCGAAAACAAAGAAAGGAATATCGAGGAATTTTGGAGAAGAAAAAAAATCGAGGAGGAGACATTTGTTTTATTTTTATAAATTTTGGATCGAGAATTTTTGGGAAAATAAAATCAGGATTCGGAACGTTAAAGGTTTATAAGAAAGCTGTAAAGGAGATAGGAGACAAAAACCATTATAAGATTAAGATAAATATTTTGTGTTCCATTTGGAGTATACAAATATATACATATTTTCTATTATTCCAAAATATATATATATTTATATTTATATTCGAGGTTCCCATAACATTTTCGGGAAGCACTTTAGTCGTAATAAAAACCCATTTTTTTTGTTTAATTTACTTTTTTTTATCTGATTTTAATTACATTTCTTTTTGTAATTTTTTTAATATCAACGGCCATTTAGAATTGTTCAAACCACCCCTATTATTTGAAAACATATTTGGGTTTTAATCCAGGGGTCTTCTATCCCATGGTTTCTTAAAATAAAAATCACTAAGCAATCTTAACTCTGTTTCTTTTATTTCAATAAATTACGGTCTTCATTTTGTATATTTAGTTTTGGAATTTTCTAATTCAGTTAAAAAAAAAATTCCTGGCGCCCACTTTATCTGCACTCTACTGTGCAACAATATATGTACACATACATTTTTTTTTTTTTTGATAAACTATTTTGATTCAATAAATCAATCAAGTTTATCAAAATAAATCCAAAACTCTTCCACTGAACCCATCCCAGATGAGCAGCCATGGTCACAGCTTTTCTAATCAAGCTGTTGTTACACTTTTCTGCATTCTTTTTTTTGTGTATTCGTTCGTGGTCGTGTTAACAAATAGTAATATAGTTGCGTGCGTCATCGTCGTCGTCGTTGTTGTAATCAGTGCGCGTACGCGTTGATTAAAAAACTTTAATTTTTTTTTTGGGTTTGTTCGCGGCAAAAAGTGTAACACCATGTTCCAGCTTCACTCCCAAACATAGTTGAAGAGATTCGACAGCGGTCTTCCGTTTATAATCAGCAGCTTACATAGCCTTATTATCAAACGATGGAACAACCTCGTGTTTTAAACTTTACTACATACCCTGCAGCACAGCCTCCTCAATCTGCAAATAATTTGAATATGACTGGTCTAAGTAGAACCCAGATTGCAGCTTGCCAAGTTGGCTCTCTCGAACTCCAAACTTTGGAGGAGAACCATAAGATTGGCCAATGTTTATTGCAACGTTTCAAAGAACAACCAGTATGTATGGCTTATCAGAAGATGATTCGTTGGAAAACTACCACCAAGTATAAGACTTAATTGAAGCGTATATATCGAAAAAATGCCACAGTGCACACTTTTTCAGTTTAGCGAATGACTGTACAAGGTTGCCGAAGCTGCTAACAGGGTGGAAATACCTTCTTTTTCGACACAAGGCCAAGACTGGAAGATTACTGAGACAAGGCCCCAAGCAAAGGGATTAAAAATAAAGCCTTCTTAATGCACACGTTAATGACAAACCCGTATATAACAAAGGCACGCTGCTAAAATGCTGTATTTGCAACGGTGATTGTTCGTCAGTAATAAAATGTTCCACATTTACTCAACTACCTAGACTGGAGAAATGGGCTGCGGTAAGAAGAAATAAACTTTGTCGTAGATGTCTCAAAAAACATGGATACAACAAATGCCAGTCAAGTGCGGTCTGCGGAAGAAATAATTGTACATTTAAGCATCATAGCCTACTACATAACGACGAGAAAGATGTTGAAGATGCCCAATCAATGCATGGGGTCTTTATCGCAACACAATTGCAACACTCATGTAGATGCTTGTGAGTCAATTCTATTCCGGATCATTCCTGTGCTAGTATATGGGAAACAAAAGGAGATTCGTACATTTGCCTTTCTGGATGAAGGATCTTCTGTCAGCCTTATAGACAAGGAAGTTGCGTCAGCACTAAATATCAGAGGGGATCCCCAACCACTTTGTCTTAAATGGACCGGCAACACTCACAGGTATGAAAATGATTCACAGATTATTAATCTTCGTATTTCAAGCATAGGTAATAAAGCTGAGAAGTACTTGATGAGCAACGTCTACACTGTAGACTGTCTTCAACTACCGACCCAGACCATCAATCTGGTTGAACTGCAGGCTAAATATCGACATTTGCGAGGTCTTCCGATTCAATCTTATAACCATGCCAGGCCACGTTTGCTAAATAATGCCAGACTTGGTTTACCACTGAAATGTAAAGAAGGTTCATCGGGGCAGCCGATTGCTGCCAAAACTCGATTGGGATGGACATAACATGGAAATCGTGCAGCCAAATTCAAAATGTCTAACAGAGTACTCTGCTTCCATTCCTGTGAAGGCGACGATGATAGCTCCAATCTTGAGCAACTAGTAAAATCTTTCCTAAGTACTGATAATTTTGGATTTCTAATCCCGAAGAAAAATTGATGTTGAATGACGATAAACGAGCATTGACTTTGCTGAACGAACATACAAAACGAAAGGATAAACATCGTTCTGAAGCTGGTCCACTTTAGAAATTTGATAACATCACCCTTCCAATGGCCAAAAGACATTCTTACCTGTTGAAAAGACTGAACAAAGACGAAGAACTTGCTAAGACTCTAAATGCTAAAATCCAAGAATACTTGGAGAAGGGATATGCAAGAAATTTAATGCCAGAAGAGCTCCAAGATGAATGACAACCTTGTTGGTATCTTCCCATATTTCCCGTAAAAGATCCCAATAAACCAAGTAAAGTTCGAATAGAATGGGATGCCGCTGCAAAGGTTCATGGTGTATCACTTAATTCCGTTCTTGTAAAAGGGCCAGATCAAGTGGCATCACTGATGTCAGTTCTATTTAAGTTCAGAAAACATCAATTTGGGATATACGCTGATATTCAGGAAATTTTTCACCAAGTTGGTATCCGAGAAAAGAATCAACATTTTCAGAGATTCCTATGAGGGAACGATATCGAACCTGATGTTTATGTTATGAAAGTCATAACCTTCGGTGCGACATGCTCACCCGCTACCGGTCAGTATGTCAAGAACAAGAAAGCAGATGAATTTGCAGAAGAATTTCCGAAAGCAGTAAAGTCCATACGAGAGAATCATTATGTTGTCTATCTAATGGATAGCGTCGATACGGAAGAAGAAGCAATACAATTTGCAAAGGACATTCGACTGATACACCAGAAGGGTGAATTCCATATAAGAAACTAGATATCAAGTTCAAAAACATTTGTTAAAGCTCTGCAATCCAAGCCAATAGATGAAGTGAATCTTAACAATGAATCAGATCTAGGAACAGAAAACGTTCTTGGAATGTGATGGTGCACCAAAACGGATAACTTTACATACAAAATTGGCTGTAATGAAAAACAAAGAGCAATTATTAACGGTTCTACCCATCCCACCAAGCGTGAAGTACTAAGAATGTTGATGACAATATTCGATCCTCTAGGACTCCTTGCTAACTACCTAATGTACTTACAAAATTTACTACAAGAAGTTTGGCGAACAGGAATTGAATGGGACGACAAGATAGAGAAAGAACAACATGAAAAATAGCGTAACTGGATACGTACGTTTTCTCCCGTTAGTTGAGAAACTAGAAATACCCAGATGTTATACCTCCAAGAACTTTTCGGAAATACCAGAAAGACAGCTCCACATATTCGTCGATGCGAGTGAAAATGGTTATGCTGCCATGGCATTTATTAGATCCAGTGCTAAAGAATTAGTTGAATATATATATAATAGTCTGAAGCTACTATCAATTCCCAGACTTGAAATGCAAGCGGCAGTGCTTGGCATGCGTTTAGCCAATACCATTGCAAATTCTCACAACATCAAATTTAATAAAAGATTTTTCTGTACAGATTCTAAGAACGTTTTATGTTGGCTCCGATCCGATCACAAAAAATATCGCCAATTTGTTGCCTTTCGTGTAAGTGAAATATTAAATCACACAGACATTTCTGAATGGCGCTGGGTTCCTACTGAATTGAACGTATCTGACGAAGGCACACAATGGAAAAGGCTCCAGATTTTGGAAACTCTAATCGATGGTTTAGAGCCCCTGAATTTCTATACCCGCAATACGAAAGCTGGCCACAAGAAGCTAAGAAGGAAGATGTTACTAAGGAAGAATTAAAAATGCAATTTATTGGTACTCACATATAAATAAGAGAAGAAGTGGTACAGTTTGAAAAATTTCCTCTTTGAATCGGCTGCTCCGAAGCACTGCACTTATATTCAGATACGTACATAATTTAAGAGCTAAATTACCAAGAAACGAGAACAAAATTCAGAGCAGAACATGTACATATACTTTGCAAGTTGAGCTCCAGAAGGCTGAAAAATTAATGAGCTTCGGCAAAGATTTTCTATACCATACGTCAGAGCCGCCCTAAGAAAATTGAGAAAGCACTGCTAAGAGTGTAAAGATCAAAGGGCCGCACCGCAACTACCAATGATGTCCGATCTGCATCCAACACTAATAGTTCCATTCTGTCGCCCGTTTTCATTCATAGGAATAGATTATTTTGGACCAATGAATATTGTTATAATGAGGCGAACGGTAAAAAGGTAGGGAGTGCTCTGTACATGCCTCATTACAAGAGCGATTCATCTTGAAATCGCACACTCACTGTCTTCGGACTCCTGCATCCTGGCTATTCGAAATTTTATCGGCCGTCGAGGAAACCCGATCGAGATATACAGCGATAATGGAACTAATTTCCAAGGAGCAAAGAAGGAACTCAAAGAAGCCTTTAAGAATTTAAACCATGAAAAGATTGCAGAAGGGCTGACGTCCACTCTTCAGTCCTCCGGACTCGCCACACATGGGAGGAAGTTGGGAGCGAATGGTCCGATCTATCAAGAAAATTCTATACCAAATAATGCCGTCTCGCCACCCCCACAGAAGAACTTCTGCATAACATGCTCATCGAAGTGGAGAATATAATCAACTCGCGCCCGTTAACATACATACCTATTGATGAAAATGAAGAAGCAATAACTCCAAGAATACTTACCTACTATCACGCGTCGAACGAAATGGTTCCAACCGGTAAAACCTACAGAAGTTGGAGACATAGTTGTTATTGTAGACCCAAACAACCCGAGAAATTGCTTACATAAAGGAAGAGTAGTAAAAACGAAACTTTCTAAGGATGGACAAGTCAGGAGCGCCTCTATTCAAACTCAGTCAGGTATATATGAAAGGCCGGCAGTAAAACTTGCAGTTTTAGACATCAACCCAGAAAGAAGGTGGAAGGACCTACCAGGGGGGAGTGTTAAGACCTATGCAACAAAGTAGGTGCCATCCACTCAGTATATCTTCTTACTATTTGGTTTTATTCTTTGTGTTTAATTTTCTGATGTAACCAAAACATAATTACTCTTGCCCATAAGGTGATATACGAGCCGCCGAACTCAATCAACCATCAGGTCACCTAATTAAAATGAATCTTTGGCTACTTGGTCATATTACTTTAAATTATCGTCGCTAGCCTCACTAGCAGAGATAAGCAAATTAAATAAAGGCTTCAAGCAAGCACCGAAAGTGCGCAGTCAACAATATCGAACCCATTAAAATCACGTTGTATATCGCTGAAATGTGCTGCGTCGGCGTCTTGGTGCACGTCGCCTACGCATACAGAATTATGAACTCGTTATGTATATGGGACTGGCTAAGCTGAGGTTGATTGAGTGCGGCAGTAGTATTTTGACCAAGGGAGATAACGAATTTAATTTAATAGACATTTTTCGGATACAAAATAATTTTGTAACTTTTGTAATACTTTTTGTAAAAAAATATCTTCTTGAGTATACGTGAAATGTAATAAATAGAACTAAAACCAATTGTGTAGCTTTATTTTGAACGTGTGGAAGATTAATTAATTACGAGTTAACAAAACAAAAGAATATATCTGAAAACCAAGTTACCTAAGAAAGCGGTAACATAAATATTACACGCAAGTATAGCTTTACATTCATCTTGGCTTCCAATGTGGCACATAACAGCAAGTACGTGCGATCCAGTCTTGCCCAGTTTTTGAAAAGTAATAGTAATATGAACTTCTTTTATCGCATTCCTACAACGGGGACGGGGGTTACAGGGAAGGTAAATAAATTTATTGGCGCGACAGCTCCTTAAGGAGCCAAGGCCTAGTAACTTATTTTTTCGAAATTGAAAATAATTTAAAATTATTTAAGAACTAAAATGAGCACAAATCTCGCTATTTTGTCTGTTGAGCAAGAAGTACATGTGACAATTATTGATATTGAAAGATTGCGAAAATGAGACGGACATTTCTGACGCTGCCTCCCGCACTATATGGATTGAATGAAGCCTTCACACGAACGAGTAAACCTCGCAATGCTAATGGCAGTTTAATTGACTTTAATATTAGTAAAGTAAAATTTAAATCAATGTTCTATACCAGTGCTCTAGTCGGAAAAATGTGTAATATATGTTTGTTATGTTTATTTGATTGTAATGTGTTGGTTCTTTTGTGTGATTTTTTTACTAACTATTAACACATACCTACACTAAATATGAACCTAATCATGTATTGTAGCTTTCTTTGAGCTCACTATGGCCGAGTTTCAGATACCACTGATTGTTTTCTACCAGTTAGATATGTGGCGTTAACAATCAAACAGAGCCTAAAAAATCATAACTTGAAGCTGAGGAAAACTTCCAAAATAAACTGAAGACAGAGAGAAAACTGCATTTAGCACCCTTTCCGGACATTATGAGTTTAAAAGAATGCCTTTCGGTTTGAAAAATGCCCCAGCAACCTTTCAAAGAATGATGAATCAAGTATTAAAAGAACACATTGGCAAAACATGCTACGTCTATTTAGACGATATAATTATCTTTAGCACCACATTAGAAGAACACATTACTACTTTAAACAAAATACTAAAAACACTTAAAACGTAAATTTGGAAGTAAGTTTAAACAAATGTGAATTTATGTTATAACTAAAGAAGGCATAAAACCTGACCCAGATAAAATCAAAGCAATACAAAATTTCCGAATTCCCAAAATAATTAAAGAAATACAGAGTTTCTTAGGACTCACAGGCTATTATCGTAAAATTATCCACGATTACGCAAAAATATTAGAACCTATGACTATATGTCTAAAGAAAGACACACAAATAAACATTAAAGATGAACAATATGTAGAAGCATTCGAAACTTTGAAAAAACTAATGCAAGACAATCTATTAAACAGACATTCCGACTTTACGAAAGAATTTGTTTTAACAACAGACGCCTCCAACTTTTCTATTGGAGCAGTACTCAGTCAAAATCATGGACCTTTATGCTTTGCGAGCAGGACACTCAACGAACATGAATGTCACTATTGGACAATTGAAAAAGAATTACTAGCAATAGTATGGTCAACTAAACAATTCCGACACAATCTATACGGCAGGAAATTTAAAATCCTATCAGACCATAGACCACTTGTTTGGCTCCAAAATCTAAAAGAACCAAACAGTAAGTTACAAAGATGGAAGATTAAACTCGAAGAATTCGACTTTGAAATACAATACATCCAAGGAAAAGAAAACCAACTGGCTGACGCACTTTCTAGAATAAAAATTGAAAACGAAATAAACGCATTAGAAAAAGAAGAAGTCATAAGTACTTAGCATAGCGCTGAAAGCGACAGTAATAATCTAGTAAAAAATACAGAAAAACCTATAAACTTATTAAAGAGACAAATAATAGTTAAAATCGACGACAAAAATTCCAAAGAAACAACCTTGCCATTTCAAAAAAGAAGAATCAACATAAAACGAAAAGACTTTATGACAAAACTTCGAGGAAATCACAAATGAATGTGACCCAACAATATAAAATTGTATTTTTATACCAGACAAAATATTCTTAAAATTTCAAGAATACTGGCAAAATAACAAATATAACAAAAAATTACTTAGAACAAAAATTATACTAGAAGACGTACAAGACACAGAACAAATGAAAAACATAATATGCAAAAAAACACGAAAACTATAATCAAATAGGCATCGAGAAAACATATCTAAAAATCAAAAGGAAATATTATTATCCTAATTTAAAAGAACTAATAACAAAGATAATCAACAACTGTAAAAAATGCAATTCAAAAATAGAAAGAAATCCAATTAAATTACATATAGAAAAAACAGAAACCCCTCTAGAACCTCACAAACACTATCATATCGACACTTGGATACTTCCAAATAAAACGAAATACTTAGCGTGTATCAACAAATTCTCAAAATTTATAAGTGTTGAAAAAGTAAAAACAAAAAATCATATGGACATTTTACCATTTAGCCATTATAAAAAAAATATTCTCATATATGAAAAAACCCGAAATATTGACATTAGATAACGGTCAAACATTTCAAAGAAAATAATATTTAAACACATACAACTCCTTCTTGCAGGCATACTGGAAACGCAGATATTGAAAAACTACACAGCACCTTAAACGAAAATCTAAGATTATTCGACGATGACGATCAACCCATATCTTTAAAAGTAATAAAAGTAGTGGAAATCTACAACAGAACTATACACCCTACAACAAAAGAACGTCCAATCGAAGAAGAATCAACATAATACGAAAAGACTTTATGACAAAAGACTTCGAGGAAATCACAAATGAATGTGACCCAAATATACAAAATTGTATTTTTATACCAGACAAAATATTCTTAAAATTTCAAGAATACTAGAAAAATAACAACTATAACAAAAAATTACTTAGAACAAAAAGAAGACATACAAGACACAGAACAAATGAAAAACATAATATGCAAAGAACACGAAAACTATAATCCCATAGGCATCGAGAAAACATATCTAGAAAACAAATGGAAATATTATTATCCTAATTTAAAAGAACTAATAACAAAGATAATCAACAACTGTGAAAAATGCAATTTAAAAATAGAAAGAAATCCAATTAAATTACATATAGAAAAAACAGAAACCCCTCTAGAACCTCACAAACACTTTCATATCGACATTTGGATACTTCCAAATAAAACCAAACACTTAACGTGTATGGACAAATTCTCAAAATTTATAAGTGTTGAAAAAGTCAAAACAAAAAATCAAGTGGACATTTTAAAAGCGATTATAAAAATATTCTCATATATGAAAAAACCTGAAATACTGACATTAGATAACGATCCAACATTTCCAACCTTTTCTATCAAAGAGTATTTCAAAGAAAATAATATTCAAACACATACAACTACTCCTTAAAGATTATTCGACGACGACGATCAACCCATATCTTTAAAAGTAATAAAAGTAGTGGAAATCTACAACAGAACTTGGTACACTTTTGCCGGGAACTATTTAGTAAGCCGAACAAAATTAAAATTTTAATAAACGCGTACGCGCACTGATTACAACGACGACAACGACGATGACGATGACGCGCGAGTTACATCCGCAACCTAAATCCCCTCTTCCAACTTCCGCTTAACACCAAAGCGCTAGACGTCAACGACCCAACTCCCAACCGTGTGTATTGTAATTTGCAAATTTATCATTTTTGTTAAAATTCAAAAGAATTATGTTTCTTTAAATTATTTTTGTCAATTATGCATTCAGTAGAATTATGTTCCAATAACCAATCCAATTCCAAGAAATACATTTGTTAATATAAAGCATTTTTTGTCAGTAGAATTAAGTTTTCATTTTCAATTGTAAAATCAACCAAGTTAATAATAATTCACCTTTTAACGAAACAAGTTGTGTTTTTTTTAAACGCTCCCGAAGTTGGGAACGTAACTGGCGCAGTCGTTAGTCTTAGTGAACGGGTCGATATGTTTAAATTAATAAACTAAAAATATAAAAAAAACAACAAGTCAAAAGCTAAAAAGCTAAGAAATAAGTGTTATGATTGTGAAAATCTTTAAGACCCGGTGGATTTGTATCCTTTACCACTACGAACCTAAAAGTAAAAAAAAACAAGTTAAAACTAAGGATATAAGTGTTGCGATTGTGATAGTGTCGTGAGTAAAACTCAGTATCGTATCGAACGATACAAAGTGGCACAAACTCAAAAACAGACAATAAAAAATAGAAAAACCAAGAAAAACTGGAAAATTAAAATTAAAATAAGAACATGGACCAACAACAAATCCAAAATTTCATCATTACCTTCATCATTGGGTGCATGTAAGTTGTGTTGTATGTTTTATAACTTTTAAATATTTACAAAAAAAAAAAACACGATCATTATCGAAAGTCAATGTGGTGAAAACAACTGCGATCCTTATCGAAAGGCACTCCAGTTAAATAAATTATTAAATAATAATAAAAAAAAAAACACGATCCTTATCGAAAGGCACTCTGGTATAAACAACTGCGATCCTTATCGAAAGGCACTCTAGTTAAATAAATAATTAAATAAAAAGGGATAGGATAAACAAAATTTTTTTTTTGTTTTATTATATTTTATAAACTCATAAATTCATATTATTTTGTTTATATATTAACATTATATATTACCACTACATTAATATTGAATTGTACAAAATAATTAATAAATCGATAAAACCTGATGTCCAATCCACAAACCAAAAACAAAATTGAATTTAGATTTGTACCCTATAACTTAAGACATTATCTAAATTATCAAGAAGTCTGGGTTCTATACCAGAAAATACAGAGCCAACCCAAAGTCCCATTTTCAACGCCTCTAGTTCCTCATCCTCTGATACTTCAAATGCTACTAATATCTCAACCACAATGACCGAAAATAACGACGGGGAACGACCCCAAAATAATTTAGAAATTTTTAACTCCTTAAGAATACCGGACGCGATTAAAAACCTTCCCAGATTCGACGGGAATCCAAGGCTCCTTTTGAGTTTCTCAATTACGTTGAGAAAATACTCTTGTACATCAGGGGTACCGACAATACCCCTTACGGGCAAATATTGCTTAGAGCCATAAGGAACAAAATCGAAGGCCAAGCAAACTAAATTTTAAATATGTAAGGAACGCCACTTATCTGGGATGACATTCGGGATAACCTTATACTACATTATTCAGACAAACGTACAGAAACATCACTTATGAGGGACCTCCATAATATACGACAATCTGGAAAAACAATAGAGTCATTTTACGGGGAAATTATCGAATTACAGTCAGCCCTCTGCAACAACATTCAAATCCAAAGGATAAAATCGTTATCCAAGCAAAAAAAGACCTTTATTCGGAAATGTGCCTTAACTCATTCCTTACAGGGCTAAACGAGCCCCTAGGATCAAGAGTTAGGGCGACACAGCCAAATTCATTAGCCATAGCCTTAGCATGCTGTATTAAAAAAACAAAACATATGTTACCAGAGATATTCGCAAAACTTTAATCAACCCAAGCCTTACTATTATAGACCCTACAACCCACAACATAATAGAACCAATAACAATTACCAGAACCAAAGTCCTTACCGTCCGAACCATAGATTACCATCATATAGAGATAACCAACTTAGATCCACCCCTATATATAATACCCACAATTATAGAAATCAACTTCCCGAATCAACAACAAACAGAACAACAAATATCAATCCAACAAGACAATGGCCGAGAATTAAAGAAAGTCCGTCTCAACAAATCAGGAACTCAAAAACCCCAAATTTCAATTTCCAAGAAATTAACAACATAAATAATAACAACTATCAGCAACTAGACAAGTTTTCGAAAACGACGAAACAAATATATGCAACGAGGAAGATTTTTCCAGATTAGCCTCCAGCAACCAACGGGTTACATAGATCCTAGAAGACATCCAACGACCCTACCTTTCATATACATTTCCTCACCTTTCGGACGAGATCTTAGGTTTCTACTGGATACAATACACCTCCTTTATAAACCCCGAACTTGTACCAAATGGAAAACAAACTATTTGCAAACCAACCACAATAACTACAGTCTTCAAAAAATATAACGTCGATAAAGAAATAACATTACCTATCTTCCAAGAATTTAACCAGACAGGCTCATTTAAATTTCTCCTATTCAAATATCACAGTTTTTTTGATGGCCTTTTAGGTCTGGATGCACTATTGACCCGGAATGCCAAACTAGATTCTCAAAACACGTAGTAAAAAGGGACAATAAAATAACTATTTTAACAAAAGATAAAAAAAAACTTCATAAATCTAAGCTTTTTCATTCTATTTACTAACCTTATTCCAGATTACCATGCGCGAACGCCCAATTAATAGAAACTTACAACATTCCTAAAAACCACAGTTTACCAACACTTCGGCTAGGACCTTCAAGACACATTACAAATTACCAACATTTAATACACATAATAAATTTAGACGACTATAGAAACAACATTGAAGAAATTGGTTAATCTCTTGAACTTTTTGAAAAAAGTAGCACATTCACTTACTCTTTTCAAATCACAAAAATTAAAATCAAAGAACTCAATAGAAAACTAGAAACACTTTACCCACTCTTTAGAAAAAAAACGTGGCCTCATAGATGGGCTTGGTAGTGGAATAAAATTCATTACAGGAAACATGGATGCACAAGATGCATCTAACATTAACAAACAAATACTTAACATACAAAATAACATTAACAATTTAACACACACATATACTAATGAACATATAATCAATCTTCAAATGATTGAAAGATTTAAAAATATAACTGATCACATCAACAGATAACAGAACACTATAGAAACATACTTCAAAAACTCCGCTAACACAATTAAGAGAGAACATGATATACTGATATACTAACAGAAACCAACTTAACTTTAACATAGACCTACTACCTAACCACCTATCCAATATAGCAGAAGCTTTAATACTAAGTAAACTCAATATTATACCAAAACTTATACTAACCTATGAAGAACTATCTAACATTAGAAACAAAATGCAAAAACAAAATATAAATATCATCGCTTTTGAACAAATATATGAATTTTTAAAATTACAAGCCTATCACTATGATATGATGATCAAAAGAAATTTATCATATGTACCATGTAATACCATTACCGGTAAACGAAACAACCCTTTATAAACTATTACAAAAAATACATACAACACTTCGAAACAGCTTGCCCCAAAATAGAAGGTACTTACTACTGTCAAGATCCAATTACGGAAGAAGATGCTGAAGACTCTCAATGCATTGGGAAACTAATGAAAAATGCAGAAGCCCACTGCCCACTTGAAGACGTGGGCAAAATTAAAACAATTACTCAACCGCAACCAAATTTTATTTTATTTATCAATATACAAAAACTAAAGATTAACTCTACCTGCAGCTCCAAAATTTTCCCCATAGAAGGCACATCACTGGTACATTACAAGGACTGTAATATCGAAGCGAATGGCATCACTTACCGAGATGACCCTAACTGGGACTCAATACACATCCCTCCACCATCAAGTAGCTACATACACACTATTACAACTACAGAAGTCTTAAGCCTTGAAAAACTACAAGATTACAATTTCAACATTGAAACTAAACTGTACGAAATAAAATCCACAACAGAAAAACTTAGTTACCTACGCAACGTCATTCATAATCTTATCCATCGTTGTTATCACCATCATCACAGTCATCAGAAAAAGGACCTCTCCAAACTCAACGCTTCATCTCCAACCAGCTCCTGTCCAAGTGACGTCACTTCAACCGCTAGGATCCTCGACAACGTCACTCTGGCCATCGCTGTACACTAAGGGGGGAGGAGTTACATGCGCAACCTAACTCCCCTCTTCCAACTTCCGCTTAACACCAAAGCGCTAGACGTCAACGACCCAACTCTCAACCGTGTGAATTGTAATTTGCAAATTTATCATATTTGTTAAAATTCAAAAAAAGGTTCTTCTGATAAACTAGATTGATTTATTGAATTAGAATAGTTTATCAAAAGAAAAATATATGTATGTTCATATATTGTTGCACAGTAGAGTGCAGATAAAGTAAGTGCCACGAATGTTTTTTTAACCGAATTAGAAAATTCCAAAACTAAATATACAATATAAAGACCGATAATTTATTGAAATAAAAGAAAGAGATTTTAGATTGCTTAGTGATTTTTATTTTGGGAAACCGTGCGACAGAAGACCACACACACACAAACACGGTTTCCACAAGTTGTTGGTTGTGTTTCCAAAACTTGCCGAAACATAATGGACGAGTTCAGAACCCTTCCCAACTATCTATTTTCGAAAAAAATTGAAAAAGATATAAAATCGAGAAGAAGTATCCACTATGATTTTTCCGACTACTCTACTATTAACACGCGGGATTCGAAACGTGAATTAATTAACGAGATCGGAGATACAAAGAGGAGCGTTACTTTTAAATTATTTTCAACTTTTATAAAACCTAACCTTACACACGTTAAAAATCCATTTTGTACATTAATTAATTTACGTCATTTAAACTAATTGTAAGATTACGTTACGTTAAATTATATTGGAAATTGGAAAATGATGTGATGCGGGTTGGAGTCCACCTGACTCTTTACTTTAAAGACTCATCCGCCGGCTCTCTTCTCGTTTCAAAACCTCGTGCTGGAACTCGAACACCTGCGTTTGGCGCAGTACACCAGTGGTTGATGAGACCATGGTTGCCCTAAACTTCACCAATATTTTGCAGCCGCAACGAAAAAGAAAAGGAAAAAGAACAACCGAAGGGTAGTTTTTGTTGCTGTAAAATTTACCGTGACAAAATATATACCTTACAACAAAAGAACGTCCAATCGACATACACCTAGGAAAAATAGACTACACAAATATTTACGATAAAATAGAAAGAACAAAAGAAAATGTACTAAAAAGAATAAACAAAAATCGTAAAGATAAATCCAAAATATACCAACATAAATAACGCAACTAAATTTGACAAATTAAAAACAAAACACAAAAAGGTTAAAATAATTAAACCGCATAGAGAAATACAGATACTTTACAAATATCAATTTAGAAATCTAAAGAAATACCAACGTGACGAAACTAACGATAATCCTATTAATCGCGAAAATGACTTATGCACAATTTATACAAATAAATAAAATCGAACAAGAAGAAGTAGAATTAATACAAAGTTACATATTCATATTCATATTCATATTCGGAACTATGAATGACGATGATCGTATAAACATAGAACATAAGTTAAAAAATATAGACAAAATAACCATCATATTATCACAAATATTAACTCGCAAATAAAAATAAACAAACATTTTAATGACCAATTTATAAAATTAAATGACATTCTAACAAATAGTAAAGAGATAATTAATAATTTGAAGAAGTATAACTCAGAATTAAGCAATTTAAAGTTTGAAATTGAATTTAAGGACAATTTAAAAGAGTCACAGACTCCATTGACGAAATATCAGACATAGTAATGACAAACAGATCAGGAACACTAACACAAAACATTTTAACGAGTCAAGAAATTATAGAAAATAAAATCACACTTGAAAAACTAGAAGGATAAATTTAGCTAAATATAAAAAAATATTTTAATTATATTATTAATCCCAGAATATACACAAAAGAAAAGTATAATAAATATTACATTCAAAACTTTCCAATAAAATATAAAATATTAAGTTTAGAAACAAATGACGTAATTAATGTAAATAATACTATATTTCACTTATCAAAAGAAATCAAAAACTTACAAACATTTGAAAATAAATGTATTCAAAGTATTTTAGAAAATAAGATTATAAATTGTAAACCTATTAACATTTATAAGAAAAATGAGATAATTGAAAAAGATCAATTCTTAATAATAAAAAATCTAGAGAAAACTAATATAAATCAAAATTGTACTGTAACATTATAATAAATAACAGAGTTTTTAATAAAAAATTGTATCAAACAAATAAAATATTACCATTACCGAAACACAAGTATTCGGAAGAGTACCTAAAAGAAATAAATTATGAATCAATAGAAAACTTAAAAGAAATAACTTCAACAATCATGTTTATTATTATCATTATTTCGATAATAATTTGTGTTAAAATCAAGAAAAATAATAACAATACTATTGTAAACTGGCCATCGGCCGCTTTTCAACCAATAGAAGTCTCTAAAGAGGGAGGAGTTTTATCCAATGAACCTCTACATAAAGTAGGTCTGTTCTGAACAACTGAAATATCACGAACGAGACCTATACAAACAGAAATAGAATTCATGTTAGAGATAAGAAACAAAGTAACAAAATAAACAATAGTCCGGAACATACAACAACGATATGCTCAAGATTATTCTTATCTAGTGTAAACGGACTTCCATGAAGAAAGTCACGTAAGCACACCCACAATAAGATACCTATAAAATTGTTATAATATATGTTATCCGGCTGCAATGCAGCGCTTCAACTCCTTCTGGAGCATAGGGCAGCAACAAGATCCTTCCATCTGTCCCGATTCGCCGCGACAGCTGTGGCCACGATTGAAAACCTTGAGATCGAGCTTCCCCCAAAACAGATGACCTCAAAGTTGTTTTCGGTCTTCCAACGCGTCTTTTACCCTGAGGATTCCATTCGAAGGATTGCTTCGCTATATTGTCGTTAGGTTTCCTCAGTGTATGGCCTATCCAACGCCACTTCCGTTGTCTGATGTCTGCGTCCAATTTTCTCTGTCCGGTCCTATTCCACAGTTCAGCGTTCGATATGGTTTGCGGCCACCGGATCTTCAGAATGTACCGCAGACAACGGTTAACGAAGGCTTGCAGCCTGCTCGAGATGATTGCAGAGCATTTCCATGTTTCTGAAGCATATAACAGCACAGATTTTACGTTGGACTCGAAGAGTCTCAACTTTGTGCGTAGCGATATTTTGCTGAAGTTCCACACATCTATCGATAACCCGGCGTTCTGAAAGTTTGACGTTTTGACACCGAGTGTGGTGATGAAATTACGACGTACACTAGGGTCATTAAGAGCACTTGTGTTGAATCTTGGTCTCCTTGCTATACCTTCTAAGCGGCGCTGGGCAACAGCTGTTCGTAAACGAAGCAAACCCAAGAGTAAATGATGATCACTACCTGCGTCAGCCTTTCTTTCGTTTCGAACATCGCACAGTGACTTCCTCCATTTCTGTTGTATGATGAAGTGATCGATTTGAGTTTTAGTTCGACCATCAGGAGATTTCCACGTGATTTTATGACAGGTCTGGTGCGGAAATAAAGAACCCCCAATTACAAGTTGACGAGCGTTGCAGAAGTCGACAAGCATATCACCATTTTCGTTTCGTTGACCTAAGCCGTGCTTCCCCATAACGCGTTCAAGACCCAGGTTATCCGATCTGATTTTGGCATTTTAGTCCCCAATGATGATAATTATATCGCCCGCTGGAACACCGTTGTACACTGAATTCAGGTGAGTATAGAAAGATAGATGCATCATTCGTTGGAGCGTAGCATTGAATTATGGTGACTTTTCGGATTTTAGAGCTAAACCTCGCCGTCATAATCCTCGCCGAAACCGGTTTCCACGAAATAAGACTCTTGATAGATTCCTTAGTTAGCATAATGCCTACACCGTTGAGTCTTGGACCTCTGCCTGCCTCCTCTTCGCCAGAATACAACATTCTCGTAAGTCCCGATTCTGCAGTATATTCAGCTCTTCCTCTCCATTTGGTTTCGCCCACTCCCAGAATGCTGATGTTATGCCGCAGCATTTCACGTTCCACCTGTTCGTACCTTCCTGGTGCGTGCAGGGAGCAAACGTTCCATGCTCCAATCTTCGTTCGTGTTTTGTAGCCAAAAGTCCGTTTTGTTGAATCTGAAGGATTTCTTGATCCTGTTACTGATTCGTTATTTGTGACGTCCCGATCGTCATTTGTACATGAAATTTGCCGCATCCCCAAATCCGATGTGCGCTTTACTACAGCCGGGGCCGTAGGAGGATTCACCAAAGTATGGTAACCCCTTGGGGAATCATTTCCATTCGTTGTCATCTTTCATGCAAAAATATATTTTCGTCCCGCCGCTTAGTGTTTTCCTGGATAAGGTTAATAACGCGCTCAAGCCAGGAGTTCGACAGGCACCACCAGCTCTTTGGATGGTCGAACACATGCATAAAACAAGGCCGCCCACTGTGGCAAAACAGACGTCTTTTGTAGCCGTCCACTATGGGTACAGACGCTACTTGCTGCTACCCTTGGGGAATCATTTCCATTCGTTGTCATCTTTCATGCAAAAATATATTTTCGTCCCGCCGCTTAGTGTTTTCCTGGATAAGGTTAATAACGCGCTCAAGCCAGGAGTTCGACAGGCACCACCAGCCCTTTGGATGGTCGAACACATACATAAAACAAGGCCGCCCACTGTGGGAAAACAGACGCCTTTTGTAGCCGCCCACTATGGGTACAGACGCTACTTGCTGCTACCGTTGGCCAACTTTAAATAGGCTCATCCGCCACCAGACTAACATGCCGTTGACCGTAATCTACAGTTCTTCCGCCTTTAGGGAGATTTTCTTCAACCCAAGGACAAGTCCATGCCCTAACCAGCAAAGCTGGGTTGGCTGCTTATTCCGGCAGCTGTTCGGTCCCCTTGTGCGTAAGCGTTACCCGCTCTCTACCGCGAGGAGGTGCACATAGGGATGATTTTCCTTTCATTGAGCCTAGGGCCACCGAGGTGGCGATACCTAGAGCCCTCCAGTACTTTTAGAGAGCAAAAATTGTTATAAGCCCAAGTGAAAAACAATGGACAGATCTTAAATTGACGTAGAACTCGCTACAAGTAATATAAGATCTCTTTAATATAGTTGAATAAAGAATGAGCCTTGCTCTATGAAACTCGCAGTTTCTTTTTTAAAAATCAAGTATTAAAAATTTTCTATATATATCGTTTTGATCCTAAGTTAAAATTTAAAATATTTATAACTCCTTAGGTACATATATAGGTCGATTTGAAACACAATTTTTCCATCATTTGATAGTTAGCTTTGATGCGTATATCACACTTCATACTATACTGATATAAATTTCACGACTATATCGCACGTACTTGCTCATATGTACGGTCAAATCTTCGAATAAAATTTAATAAAATGCACGACAGGGTCGCAGGAACTTGTTCTTATGCTGAATAATTGCTTAGTGGCTGTATATACATATACGTATGTATATACGTATGTATATATTAAAACAAAAAATATTTTTTTTTTTCAAAAATTCTTTAATTTTTTTAATTTTTATTAGAGTTTTCTCGGAAAAACTAACTATGCTATAAAATTGGAAGACTTAATGTCTATCGAAGAAAAAATAAATTGCACGACTGGATCGCACGTACTTGCTCTTATGTGCGGTCACAGCTTGGAATAAAATTTAAAAAAATATTAAGGGAACTTCAAAGATTATATTCGATTTTTCTGACTTTTGATTGTTTGAAAAAAGTACGTAAAACAGTTTTCCGCGGAAAAATTTAAACGCCATTTTATTTCTTTAAAAAATGTGAAAATGTGTGATTTTTTTTTAGAGAGCCGTTTTTAGTTAGAGCCGTTTTTAAATAAAACGTTTTTTTAACAACTTTTTTTAAAAAAATAAAAAGAAATAATTCAAGAATGCAAACTTAAGCACAAAAATAATGTACATTTAAAAACAAAATTTAAAAACAAATTCACTTACCCGTTTTCAAAATATTGATTTTTCAAAAAAAAATTTTTTTTAAATATTAAAAGTACAAAAAAAAATTAATGCAAAATTACTCAGGCTACTTTTATCTTCTTGAATATCAATTTTGATTGTAATCGGATCAACAGTTTTCGAAAAAGTCGAAGAAAAAAAAACGGTCCTATGGAAGGTACCGGTTTTAGCCCACCATATTAATTTTTTGTTCACCAAAATATAATGCATATCTACAGTAGTGCACTGATTTTTTTTTATAAAAATTCTAGGAGCCGTTTTCGAGAAAAATAAGCTTTTACATAACGGTTATGTGACAGGTACCGTTAATTTTTGAGCAAAAAAAAATTGAAAAAAGTCCTCTGTAGAATGTCAAAAGAACCTTAAGTTAAAAATTTGAAGACGATTGGCGCAACCGACGGACAGAATTTTGCCAGTAACTCAGGTATGTTTTTCTATCATCGTAATGTCATGTTTGATTGTTATCTCAAAATTTTTAATCTGCACGAATGCATAACTTGTATTATAGTACCTATAATCGCAAGTAAAAAGTGCTTTTAGGGTGGTTTTGATTGTTAACGACACATATGATAATATGAGCTGAACTGCTTTCCGAACAAACAATAGTAAGATATAGTATTACTATATTGTGCTACTATTATCAAATATTTTATAAAAACAGTTGGTATCAGGTTATTACTATTTTTGTCTTTCAAATAATTAAACAAAGTTAAAGTTCAATATTTAATGCCTTTCATTTGCAGTTGTATAAGCCCATTACAGATAAATATCAGAAAAAATGGAGGACCGAGATTGGATTGCTAACTATATTTTATTACATGAAAAGCGAGACAATCCTGGCGTGTCTGGACGTCAAGAATTGTGATTTCACGTAAAATCATTTTCAAATGAATCGTGCGTTGACTGTTCAGAAAGCAGTTTGGTTTTTCAGTTCAGTTCAGTTATTTTTATTTTCATCTTTAGTTAGTATACATGATGACAGATTATTCTTAAAATTAACAATATCACTAATTACATTTGGAAATAAATTTATAATTTTTTAAATTAGCTAGAAACATTATTTTACAAAATATGTTAGTTAAGAATGATTAAAGAATGAATGACTCTCAATGAAAGACACGACAAATAACGAATGCATCTTTTTGTAAATATTAAAAAAAATAGATATAAGTAATAAGCAATATAAACACAATGCTCTTAAGAAATAAAGGTTGCATTTCAGTTGAATCTTTTGCCATTAAGCCCTTGATTCTGGTGTAGAGTTTCTAAATATTTGGAATAAACAATATACTATTATTAATTCAAACCGCAAGTTCATATCTAGCCACATTAAGCCTTAATCTCTTTGTAAGATAAGGTTCCTACTGCCTACCTGACTACGCGAAATATAATCGCGTATAAAAATGTGTATATTATGTATATTCGTTTTTCATCTTCATATTGCGACATTTGTATTCAAGTTTACCTTCTAAAAAAATCATATCTCAACTGTTCAGGATGTAGGAGGAATTTAAATTTTCTTCTTTAAAGGGGAGTGCTGTCGATGATCCCAATATAAATAATTTCCACAACAAAAGATAAATAATAATAACACCGCAAAAAAGGAGAGCATGTGAATAATATAGGTATTTGATAGAAATCGTTTGTTGTTATGCCACATCAAATATGAATGTCTTTTTTCTGAAAAGTCTGAATGTGTTCTTTTTATATGTTTGTTTTGTTTAAATTGAAAAACCCCAATGAAAGAATGAATTCCGACTGAGTGACTTAACACCATCCCCCGCCGATGACGACGCGACTACGATTATATATTTTTTTCAGATGACACGTGTCCTTGTCAGCCGTTTGACCACCACCGCGTCCAAGTTGAAAGTTTCCAGCAAAAATGTATTGCTTCCGCACCATAACCCACACGATCTGCAGGCGATATGCTTCTCGGTCTTTCGGTCTGTCCTTTCATTACTGAGGGGCGAGTAAAAACCAACACCATCCACCGTTTAAAATGGATCAAGTTTTGAAGAAAAAAATAGGGAAATTCTATTGAATTTTTACACCGCATAAAGTTGTTATCCTTAAGGAAATTGTCCCTTTTCCATTGCTTGTTTTATAGGTTTTTGATTTGAGCAATCAATTCCAAGTGTCTTGTTATAGACCCGATTGTATAGCTATAATAGAGGTGGGGGTGAAATAGATACAATAATGAGATACAATAAATGAATTGAAGCAATTTTTAGGAACATTGAGCATCCAATTTGTGAAGTCGTTCGTTACGACAATTTTAAAGTTTTGATAGGATGTATGTATAGTACATAGGTTGAATTTTTCTTTTTTTTACTAAAAACAAAGATCATCCGATAGACCATTAAGGAAAAATGTATCTAGATATACTTATATGCAAAATATTAATGTGGCATTTTTGAGGACGACCGAAACCCTTTTGAATGGTTGTTCGGAGATGGGGACATGTCACCATCCATCGTCTGCAGACAAAATCTTCCCCTCTGAAGAATTTTGAAATGTCAGTTTCGATTTTTATTTAATTTTATTCGTTTTATTCCTATATCCTACATTATCTTTCTGAATGGGGCTTCACAAAAAGATTCATGGGCAAAAGAGGGCTGCAAGGTATGTGCTGATCGGAAGAATGTTCACTATCCTTCTCTGAGTAAATTAGAAAATGTGTGCTCAGAAGCTGATGACTTTCTTGAATGAAAACACGACAAGGATTCGCCCTTATATTGGTTTGGTTGACGCACCCAACATGGAAATATACTACACAAAATGACTTTTGGTATTTTATTTATATTTTTGATTATTTAATAGCGCTATAGTATCGCAAAACCCCAAAAAGGATGTCGCACAAACATAGCTGGTGTTTCCAGAATAAACGTAGTAGGATGTATCTCTGCGTGAAGCTAAAGGATGCTGTATGAAGGCTTAAACTCGGAGAAATACCATCACTTATGCAACCCTCCTCCATACTATCTTACAATAACGACACGAAGTTGGAGTTGAGTCGTCGGAGGTGGGGTGTGAGTTGTGTGGATTAAAAGCACTCGAGGAATCCTTCAATATATGAACATTTTAATTGCATTTTCTTGTTGAACGTATAAAATTTTATCGTTTGGAAATTTTCAATTCTGGTAACGAACGAAAAAAATAAAACAGCATACAAATAAAAAGGATACCCAGTATAAGAGTGAGTATTGTGAATTGCGGCCGACTGCGCTACACAAAGCATATTTTCATAAAATCAACCACAACATTATTTTCTTTTCCCTTTTGTATTTTTTTTCTTTATGATTTTTAAAAGGAAATGTAGTTTAGTTTCTTATTGTTAATAATTTTCTAAGTTATTATTTCAATAAACTTCAGCAAGAAAGAATTGCTGGAAAAAACGCTACGATTTCCAAGGTAGATGTACTACATCTGATGTAGTAAGTTAAATAAAGGAAATAAACAAAGTTGGCCTATTGAATGATTTATGTCATTGTGCTGTTTATCGAAAGAACTCATTCTTTGTCTGCCTTTTTGAAAAGTAAGTCGGTACAATTTTCTATTCAATTAATAAAATTTTCTTGATTTGCCTACTATACCGGTAGTTCATCATTCCGAATTCGAAGTTATTCTCAACAAATATGAGTAAAATGAGTAACACAATTCTATCGTTTTTTAAACAAGTGAGTAAGAACAGTTCTTCAGCTCCGAGCAATGAAGTTTCCAACAAGTCGTCTGTAGAGGGTCCACCCTCAAAAAAGACAAAAACCCGAGGTTTCACAAAATATTAAAAATCGTAATGTAAGTTCAACTTAGAATTATTAATGTGTAAAAGTAACAGTAATCTGTAACAGTTCTCTGTTGCTGTTTTGTTGTTCTTGATTTTACTTGCGGGTAAAAAAAGGCAAGTTTAGGATTCTAAATATATAAAAAAATTAAATAACAATCAAACATGACATTGCGATCATAGAAAAGGCTAAAAATTTAGTGGCATAAAATGTCTGTTTGTCTGTCTGTCTGCCAGTGTTCTGTCTGTATAGGTTTATAACGATCTGTAGTTGAAAATTTATTTTAATGGCTAAAAATAATGGTACCTGCCATATAACCGTTTAGGAAAAGCATAGAGAAGCATATCTGAGTTACTGGCAAAATTCTGTCCGTCTGTCTGTACGGATGTATTTTGTAATGTAGCCTAAACTGTTTGGCCAATCGTCTTAAATTTTTTCTTTTAAGCTCAAATATTAACGGTACCTGTCATATAACCTGTTTTTGTGAAAAAAATCAAGATGGTGGGCTAAAAATGGTACCTCCCATAGAACCGTTTTTTTAATTTTTCTTTTAAGCTAAAATATTAAATATTTCTCGGAAACGACTCCAAGAATTTGTATGAAAAAAAATCAATGTAGGTTGTGTTTTTGTGAAAAAAAATTCAAGATGGTGGGCTAAAAATGGAACCTCCCATAGAACCGTTTTTTTCTTCGACGTTCTCGAAAACTTATCATCCGATTTCAATCATAATTTATATTCAGGAAGATGTTGATAGCCTAGGTAATTTTGTTTTAAAATATTTTCGAAACCTTTTTTTTTGGATTTTTAATAATTTTCTATTTTTTTTTTCAAAAATCAATATTTTGAAAACGGGTGGATGGATTTTTTTTTTAAATTTTGTTTTTGAATGTGGATTATTTTTTTGCTTAAGTTTGCATTCTTAAATTATTTTTTTTATATTTTTAAAAATAGTTTATGAAAATAAAATCGTTTTATTTAAAAACCACTCCTACGATTTTGCACATTTTTTTATATAAATAAAATTGTGTTTAATTTTTTTCAATCAATCAAAAAGTCAGAAAAATCGAATAAGAACTTTGAAGTTGCTTTAATATTTTTCAAATTTTGTTCCAAGCTTTGACCGCACATAAGAGCAAGTACGTGCGATCCAGTCGTGCAATTTATTTCTAATTATGTATTATATGTTTTTCAATTTTTTTTTAGAAAATTCAATACATTAAAAACTAGTCAAAATAACATTTCTTAAATTTTATGATTAGCTCAGCTCATTAAACCAAAATCTAAAAAAAAAAAAAAAAAATAAATAAAAAAAAAATATAAAAACAATATTGTGTTGTGGAATTGTGGTTTCGGCACATTTTATAGGTTCAGTTTGTGATACGTGAGAAGGTAGTGTTATGATTTTGTGTCGTTGACAATAATATTTATGAAAAATAAATGTTGTTTTCAGTGGGGTAAGGTGATGGCTCGACATACCTTCCTTCGGGTGTTGTCTGACCAGAATAGCGGAGCCAATTGGAATTGTGTACATTAAAATCGCCCGCAATAACGATTTCAGTGCAAGGACAAAGGGAAAAATTTTTCGAGATGGAATCAGACAGCGCATCAAACTCGTTACAAGTCGAATTACTGTCAAGATTTGGACACCTGTAAATAAAACAATAATGAGTTACATGCTTGCGGATAGTGAATTAGAGCCACAAGAAGTTAAAGTCCGGGTTGGAACATTGCCCATATTGGGAAAGGCTCTGGCAAGCAATATCATTCCTAACCAGGAGACCATGATGGGAAAAGAGTAATGGCACCAAGCTATACCCATGTAGGGCAAATTTGTCAACGGCCTTGGCTCCGATAAAGCATCGCTTCCCGTGAGATCAGCGAAATCAAGCATCGTTGCGCGTGGTTAGTGGAAAAATGGGGGACCGTCTCGAAACCAACTGCGTGCTGTTGACATGTGTTATGTGTTTTCTGTTTTTCCGTCCTCTTTCTATCTTATGTTCTGTCCTGTATCAATGTCGTCTTGTGTGTTGTCTTTGTAATTGTCTGAGCCGATGGCCTCAGCAGCCAGTGCTCATAAGTGTTTCTGCTTCGTAGATTTATCTACGGAGCAGATCAATATGTAATGTAATGTAATGTAATGTATACCCATGTAGGGCAAATTCTGATAAATCAGTATTTACTCCAACCTGAGTTTCACTTAATGCCAAAACAGTTGGCCTGTATTGAAAAGTGAAAAAAATTCTTTCTTAAACCGCGAACATTAGAATACACAACACACAAATCACTTACCATTTAAAAATACTAACATATAAAAAAACAACTCTGACTAAGTCGAACTGTGCAGTGAAAATCAAAATTAATTTCTGTAATAAACAAACTGTCTTAGGTGTTATGCCCATAAGACAGCTTGCAT